>ML787432.1:287335-317355 GCA_009831015.1 Picea engelmannii
CTGTAATGTCGTATAAAGAGAAATAATGTTCCATTTTGGTTACCCAACAAGTGGGATCCGAGCCATCAAATTTGGTCACATCCACCCATGGAAGGTGTAAGTCACGTTGAAAGTGATGGTGTTGAAAGTTAGAGGAATGTTTAGCTTTAGTATCTGAAGGTGGGTCAGATAAAGGGTTATATATAGGTATATGCATCTTGGTGCAGAGCATCGAAACGATAGATTCAAGCTGGTTAGTCAGGTCTTGTTTGATTTCCTCCATTGAGGACTGAATGGTTGTATTGATGGTAACAACATTGTCACTGAGTTATTTCACTTGTTGTTGGGTCTCGGTGAAATTAGATTGCAAGGTATTGAAGCGAGCTTCCAGGTCTTGGCTACGGGTATGGGCCATGATGATGAGGGAATAGAAATGGGGTGGGTGGGGTCAAATTTTTTTTTCTGAAAAATGATATGTATGAATGTGATAAGGGCAAAGAGATGAATCCAATGGAATATGTCTCAAATAATGGTGCAAAAATTTCCAGACATTTTTAATTTTTTTTACACCTGTGGAGTTATACTCCGGTTTGAAGAATATTTTAGTGATTAAATGCCCAAATTCTTAACCAAGAAGAAATTTGTAGTGATTTGGCAACCCAAACATAGTTGTGCGGCAATATATCTTGTCTTTTTTAATTTGTTTATGTTTTTTTCCCCAAGGGTTAGGTATTCAAGGGTTCTACAGAAAAGGGTTTTCCCTGTGCTATAGCTCTCTAATATACATGCAGGGTACAACAATAGTACTCTGCCCAATATCTCAGGGCACTAACTAAGGAGGCTAGACTGTACCCTTTGCCTCACTACCCGACTACCCAGGTACTAGAGAGTATCTTCCCGAGTGTTGTTCTTGGTGGCACTATAGTAGTCAAGAGACTAATTGATTTATCTAAAGAGGGCTTTAGATAATCAAGGGTGATCCATACACAAGTGTTGTATGATGCGCTACCACTCAAAGGGGTACCAACAGGGGTTACAAGGGTGGCCAACAGATGTGCGCTTAAGCACCACTTGTATTTTTTGCGTGTATAAATCCCTCAACCGTGGGTTTATGTGCGTAACAACAGATCTTTGTGGCTTAAAGACGTCGGAATACATCTCTACCTTGAAAACAAATCAACCCACAATTTCTGCCAAGGAACATGCTCTGATACCACTTGTAATATACCAAATAATAAAAGTATGTTGAACAAAACTAAAATGATAGAAATGGCAGAATAAAAACAATATAACTAGAAAAATCACCACAATAACACTGAAATAATATAAGAATTACAACGGAAATAACACTTTGATTCTGAGAGAAATGTTCACTAGCCTCTTCGAGGGGGAAACCTCCAGTCGAGTAGAGATCTATTGAAATAATATCCAATATAGGGTTATCATACCCTCGACTCCTATTTATACTAAATATGTCTATCAAAAGAAGCATCTAGAGGAAAGATTACCTCTCGATTCTTGTTAAATATCGTTTGTATTCCTCTCTGTTTGATAGGTAACACCACCATTGCCAACATTCTTGATCTAGATGGAGAACACCATACCATAGTTTGGCCAAGTCATCTGTAATGTCGTATAAAGAGAAATAATGTTCCATTTTGGTTACCCAACAAGTGGGATCCGAGCCATCAAATTTGGTCACATCCACCCATGGAAGGTGTAAGTCACGTTGAAAGTGATGGTGTTGAAAGTTAGAGGAATGTTTATCTTTAGTATCTGAAGGTGGGTCAAATAAAGGGTTATCTATAGGTATATGCATCTTGGTGCAGAGCATTGAAACGACAGATTCAAGCTGGTTAGTCAGGTCTTGTTTGATTTCCTCCATTGAGGACTGAATGGTTGTATTGATGGTGACAACATTGGCACTAAGTTGTTTCACTTGTTGTTGGGTCTCGGTGAAATTAGATTGCAAGGTATTGAAGCGAGCTTCCAGGTCTTAGCTACGGGTATGGGCCATGATGATGAGGGAATATAAATGGGATGGGTGGGGTCAATTTTTTTTCTGAAAACTGATATGTATGAATGTGATAAGGGCAAAGAGATGAATCCAATGGAATATGTCTCAAATAATGGTGCAAAAATTTCTAGACATTTTTTTTTTTTTTACACCTGTGGAATTATACTCCGGTCTGAAGAATATTTTAGTGATTAAATGCCCAAATGCTTAACCAAGAAGAAATTTGTAGTGATTTGGAAACCCAAACAAAGTTGTGCGGCAATATATCTTGTCTTTTTTAATTTTTTTATGTTTTTGTCCCCAAGGGTTAGGTATTCAAGGGTTCTACAGAAAAGGGTTTGCCCTGTGCTATAGCTCTCTGATATACATGCGGGGTACAACAATAGTACTTTTCCCAATATCTCAGGGCACTAACTAAGGAGGCTAGACCGTACCCTTAGCCTCACTACCTGACTACCCAGGTACTAGAGAGTATCTTTTCGAGTGTTGTTCTTGGTGGCACTATAGTAGTCAAGAGACTAATCGATTTATCTAAAGAGGGCTTCAGGTAATCTAGGGCGATCCATACACAAGTGTTGTATGATGCACAACCACTCGAAGGGGTACGAACAGGGGTTACAAGGGTGGCCAACAGATGTGCGCTTAAGCACCACTTGTATTTTCTGCTTGTATAAATCCCTCAACCGTGGGTTTATGTGCGTAACAACAGATCTTTGTGGCTTAAAGACGTCGGAATACGTCTCTACCTTGAAAAAAAATCAACCCACAATTTATGCCAAGGAACATGCTCTGATACCACTTGTAATATACCAGATAATAAAAGTATGCTGAACAAAACTAAAATGATAGAAATGGCAGAATAAAAACAATATAACCAGAAAAATCACCATAATAACACTGAAATAATATAAGAATAACAACAGAAATAACACTTTGATTCTGAGAGAAATGTTCACGAGCCTCTTCGAGGGGGAAACCTCCAGTCGAGTAGAGATCTATTAAAATAATATCCAATCTAGGGTTATCATACCCTCGACTCCTATTTATACTAAATATGTCTATCAAAAGAAGCATCTAGAGGAAAGATTACCTCTCGATTCTTGTTAAATATCGTTTGTATTCCTCTCTGTTTGATAGGTAACACCACCATTGCCAACATTCTTGATCTAGATGGAGAACACCATACCATAGTTTGGCCAAGTCATCTGTAATGTCGTATAAAGAGAAATAATGTTCCATTTTGGTTACCCAGCAAGTGGGATACGAGCCATCAAATTTGGTCACATCCACCCATGGAAGGTGTAAGTCACGTTGAAAGTGATGGTGTTGAAAGTTAGAGGAATGTTTAGCTTTAGTATCTGAAGGTGGGTCAAATAAAGGGTTATCTATAGGTATATGCATCTTGGTGCAGAGCATCGAAACAACAGATTCAAGCTGGTTAGTCAGGTCTTGTTTGATTTCCTCCATTGAGGACTGAATGGTTGTATTGATGGTGACAACATTGGCACTAAGTTGTTTCACTTGTTGTTGGGTCTCGGTGAAATTAGATTGCAAGGTATTGAAGCGAGCTTCCAGGTCTTAGCTACGGGTATGGGCCATGATGATGAGGGAATATAAATGGGATGGGTGGGGTCAATTTTTTTTTTGAAAACTGATATGTATGAATGTGATAAGGGCAAAGAAATGAATCCAATGGAATATGTCTCAAATAATGGTGCAAAAATTTCCAAACATTTTTTTTTTTTTTTACACCTGTGGAGTTATACTCCGGTCTGAAGAATATTTTAGTGATTAAATGCCCAAATGCTTAACCAAGAAGAAATTTGTAGTGATTTGGAAACCCAAACAAAGTTGTGTGGCAATATATCTTGTCCTTTTTAATTTGTTTATGTTTTTGTCCCCAAGGGTTAGGTATTCAAGGGTTCTACAAAAAAGGGTTTGCCTTGTGCTATAGCTCTCTGATATACATGCGGGGTACAACAATAGTACTTTGCCCAATATCTCAGGGCACTAACTAAGGAGGCTAGACCGTACCCTTAGCCTCACTACCCGACTACCCAGGTACTAGAGAGTATCTTCTCGAGTGTTGTTCTTGGTGGCACTATAGCAGTCAAGAGACTAATCGATTTATCTAAAGAGGGCTTCAGGTAATCTAGGGCGATCCATACACAAGTTTTGTATGATGCACAACCACTCGAAGGGGCACCAACAGGGGTTACAAGGGTGGCCAACAGATGTGCGCTTAAGCACCACTTGTATTTTCTGCGTGTATAAATCCCTGAACCGTGGGTTTATGTGCGTAACAATAGATCTTTGTGGCTTAAAGACATCAGAATACGTCTCTACCTTGAAAACAAATCAACCCACAATTTATGCCAAGGAACATGCTCTGATACCACTTGTAATATACCAGATAATAAAAGTATGTTGAACAAAACTAAAATGATAGAAATGGCAGAATAAAAACAATATAACCAGAAAAATCACCACAATAACACTGAAATAATATAAGAATAACAACAGAAATAACACTTTGATTCTGAGAGAAATGTTCACGAGCCTCTTCGAGGGGAAAACCTCCAGTCGAGTAGAGATCTATTAAAATAATATCCAATCTAGGGTTATCATACCCTCGACTCCTATTTATACTAAATATGTCTATCAAAAGAAGCATCTAGAGGAAGATCCTTCTAGAAGCGGAAGCTTCTACTAGGTCTTCTTACATTCGACTTATTCTATTTTATTGAAAGGCCTTATTAATATTGACGTTTATTACATCCAAATATATTTTTCTACCTGTGTGCAAGGTAGGACCCTAACACTTTACCTTTAATGATTTTGATGGAGTGATATTCAATATCTTCCTTCTCCTTCTTTCTTTGATATGTCTCCTCTAGCTTTAGCCATAGATCCTTGGTGGGAGTGCATTGTCCCATGCTCTCTTTGATAGGGCTTGAGAATCCACTAAGAATGGTCTTGAGAGCCAATGCATCATTCTTCTTTCCATCCCTTTGAGATGCAAACTTTGACTTGTTCTTCAATGAAACTGATCCACCAATGGCTTCCTTCCAAATAGTTGCTCCCATTTCCTTCAAATGTATTCTCATCTCTATTCTCCAAGTAGAATATTTTTCCTCATCAAGGATTGGAACTTCATCGTCCATTTGTGTGTCTATGGATCTCCTTCAAGCTTGTTAAGGATTGTAGTGAAGTTTGACTCCGATACCAATTGTTGGACACACTTACCACACTTAGAGGGGGGGTGAATGAGTGTGGGGCTCTTTTTCACATAAATTCCCTCTTACACAAAACTCATTAGTTAGCATTCAACATTTTACTCATTAATCATTGTTTTCATTTATAAATAGTTAGATGTGAACACATATCAACAACAAATATCAACAATATATCATCAACAAGTCATCACCACAAGGAACACAAAGAACACAAGATATATGTACAATTTTCTTTTTATTACAGACTACAGTCCTTGGGGTTTTTCTGCAACAATTGAATATAGTACAAATCTACAAGAGCACCATCTCTATCATGCAAGACTCAACTTACACATTGATCACCAACTGAGATGAGGCAACAATCCTCAACAGATATCAATCTGCAATAGGTATGCGACCTGTCGGTAGTGAAACACATGTATGTACGCGCCCTACCAGTATTACATCCCACATGTATATGTGCCCAAGAAGTACTACAACTTGCATATAGATTATGAGCTATTAGGTTTTATCCTTTTCATAACATGCTCATATGCTCTGCAACCTACAATCATATTTTCTTTTATCTATCATTGTTCAAACAGAACCACAGTTAGTCACAACTCATCCAACCTCTCCAATAGTCTACTCATGTGCCACAACCAATCAATATGAATGTTATCTCAATCATGTATAAACAACTAATATACCATAGAAATCATGTCACCACTAAATCACAAGAGTATTTCTCACTCCATCAACCAACATAGACCACATCACAGTAGCCATACCAAGAATTTCCTAAGCATTCACAACACAACAAGCTATACTATCCATCAAGACAATAATGTAATCATACCAATGTCTCAATGACATATCTAAGCCCATAGAATGCAGATTTGGAACCTGCTTTGAAGTCTTCCACAACTTGTCATCAACTCAACCAAAAATCTCCATAATTTTGTCCACTGTACACTCCTTGTACATAGACAGCCCACATACTGTACACACCTTGTACACAGACAGTTTGCATATACGCACCCTATACACAGACAACCTGTGTACGAACCAGAGAATAGGGTTTCTGAAGCTCCGAGACTTTTGACGTCAATATCTATGATATTGTCGAAACTTTGATGCGTCCATGAGATCCTCCTCATGTTCTCTTTGTCATAATAGATCTTCAATCATTCTCAAGAGATCCACACCAAGATGTTGTCATAAGAAGCTCTCCATCAATACTCCAAAAGATATTCTCACAAGAAGCTTTCCATTGATCCACAAAAAGGATATTTTGCAAGATACCATTGCTACCTTATTTATACTTTCATCCTTTAGGTCACTTAACCCATTTCTAGGTCACTTAATCCATTTCTAGGTTACTTAACCTATTTTCCTTATTTTAGGGTTAACCACTTTCCATAAATAGAAATTTCTCCAATACTTTATCATTTAAATATTCCTTCTTGATTTTGTCACTTCTCTTTATTATTTAAATAATCCACCTTGACATTCTCACTTTACTTTATCATTTAAATAATGATTTCTTCTTTTAGGTCACTTTGACTTCTTTGACCTTGGGGGCTTCAAGCCTTGATATGGGGCCATCCAACTTCGTAAGGCCATAAATCTCAAACCGTGAGGATTTATGTCACATTCCACATACCACCGGAAATGGCATGAAAATCACTATACATCTAGGATAGTTTCACCACCAACTTCATTGATATTCATATCATTATTCCACATACAAGCATGGGTCCTCCAACCATTCTTCTAGGATAACTCAATCCTCAAAGTGTCTTCACATGAAGGCTTTCACCATAAGGGGACCACTTTGGAGTTCATCCATTTGTGCACCTTATCAATCATGATGAGACAATAATGAGTCATCTATAAATTTTTCCAATAATGCATCATATACCAATGAAACCACATCAATCCATCTTCATCATGTATCAATGACAACTCATTGATCCATCTTCATTTATTCATTCTCATTAAGGAAAATACATATTACATCAATAATCAATCAATCAATCAATCCTTTGACATCAATCAATCACTTGATATCAATCAATGACATAATTAATCAAACCATTGGCATCAATGACAACATGATCCAAAAATTGCTAGTTATGTGTTCTGAATATTCTAGGTGGTATAGTTCCCCTGTGATGTTCTTCTTTAGGATTCATATATTCCTCTTTCTTCATACTTCCTCTAACTATTTCTACATAGTTTCATTGTTCTTCTTCTTGTTTTTTCATCTTAGAGATAAAAAAATTCTTAGTCTGCATCTCGTTGTATCCTAGCCCGGACCTTTCATAGTATAGCTTTTGAGTGTTGATGATCTCATCCAATATTTTGGTGCTATTCTGCTCCATATCTTTCTTTTGAAGATCTTTTTTTATGGTGACTATTTCTTCTTCTGAGATTTCAATCATCTTATCCTTATATTTTAACTGATTTCTGAGTGTTTCTTCAATCCTTTTGTCTTATTCTACCTGGATTGTTAACTTTGTGATTATCTTCTCTATTTCTTCTGAGTTGCAATTTTGAGATCCTTCATTTTTCTTTAACTCTACCTTGAGTGATTTATTTTTCTTTCCTTCTTTTCCTAGTTATTCTAAGGCACTCATTGATTTTTCTCTTAGATCGACTTTGCCTTCTTATTTGGAACCTTATTCATCATAATCTACTACCATGCAAAGTACTCTTTTTGAATCATTGTCACTATCATCATCCTTGTCTTATGAGGAGATGTCTTCCTTTGAGTAGAAACGTTTCTTCAAGAATTTTTTTTTGTTCCTTCTCTTGTCTCCTTCTTTATTTTTATTTTTCTTATTAGGATCTTGTTCTTCATAGCTACATTTATTATTAGCATAAGGACATTTAGAATAAAAATTAAAAATACTGTCACAACTAAAACATTTCAATGGAAGAATACCTTTGTACTTTTTGTTTCCTCTTTTCTACTTTCTTACAAAGTTTTCCACTTCTTCATGTTCCTTTGAATCATTGTTGGATCTGCAATCTGATTTTGGTTTTTCTTTCTATTCTTCTTTGTATTATTGGATGCCTTGAATGATGCCTCCTTTTTTACTAGGTTCTCTTGTTCTATCCTCATTTCATAAGATGTGAATATTCCATGTAGCTCGTCCATTCCCAAATTGTCAATATTTGTTCTTTCTTCCAAGGTTGATATGTTAGGAATAAATATCATAGGTAGAGATATTAGAACCTTTTGAAAAACCATTGATTAATCAAACTCTTCTCCCATCCTTCTAATAGTGTTCACTATTTCATCGACTCATATAAAGTAGGTTGCAATGTCTTCATCTTCCTTCATCTTCAATTGCTTAAACTTATCTCTAATGGTTTGAATCTTAGCTCCCTTGACTTTGGTATCTCCTTTGTAAACTTTTGGAAGTTTACCCCAAATATCCTTTGTGGTCTTTCAATGCATAAATTTGACAAATAATGAATCATCTAGATTTCTCAAAATGGTGCCTTTATCCTTTGAGTTGTTTTCACTAAGCTTATTTCCATATTTGTCAGTTTAGGGACTGGCTGGCACCGCATATTCGTCTACTACTAACTGCCAAACATCAAATCCATGTTCCTATAAAAAAAAAATCATCCATTTACTCCAAAAGGCATAGTTCTTACCATCAAACCTTGGTGCCCCAATCTTAACGTATTCGATCGTCTCCTTCCAGTGGTTAAACTATTTCTTGAAGGACCTTCTTTGATACCAATTATTGGAATACTGAGAGGGGGGGTTGAATTACTATGAGAACTTATTGATCACTTTTAACCACAATATGTAATCATTAATTTCGTCAAAAATATATCATTAATGAGAAGTATAAATCAATATATCATAATAGACATTCAAACAAACACAGTACATCGGAATTTACATGGAAACCAAAATGGGAGAAAAGCACAAAATGCTTTTCTTATATATCAAAGAATACATTCATTGGAAGCATCAACTTCCCAATTCTACACCTACAACTAGAAGGAGGATCCAACCCCCTATTTACAGGTTCCAACCTAAAGGAAGCTACAACTCTCTAGATTCTTTGGATGTAACTAGAAAGGGGCCATGACCCCCTAATTTTCAAGCTCCAACCTAAAATATAAAGGTAGACGAAATTGTCACTATCACTAATACTATCAATGCCTCTTATAATTAAGTTGTAATCAACTTGTCATCCAACCTGTCACTATCACATCAGCCTGTAACTTTTCACTGTTTTTACACATCAAAATGCCACACTTAAGTACCTCGCCCTAAGTGTCGCAAGTTTCATAAAAGTGTCACGTACACTAACACCATGAAATAATATCTTTCACAATCCCTAGTCAATGTGGAGGAGAAATATATTATATGAAGGTCAAAATAATATGTGCACATGAATTGTTTATTAATATTCATAAAAAGAGAATTAATTTAGTGTGAGAATATAGCTCACATTTAGTTTCCTAATCTCAAGGAGAGGTTGAGAATATCATGGATGGTTGAGATATTTTATCAAACCAAAATCCTAATTTGGTGGATCTTGAGAGATATTTCCTCCTTAAAATCCTTGAGAGATATTTTCTCCCTAAAATCCTTGAGATATATTTTCTCCCTAAAAATCTTGGAGATCCCATTTTAGTGGATCTAGTGAGTGATATTCTCCATGGTGGTTAAGCCTCCAAATCCTATATAATGAAGGCTTTACCTGGAGAAAGGATGAAGGCTTTAGATATCAAAATTATGATCTTGGTAGCATCGTGCAAGGGATGGAATAGAGGAGCTTGGAGGAGTGTTGCATAATCATCCATTTTTGTAAGTATTCTCTTTGGGTTTTCATTTTAGTATACTTGGCCTATTCCTTTCAAGCTTGTGTATTCTTGCATGTGCTTGTCTACTGTTCCTTCAATCTTTGTAGATGAAATTGTTTGATCTAATATTGTATGTTATGAGTTCTTTGTTTCTCTTTTTTTTCTATTGCATTGAAGGTATCAAGTTGGGCTAAGGATTTTGGAGCTCAAGCTCGGATTGGAAGCAACAAGGACAAAATTTGAAACTAGGTGCATCAAACCTTTTCTCCTTCTCTCTCTTTCTGATTATTTAAACTAAATTTAAATTGATGTTAGTGTCCACTTCTTTTTTTATGTGTTGGTATTATAGGTCTGTACTCCAAAAGAAAGTTCAATTCTCTACAGGGGAATATTTCCATAAAAACTATCCCTATCACTGTATATGTAACTGATATATCAACTAGATCCACTCATATAGACCATATCAACATTAAGGATCAAAAACATGTACCACAATGTACCTCAAGCATGAATCATACCATATACCATAATATATGCCTCAAATATATTCCATTGTCACAAATATGTGCCTCTATCAATGAACCATATACAATGTACCAAGGATATGTCTCAAGCATAGATCATTTTAGGGGCTAAATTTCGCAAATGGGTTAATTTTTCATGGTTTTTCCCCAAAAAAGATTCGCTAATTTCCATTTTTTCTAAAAATGATTCACCAAAATTCCATAGAGTAACGTTTTTTTACCTTATAAATTGCCAAAATTTTATAGAAACTATATAAAATCCTTAGAAATTTGAATATTTTAAAAAAACTATTGCCAAACATTTTACTTTTTTCATATTAAGGACTAGTAAGATTAGCCCATGTTTCTACATTTTAATATAAATTTCGATCCTTAAAATTATCCCTGGTCTCAAGCATGTATTAGTGACACCAAAACATGGACCTCAACCATATACAACCATATACCAAAAAGGGTCTCCAAGAAACGAATGAAGAATGTGCCATACCATCCATGATGCAATCCTAAACCAAATATATAAAATACATACCTTCACTCATGAAGAAGAACTAGTGCATACATTCTCATATTAATAAACCAACCTAGTGCATGCAAGATTCAGTAAACAAGATATACTATGTTTTCCAAACCCTTTTCACAAATCCACAACTTTCTTCTCTACTACCCTTGGATATCCATGCTTTTATCCACTACATCCTATGTACATATATGCCATTCTGAATTGTAACCCATAGATACCTCATAAACTAGGGTTACTCACATTTTCTACAACTCCGAGAATTTTATCTTCGACGTTCCTTCGCAACCTCAAACTTGCAATGTTAGACTCAACATTAGATTCTCCAATAGACCAAAATTTCTTCAAACGATAGATATATTAGGATATTTAGGCACTTAGGAGTTAGTTAATATCTACTTGGTCTAATCTATCGTTAGGTAAAAGTGTGTTTCTTAGTGTGATTCTTTAGTATGCATTAGTATGCATTTGCAGTTATGAAATCTGACGGTCAGGATATGTTCCCGACGTAGAGTGATCTGACGATTCATATTCTCCTCAATATTAATAGCCATTGATCCATGGATTAACACTTAATTTTTCCATTATCTCTATTTAAAGAGCATCAAGGGTCATTTTCTGATGATCGATTGTGAGAAACTCTCTTGTAAAATCTCTCTGTAATCTTTTTCTTTTGCATTAATAAACTGCTCCAAGTGGCCATGTTGGTTGGGGCCATGGATGTTTCCCGATAGGGTTTTTACCACATCAAAACATTGGCATGTTGGTCTTTGATCTGGTTGTGTGAGGAGTTATTGAAGGTTTTCATCCTATGTTATAATATTTGTGTTGTCGAAAAAGATAATCAATATTTGTGAATTTTTCTTATGAAAGACTCCTTGAGGGGTATTTATACCTTTTCTAATTCATTTATTTCCCTACGTCAGGCATTTCTTGTTACAACCAATAAACATTTTCATTAATTGTCTTGTAACCAAATAGGGGCTTCATAACCCATCTTTGGGGCTTCCAACTTGATGACCTCATAAATCCTCAACCGTGAGGAACCATGTCATGTACAACCTGTCATCGGAAACAAAAAAACAAGGAATATCCATCTATGACTATGTTAATTGCATTTACATTGTCCTTCATGTGCTTATTCCTCAAACAACATCGGGTTGCATGACTATAAATCTGGGCTTCTTGTATACTTCTTCAACACATATTCCCATGAGGGCCATTCTTAGATTTATGCCATAAGGGGACCACTTTGGAGAATTATCCAAATACACCCATCACATCGATTGACATTAATGACAACCACTACTAGTTGAAATCAATGAAAACCAATTGTCCAACAACTTCTCCTTCCTTTTTGTATTCTCTGCTAATTGAATGGTCAAGGAATATAAATGTATCTGGACTTATGCCATCGCACCACCCTTTCCTACAGGTGATTATTACATCTTCATTGTAATATCCAAAGATTTAGGTTACGACGCAACCTTGTTTTGTATCAGTGGGAAGTGAATGTGTGGAAATAGTCTTTTAATAAACCTTTCTCCTTATTCTTGCTAAGGAATCTAAAATGTCAATCTACCCATCAAATCCTTAAACCCTAATATTCTCAAACTTATTCAGCCTCCACTTGTTTGATTTCCTTCAACTCTGTAATGTACTAGGACTTAGATTTTGGCTTCTTGAACTCTTTCAAAAATTCTTGTCTAATATCTACTGTAGTCCTTTATTGTCCTATAGGTGTGGTAGTCTGTATATTCATATACTAGACCAATGTGTAGCTTCTAAATGTTTTACCAACTGTGCATTATTTATGGCCTCATCCTAGATATTGTTTATAGACCAAATTGTTTCACATACAAATAGATATTGTTATAGGTCATCCAACCCAACTCCATGGAGATCAACAAGTCTCAATGTGTTTTCTAACCTTACCATGTTTTTTTTATTACCTCCCCTCAGTGATGATGGTTGACTCTGAATCGATGCACTACTTCCACTTCTATGTATTCCTCTTCTAACTATAAGTTCTTTTGGCAAATCCTCAAATGTTACTTAAGATATAGGTGAGGCAAATGGGGTCATCAAATAGACACAAGATCCATTCTGATTAGGACTTAACGGATCTTATATTATAGGACTGAACTAAGACACCTCTTCATCTCCTTCTATGTGCGACATTTCCATGATATGGACTATTGTGTCGGTTTTTCTCCTCTCAAACTCAATGTGAAACTCTCCTTTATTATCCAAAATATTCAACCTCTTGTACCTTCTTCCACTATGTAGTACTCCAAACTCGTCTTCCTCTTCTGATACACCTTCTTCATTTCTCTGCATCCTCAGTTCCTCCCTTCCTTCTTCATTTATTGCTTCATTATTTCCTACCTTCATATTATCTCTTGGTCATACCCTAGTTACCACATGTGCAGAAAGCCCCTTAGTAGTCCAATGTCATCATCATCACACACTTGTCGCACAAGAACATCTTTATCTAGGTACCTAGTTCTTTCATAATCCTTTTGCGCTCACCCTTGAAGAAATCCCTTTCTGAAACATTGTATGACTAGGTACAATATACTGCAAATTTTGTAATATAACCCTCGTGTATGTTGTTCAACCATAAATCAACTGCATGGGAATTGTTATTACTTACAAAGTTCAATTTTCTTACCAACTTAGGAGTCTAGTTCCTCCGTGCTGTAGTACAATATATTCTAGTAATATCCACTAACATTTCTAATCATTCAGTTAAAATAATCAGAAATTCACCAACGAAAATATCATGCAACTCTATAAACACATACCGTTCCAAGCATTGTTCATTGCTCATACAAGGGTTTCTATTCTCTCCTTGGAAAAATTCTTGTTCCTTCTTTTCGAGCCATTGGACGATCTCTTTCTTAGTTATCCTCGAAAACATTCCCTCGATTACAAATTTTGGGTCCTAACAATAGAACCATTTATTGGCGTGCGATTGTAAGACCCTAGGTTCAAGTTACCTAACCAAAAAATACCTTCATATACTAACCCTTTCAGCATCACCTGCATGCAAGTGAAGTCTCACCCGAGGTATTTACTGGGACTGTAGAACCCAATTTTTGTAAGGATGAGGGGATATGAGGTCATCGAAATGTGCATTGATATTTGTATACCATGTGCACAATATTGTGTGTCTCTTTTCCCTTTATTAATTGGTAAACTCAATTATATAGTACCATTATAATGTAGATTGCAACATAGACCATTCACTGGAACCTTCATAATTACAGCGCAATACTCATATAAAAAAAAGACATAGATCTAATCACACATAAACAAAACATTCATGAATAATCACATAAAAAGACACATTCACACACAAAATATAATGTGGTTCACCCAATTCGTGGGCTATGTCCACAACGACTGTCTTCTTTATTATTCTCCATGCAATTCATCTCAGGCTTGCAAACTGCACTACAATAGAAACATCATGATATCATTTCCCATCCTTCCCATATGCTCTGCAGTGAAATCTTCTTTCTGCAAACTCTCCCCCAAGCCCTCAGACATAGACTCTCTCTTATTCTTAGGATATTCTCTCAGCAACAACAACAACCTATTCTTCCCATCCCATTATATATTTATACATACAGTTTATCGATCAAAATGCTACTAGGTTATCCCAAAACCCTATGACAACTCCTTAAGACTCATTACAACTCACGACAACACATATTTCATACATGGTTTTCCTGCCTTCATGCCTACATGTTTTTTTTCCTACATGTTGATTTCCCTTCCTTTTCGCGTGCATCCTTCTTTTCATGCTTTATCTCCTTGCTTTATTTCATTTTTTTATCTCCTTGCTCTATCTTATTATGTACCACCAATTGTCATTTTATTTCACACTTCGATCTTGAATGCACCTTTACTGCACACTTTGATCCTAAATGTGTCTTTACTGTGCACCTCCTCAACCCTTAGGATATTTCTCAAAATTGCATCCAAAATTATTGTCCAACACCCATTTTTATTCCTTCTACAATATGGATTAGTGGTATCAGAGCAGTATCCTTGTTTTTATTCTTAGTGAATTCCCCCGACGAGGTCATGGTATACAGAGTTGGGTGTCGATCTTGTTTCTCTTGAGGAAAACCACTTTCACCCACCCAAGCAACCTCCCATGGCATAAAAAAAGAGGGACGATAGAGAATGATATCATATAAATCCATTTCTTGAAGAATCCCTCATGTGACAGAGGTATGAAATGATGGAAATTTTTTCCCAAATACTTCGATGATTGTCAAATAGAGACATCTTCATCAAATGACCACTTTAGAAGCACCACCCCTTTTGAGGTATAAGGTAATTTTGATATTCCTATGATTGAATGTTAGATAGATGTGAATGCTTTGGAAAAGTAGTTAAACCTACTAGAATATTACTTTTCTATAGACAATTTTTTCAATAGAGAAAATATCACTTTGCGCTCCTTAAGGTTCTTCCCCATGTTAAAAATTGGTGGGAAACTTATTGTGAGAAAAAAATCCACAGATTTGTCTAGAATATTTGAGGTCAAACCCACTTGGGAATTTTTTATTGATGTTGTTAAGGAACAATATTACCCTGTTGGAAATTATAATGACTATTTCATGTGATCAACCACACTATGTCAAGAGAGGGGCCCAACATTGTCAGAGTTTGTAACATCCATAATTCACCAACCACATTTCATAACATTGATTATTCTTTGAGGACATTTGCATGTAAGTGATCTAGTTTAAAACATGGTACTTTATGATTATCAATTTTGGTTTGTGTGTATATGCTATGATCTTGTTTTGGAAATTGATATGTTATTATATTGATGTATAGCATTGAAAGGTATTATGATGAGATTCCTGAGTGTGCAGGAAACATGACATAATGAGGATGTTGAAGGCATCGACATAATTCTTTGGATTCTAGATTGAGTCAGGGAGTGGAGTATTGAAGCTCGTTATGAGTACTTGATATATTAAGCACTTTTTAAGTGATGATTTCAGTTATTTTAATGTTATCTTTGTCAGTGGATGAAGGCATGGTGATGCTTGTTAATACGAATCACATATGGAGTAGAGGGGTCATATATAGATATCATATGGATGAGGAAGAGGTGTGACATCGTCCCTATCATAGCCTACTAACACACTCTCGATGACTTAAATTGAAGGTTAATGACTACCTTGTTCTGAGAGACTCAAAATTGTCATGAGGGAAGACTGAGATAGTTGGTCACAAAGATTTCTGACAAGAGTACAATAAGGAGGATTATGTATTCCTTAGTAAGCCCTTAATCTCACACAAGGTCGAAAAGTGGAGTATTGACTCCAAGCATCATACAACTTCCAAACTAGTCAAGGACGAGTGGCACCCTTGAAGCACGAAGGTGCGTCTTGAAAGGCATGTCGCGTGAATAAATTATGAGTCAATAAAAATACAGAATACCTTAAAAAATAAATTAATACTTAGATTTTGTAGAGAAAATAATATGAATTATTATTTAGTTATAAACTAGAAAACATAACCAAAAGTCTAAGTCTAGATGTTTTGGCTAAACAAGTTTATAAAATGGGTTAAGGGAATTAGACTAAATAAACTTTAGTAAAGGGGGAATATGAATACAAATCTAGATATCTCCACAATGTGTGCATGAAATGAATAAAAAAGAATTTCTAATTAAAAAATATATATATTCATCACATAATGGGTTGTCAACATAGAGTAGTATCTTAAGATAATGAACCTCTAAATACTAACTAAGAGAAGAGTCATAATCAAACTCCAATTATAAATTAGTTAGGGGACACAATAAAAGAGAAATTGGGGAACTAAGAGACAACTAGGAGAAACTATAGGAATTAATTGACGAGTGTGAGGGACATGTGCAACTTGGTTGGGAAAGTGTGACATGTGTTGAGGGTGAATAATCATTAATTTAATTATTAAAAATTAGCTAATTGTGCATGAGATAACAAGTATCAAAGTGAATTTTCTTATAAAAAGAATGGTGAGATGACGGAAATTACCCTATTGTCAGATGAAGGAAATGTTGTTGAAATTTATATTAACTAAGTTTACTTGTGTGAGTTGGAATATAAGCTTCTGGAAGAGGTGGAAGCCTCTCCTTGCAAGGGAAAGCTTCCGCTAGTGCTGGATTTGAAATTTTGTGTGTGACCTCTTTGTGACTCAGGGGGCTAAGGGGAAAGAAAAGTACCCTAGCGTTGGTTGGGAGGTATCAGTGAAATCATTGGATTGAGAGGAGAAGGTAGAGTAACCTTGTACAAGTGAAGGAAAGTACGCAGAGCAATTTTTCTAGTTGAAAACTATCTTATTATATCAACATACTTCGGTCACTGTATTAATTGTTAAATTATTTATTGTTTAATAAAATTTTAATTGTACCATGAAAATGCATGGGAAAGGTTCTATTTGTGATGTAGTGTTATATATATATATATATATATATATATATATATATATATATATATATATATATATATATCTTACCGATTGAAGGAATGGGTGTTTCCAGCAATTTCCACAGTTGAATTGATTAAATAGTATATGACAATTGTACATAAATTTTCTTAAAGGATTCCAAATAACAATTGTGTTTTACATTGGAATAATATATTCATTGAATAATATTTACTGTGTGTTCTATCAAACGAAATTCTGATCATATATTATGAGTTGTTATAAATTGGTATATTTTATAATTAGTGGTTGTTCGATAAACTTTTCCAGTTCAAAAATATATAATACAATTCGTTGTACCCATTGGTGCAACCAAATCTCGAGTTTTATTGTTTGATTTAAAAAAAAAAAAACAATCCTTCGACACTGTCATTTCTTCATTCCATACCTCTATTCAAACCTTACACTTGTTTTTCATTAGCGTACAGGTTTACATTGTGAGAGCAATCTGTGGGGGTGTAGCGAAAAATGTACTTTTACTTCCAAAATTTCTGAATTTGTTGCAGATAGTTAGACAAAATTACTTTTCGTCTCGTCGATTTGATCACCTTAATTGCGAATGCTCAGTAGCTGATACAGTCGTATCACTAAACTTCTCCTTGAATTTTGCTTTTGGGCATATTGATACTACCTTAGAATGCTTGTTGATTCGGGACGGAATGGAATTAGTGCCCTTATGCTTCTACCTTATTTGTCCCCACTCAGATAGTTGTAGTGCCTGTTCCAGTTCCTACGTAAAATTTTTATGTTGTTTTCTTTCTGAATTACTTTGGAAAACAAGTCTATTTGATTATCGACTCTGTAGTAGTGCTCAAAACATTTATCTGACCAAGGTTTTAAAGACAACGCTCTCGCCAATTATTATGTTCTCGCATGGTAGACCTTAGCGGTTGACCCTTGCCTCAACGAGCGTCCTAAATTATTTCTTCCACCCCAAATCAGTCAACAGCTCGCCATTCTCTCTCTGTGTAGTAGAAAATTAAATCTTAAAGGAATTTTACATGTTGGACGCATTCCAAATTAACTCGATTCTCGCAAACCTTATGCCCTATTTTGAAGTAGAAATAAAATATATTAATCGATTATGATATTGAATTATTAATGTTGTTATTCTGTGCTTGTATCAAATAAAAATAATAGCAATAAGAGATTATATTTACTTTTGCATAGGCAACATAAATGAATTTTTTTTCATTATTATATATCTTTAGTCTATGATCAGTTATGATATACCTATAATAAAATGTATTTAAATATATCTATATTTTACACAAATTCAATTATCTATATTAAATTGGAACAGTGGAATATATTTTATGTTTTTAATTTAGTTTACATCTATGGGAGTAAATGTGACCTAGTACATGTGGCTAGAAAGTTGAAATACATGTGGTTTTAACATAGTATTCCCGAATTAATTCTTCTTGAAAAAATATAAAAAATTATCCATGTTTGAATGGTTGTTGGACACAAAAATTTTAGCATTACCCAATTGGTTATTTTTAAAACGAGGACATAGAAAGTTATCAGAAATAAATAAATTATACATACGAAATATGTATTTGTATAAAGTAGATATTTAGTAAATAAATTATACATAGGAACAATGTATTTGTATAAAGTAGATATTTAGTAAATAAATTATACATATGAAATATGCATTTGTATAAAGTAGATTTTTAGTTTTATAGATACAAAATTTGTAGCCCTCATTGCATACGTAGGCAGTGTTTGTATCGTGGGTTCTCGGGTTGGCGCGCTGAAAATTGGGTGTCTCATGTTTCGTGGTTTACAAATAGCACTGATTGTTCCGCGATATACAAAATAAGAGGCATAGTTACGGACTATAGAAATTTACCAGAAATTAATAATGCATGTTATATAATAGAATAGTAATAACATCTGTTGCACCGAATTACTTTGCTTTAAAACTAAGACTTTTTTTTGGAAAAAAAAGATATAGCATTGCAGAATTAGTTTTCTTTGCACATGTTTTATAGATCATGGGCGGACTGCTCATTCCATAATTAGCAAGTCTTTGGATTGCGGGTTGTCAGGCTGGTGGTTTAAAAAATGGGTCTCTGTTGTTCTATGTCCTACAAAAACCATCGACAGTTCTGCGATATACAAATTGAGAAACGGACTTGCGAACTATATAAACTTATTATAAAATAAATAATGGTTGTTACATATATCAAGAAATTACATCAACATTTAAACCATCAACGTCGTTGAAGACCCAAAAATTAGCATACAATAGGAGACAAGAAATGTAGCATATCTGAATTAGTTTTCTTTGGAACAAACAAGAAGGTTCCTAGAAACCCAAAGTTTAGTATACAATAAGGACATTTTTGAATAAGTTTTCTTTGAAATTTAACAAAAATTAATAATGTTTGTTACATGTTTGTGGAAATTTAAATGCATTTATCATATAGACTGGGATTGGGGCTCCCGCGGACCATAAAAAGAAATAAGTACAAGAATCAGGAACGTCGAAAGAAGTGTGTGATGGTAGAAAGGAAGACCTGAAAAGAAGAAATTAGAACTTATGAGTCTTTGGTTACAATTTTCTATTTAAAGAGCACATAAGTGGATTGATAAAGAAAAGAAGATGACAACATAGACTTAAACTGGAATGATAAACAAAACAAGATGGAAGTATAGACTTACTATGAAGACGACACGTTTTTGTTGATGTCATTGATAGGCAGTGGACTCCCATTGATCGGTTATTTCCCTTCCTAGACGAGGCTTTCCATTTTGAGTTGGAACCATTCTTCGATGTAGCTTTTCATGGGGGTTGTGTTGATTTCATCCCGAATCTCTATGTCGTAAAGGTCGTTTTCTAATTTCCTTAGATCCATTGAAATACTATGCAGACTCGGTTCAATTTCTTCATTGTGTGAGGCATAGTCCAGTACCCAATGCTCGTGCTCATCTAAACGATGTTCAAGTATGCCGTAAAACTTTTCGAAAGACAACCCCTTTAAAATATCAACTTGTTCCTGGAACGCTTCTTTGGTGACTGACAAGGATTTGAGAATTAAGTTTGGATCTTTAACCTCATTGGTAGTTCCGGCTAAGTCCATCTGGAGCAGGATTGTGAATAAATTTTTCTTTTCTGATATGACTTGTTTACATGATTTGACAATGAGGTGCAGGTTCTCAATTGTCTTTTGTCAGCATGTTTTTACTTTTTTGGTGCGCTTTGGGGAGGGGAGTTTCTCATGTCTTCTTTTTAGTTCCGATGTGTTGAGGGCATGGTTGGCAAAAGGGTCCAACACCTGATGACATAAAATCTATTCATTTTTTAAATTCGCCTCCAAATGTTTAAGCAAATCATTGGCCTTCTTTCCAAAGGAAACTGAATTTTGCGATGTTTCCCAGGCTTCAGTAACTAGCTGCATTATTTTTTTGATGTTGTTCTCTACAAGGGCTCTGGATTATGCAAGGAGGGTAAATGATACTTTCATATTCACTGCAGTGGTAGAAGGCACATTTTTTTCCAAAGGACTGGAAAATTCTAGTGTTGCAATGAAAGCCTATTCAAATTCGTTGGGGTGGTGTTTCAGATTGGCATAATCCATCTCCATTCCTCCAATGGAATCGCGAAGAACGTCACCAGTTACCTAGTGAAATGAGCCGATTTTGGCCAGGGTCATTTGGCTAAAGTCAATCTCTGTTCGAGATTTTCCTTTCCTGTTTGTTACATCTCTCTTTTCAATGACCATACTTTTAGATTGGCTGTCAAAAATAGCGCTCTCGATTACGAAGGATTCATCTATGTCAAAAAATTCGGTGTCAGATATGTCCACCACGGACGACCCAATTTTTTGCATCTTCTCAGCTTCAATTTCAATTTGCAATTTCCACTGTCAATTTTGGGTTCCTCCACGTGGCCTGCATTGTTTTTTCTCTTCTTCGTCAATGGAAATTTGTGAGAACTATCAATATTTATGCGAGGAGGGTTCTTATCTCCTCCTCCATTCGAAGAGTTCTAGGTTGCTTTCTTACTAGGATGGACCATCGAAGTGACGCTCTGTGGTGTTGTTCTCTTAGGAGTGCTAGTGGGGGGTTGGGTACTCTTCTCACCAGATACTTTACCATGTCGTATGTACAATTCAGTTGCGCTTTGCAATGTCTCTTCATCACAATGGGTAGAAGCAGGGCTTTTGTCGACACTATCCCTGTCTTGGGTTAGGTGTCAATGGATAAAAGAGGTGTTAAAGCCAAAACTCAGTAAATTTTCTCCAAAAATGTTATTGGGGTGGAACCCTTTTAGCCTTTAGGCATACATTACGTTCAATTTCTTAAAATGGGTGGCAAACTCGTCAATCTTGTTGATTTTTCTACACACAAAGTCTCTGACTTTCTAGGGTAGAGGAATGAACTTTTTTTTTTTCTTGACATGGAAAAAATGCAACCAATGGTTTTATTGCCTTGCTATTTTTGGAACAAACATCTTGACCATGATGTGGCATGGAAGGAAAGTAGGATTTTCCTTAGAGCCAAAGACCATGAGGAGACTATGATTTTCCTTTTGCTCAAGTGTGCCCTTCTTGTTCAAAAACTTGCTTGTGTGGCCAGACATCTGCAGAGCATCCTTGCCTAACAATAAATCTTTGAAAACTGAGACAAAGGCATTAAAAACTTCATAAAAACAATGGGAGGCCTTGTGTCTCCACAGGGCATCATGCTAGAATGTTATTGGGTCGAATCCACAGTTTATTTTATTGGAAAGAGAAATTTTTGGAAATGGGCAGCAATACACAATTGCGAAAATCAAGTAGGATGACATATAAAATTTATTCGATTAGTTGAATCCTGACAACTGGGAACAGAGTTCAATGGAGATTAAATTTCCCCAATCGAAAATGTATTGTTCCTTGACTGTGAAATATAAAATATAAATAATTATATGGTAAATGCTTGTTGTGGATGCCTATCATGTTATTCTTGTAAACAACCAAGCAATTTTCCTGAATGGATTTCTAAAGGAACTTACCTAGAGACTTGTGATATCTTGAGGAACTATTGTCAGGTCTTCGAGGAAGTTGGCTAAGATGTCCAACCCATTATGATGTTTTTTATAGAAACTTCTTGCAGTCTTGTCCTCTGAATGTTAATGTTGGTTTAGGCAATTTCAACATCTCGCAGAAGAGCGAAGGTGACAAAGAAACATGAGAATGGTCATGCAGTGGAATAATTCTTTTGCCTGGAATATATTTTTCAGTGCACCAAGAGACCACCTCCTTATAGTCCAAAAACTCAGGGACACAGCCTGTATGAGCAATTTTGGAGGTCCTAATCACTTCGTTCTGGGCGAAACGAGATGAATAGTAAAAGTATGCCTTGGACCACTGGAACCATTGGTCCTCTTCTGTGAACATATTTACTGTATATCCACAAAATTGTTGTCGACCCGCTGCCATAGGTCTACAAAGACATTTATTTGTTCCAGACGATGAATGAAATGAAAGGTTGGAAGGGCTAATATAACCCTGCACAAATTTTGGTCGAAAGCATGTGAATGGGAGATGTCCTTGAGACTTTCATTGACTAATGACAATCTAGACGGCTATTGCATGATGCATTGTTAACATTAAACACTACTAATTGCATATATAGAAATGTGAACATGGTGGATATTGCAATGAGAGATTAAGCATTGCAGATTTCTTGAGCGGCCCAACACGATGACGCGTGTTGGAGATGAACAATCAAAAGGGACAAAATAAGTTTTCGCACATCTTGGTTTATTGCGTAATAATGGGATATCTCCTCGATGTTTTCTCCCATTAATGAAAATGTTGACGTTTCCTGCATGGTGACCTGTTCACATCAAAGGTTTCTAATTGCACAGAAAGAAAGTACGAAAGTCGCAGGCAGGGGGAAAAAACCACTACAAAATAGGGTTGCAAGGCACAATTGTTGAAGGTTAGGGCGTCAGGGTCAAATTGTATGTCTCGAAACTTTTTAATTGCAATACATGTAACCCGCCAACCATGGCAATAAAATTGGCTAAGTATGGAGAGAAATAACGATCGGTCGGGGGAGTCGTGTGATTATATAGATGGAGATAAAGATATCTCAAACCACCAATGCTGGAACCTGTGTTTATAGAAAGGCGACTATGTATATAACCACAAAGTGATAATACAAGGGAGGAAGAAAAGGTAAAAAGGACCAACGAGTCCGCGGTGGAAATGTAAATCATGGAAATTTTAAGTGCAATATACATATCAAGGAAGAAGAAGAAGTAGACTTCGAATGTGCTAACCTGAAACACTAACTAAGAATTTGAGATTTCGTGAATCTGTGAATAGGAGGATCCAAAACAGGGTCAGAGGTCTGGATGGTCAAATTGTATTATTCGAAACATTTGAATGCACAATCTGTAACACGGAAGAGGGGACAATGTCGGAACCCGGTACTCAATTTCAATGTTGCGAATGGTTGGATGCGAACTATTTCGTATTGTTGTGTGCAACTATCACTTGTAAGAGTCATTAGTAAGAGAATAGAAAATGTATATTAGGAAGAACATTTGTCAACCGTGGTATAGTGAAGTTTGGGAGTTCGAGGAGCACGCGATAGAATTGTAGATTGCCAACCCAACAACCGTCGACATAAAATTGCCTAAGGTGTGATTATATACATGGAGATAATGAGAGCCATAATACAGGGGAAGAAGAAAATGGAAAAAGGAAAAAGGAGTCGGTGGTGGAATTGTAGATTAGGGAAATTTTGAATACAAGATGTGAACCCGGTAGTCAATTTGTATATTGTGGAGGACCGGAGTAAATAATTTGAATGCATAATTTGTAACACGGAAGAGTGGATGAAGTCAGAAGAGTAGATGATGTTGGACCCACACCTGTGTCCAGTTGTTAGTACTAAGAGGTAATTTAGTATTGAAAATAATATTTTAGATTTTGTTAAATACTTCATAGGGTTTAATATCCGTAAACAATGGCAATCTCCACCTCGCCAACGTTGCATTCCGTGTGTGAATTTGTATATCGCGAAACTTGAAGGACTATTTGGGGGACACGAAACAATAGAAGTGTAATGTTGAATCATCCAGTCTACATCTCCGCTTCTCAATTTGTATATCGCATAATTTTGGGTCCTATTTGTAACACATGCAACAATGGAGGGCCAATTTTGAGCCTGCCCGCCCAAGAACGCGTGATCGGAAATGATGGTAGGTATGAAAAGGAATAGCTGTTGATTCAATTCTCCATGCGAGGATATAGATGGAACTTAAATTGGTCCCAACGCGGAAACTGTGGACATAAAATTGGCCAAGTATCGAAGTATCGAAAGAAACAACGGTCGGTTGGATTTGTCTTTTGATTCTATAGATGGAAATAAAGATATGCCAACCCGCCAAAAGGAGGATCCAAAACAGGATGAGAAGGTATCCATAGAGGAGGCGAGACCCAGACCTTCTAATTGTATTGCTCCGAACATTTGAATGCATAATCTGTAAGATGGAAGAGAGGACAATGTACGGTAGTCAATTTGTATATTGCGGAGACTGCAATTCCAACTGTTTCATACTTATGTGTCCACTTGTCACTAATAAGTGCTAATTTAGTATTCTAGACAAATTTTTAGATACTGTTAGATACTTCATAGGGATTGGCATCCATAAACAATGGCAATCTGCACTTCGCCATTTCTGCATTCTGTGTGTCAATTTCTATATCGCGGAACTGGGAGTGTTGTTTGGAAGACACGAAACAATAGAAGTGCAATGTTGAGTCAACCAGTGTGTAGATTCGCTTGCCAATTTGTATATCGTGGAATTATGGGTGCTATTTGTAGGCTACGGAACAATGGAGCCCCATTTTTTAGCTCACCTGCATGCCCGAGAACCCGCAATAAAAAATGTCGCTATGTATGGAATGCAGAATTTGTGCATGCTTTATAGAATATAATGTCAATATTTTATAGTCCCATAATACATGGGAAGAAAATAAGGGGAAAAGGATGAAGGTGTTGGCAGTGGAATTGTAGATAATATACAGGAACAAGAGAAGGAAAAAATAACTAAGTATCTCACAGAAGAACATCAGGGTTCACAAGCGTCGACCCCACAACGATGGGCATAAAATTGGCTAAGTATGGAAAGGAACAACGCTCGATCGGATCTATCATGCAAGGATATAGATGAAGATGTTAAAGCATGAATTGCAGATGACGGAGGTATCTTTCGTACCGCTTTGTCCACTTGTCACTAGTAAGAGAATTGTTGATGTATATCAGGAAGGATGCGAAGTTGCTAGGGATGGAAAGCAACAATAGATATTTTGAACGAAGTCAATGTGTACGAGGAACCCGTAGTGAAATTGTAGATCACAGATCTTTTCAGTGCAAGATGTATACTGTGGAATGATAAGCAGTTGGGTTTGCAAGTGTCGGCCCCGCAACGGAGGGCATAAAATTGGCCAAGTATGGAAAGGAACAAATCACTGACGTTGTTTCACTGCAACATGTATATGATGAAATAGGGGACATAGGTGTTGGGTACCGCGAACCCAGGGCCTGGTGCCCAGATAACTGGGCAAGTATTAGCCAAGACAAAGTTATGATATCTATTTCAATATTTTTCATACTAGCATCTATCAATGAACAAAGTTTTCATATTTATCTGAATAGTATTCATAGTAATATATATTAATGGATTGGTTGTTTCGAATGCAAATGATCTCCCAATCTGCAAGATGCTTCTCGGCTTGGAAATTTTTCTGGAACCTAAAAAATTTTGACTGCAACATGTACATAGTGCAACAAGAAACATGAATTTTCATTGTGGTCTCAATGACATAAACTCCTTATCATATATTCATCTTGTATTCGTTGCAATGAGATCAACAAACATTGGCTCTCCATAAACATCAATATCTAAATTAAATTAAATGCAATCAAAATTTGGTGTGACTTTTAAGTAATTAAAGCATAAAATGCATATTACGAAAGTTCTTAGGCTGGAAGATGTATATGACGAAACAATGGAGATAGTTTTTTAATACCACAAACCCAAACATAATTGCCTAAGCTTTGTCGAAGAGGAAGTTTTTTTGTATTTATTCCAATACTAATGATATTAGTGTATATGCACGGATATTATAAAATAGAAGAAGCTGCAATATATCCAACAAACTTCACACGAACATTGCGTCAACAGTTTAGCCGCCTTGTCATTACTCATTATTAATTCTATTCACGAAACCCGAAGAATGGGAGCAGCATGGGTCCTCCAATTTCTTTCTTTAAATACAGAGTTGCCGCCACATAAGTATGGCTTATGAAAAATTATTCTTACATGTAAAATGTAAACAAAGAATAGGCCATGTTTTATTTAGATTGAAGTACTGGGTAGCAGAAACAAAACCTTGTGTTTCATGTTTAACCACACAGGGGAAGAAGGTAGAAAATACAATTAAAACAAATACTAGAAATTGGAAAATACTGTTAAAAAATAAATCGAAATTATTATATATTCAAATAAGGTGGGTTACAAAATACAACCAAGGCTATTTTCGGCAACGATTGCAATTTTGTCTGTCGTTGACCAATTTAAAATATGTACATTGATGAAGCTTCTTCATAGTTTTGTACATAATCGGTGCTTCCAAGTACATATATCCCACTTTTTTGAATATCTTCTCTCTTTCAGATATGGCTTACTTGCAATGCATATTTATTCAACATTCCATTCTTTGTCAAGTATTAATTTCCCTCTGCTGTCGAAAAGTTGGGGTTTAAGGTGCTTTGATTGCAATGTTCCTGACCCTTGACATTCAAGACAACTTACAAATGCCATTCAGGCCGATTTCAAAGTGGAAGGAGTCGTTCTATGTCACAACAGCTAAAGCAACGAAAAATAATTCAAGTACGTAGTGACTGGTATTCTCCCTATATTCGATCATCTATTTGGTTGAGAAGCCTGCTCGAGGATTTGTATCTGGAACTTCTTTTCTTTATTATAGTAAATTGGAAGGAACATCCAACCCAGATGAAAAAACAAAACTCTATTGAGGTACATAAATTCTTCGGGTAGTAGAGGTGTGGCAAGTGCATCAAATGCTGCAAAATGCACCAGAACAGATTTGGCAAGTGTATCAAATGCTGCAGATGGCATCAGAATATATCTTTCTTCATATCCATGGAGATATGGCAGCCCACAGAAAGGTATGGAATGTTCAGAGGTGATGCCAAATATGTAGAATCTGCAACTACATCCAGAGGAAACCGAACAAACTTTCACAAAGAACATAGCTTTTTGTCAAGTCGGCTATTAGAACCACATGTAGGTCATCATACTATGAAATAGAAACTTTTGTAGTTATAATATGTCATTTTATTCACCCATATAGTTTCTGCTTGATCCAAAATCGGATTTAGAAGCCTGACAGGGCTTGAAAAATGCTCAAAAATGAAAGTGCTCGGAATCCAATGAAACTGACACCATTGCATCCTTCTCATCTTCTTGATTCCAGTGGTATATTTACATTGTCAAACAAAGTCTGTATGAAGAAGATATCGCATTCTGTCCGCCAAGCCAAATAGGCAAAATTTTTGGATGTTGACTGTACCTGTCTGTACAGTCCGTAGAGTCCATACAGGACATGTGGCAGGTCCGTACATAGACACATGGCAGGTCCATACAGGACATGTGGCGGCTCCAGGTGCTGACATGTGTCAGGCAGATTTGGCACTTTTAGCATATGGTTGGACCAATCCTGAAGTGACACGTGTCACCACTGGAAGGGTGACACGTGGCACGGGTGATGTCAGCAAGATGACGTGGCAAGGTTGACTGGACAGTATGGCTTTCGACGTGGTGATGACGTGGCAAGGCTGACTGGGCGTACGACATGTGATGACGTGGCAAGCGATTATTGGTTGGCAGCTGTCGAATCATTTGTTGACACGTGGCATATATTGGGCAAGTGATTGGGTGCCACGTGGCCCAATCACGGGCTGCCACGTGGCACCCCGGTTTTGGTCAATATGGTCTATGTCAAAAAAATTTGGAGTCCGAGGGATTCGAACCCCGGACCTCCCTATCGCAACGCCTTAACAATATCCGTCCGACCACTATACCACACACTATTGCTTATAAAATATGTGTTAAACAATGTATTTAAATTCGTTGTATATTTTGGTCGGGGGCGGAAAGGGCTGGGGCCTAGCCCCAGCCCGTGGATATGTTACGCCAGCCATACGACCGGGAGCGCGGGGTTACCACAGTTCTTTTGTGTGCGGTTATACAACGAGCAAGCCCAAGGTCATGGCCATATGCAAACACACAGGACCGGGAGCCAATGCCATAGGGGGGGCCAGCGCTTAGCCCACGAGCTAGCGCTTGGCCATATTATTGTCTAATATGACCAAGAGCACGCCTATTTGCGGGCTGCGCCCAGTATATAACCAATTATATAGTTAAAAGTGGGTTTTTTAACCACTTTTGGATTTTTTTTAATGTAATTAATCCATTTTTAATGTAATTGGGAGTTATTGGGCATTTTTAGAGCCTAAATTCGTGGAGGAAGTTGGAGATGGACAACTAACTTCCCAACTATTTAACCAAGGCCATTTTGAGGCCAAGGGGACAGCTTTTGAGAGCAATTCAGAGCAGAGATGCTGAGGAGAAGCCAAGTCAAAGCCAGTTTGAGGCAGGGAAGCCGTTGAGGAGGAGATGTTGTCGGACCGTTTGAGAGCTTCGGACGTCCGTTTCACGTGCCATTTTTTGTGCATGGTTCCAGAGATCTGGGCGAACATGACCAGATCAGTCTTGAAGCCATTCGACATTGTAATGATGTACTATTGATCTTTCTAACAGAAATAAAGAAGCCTCCCCCACAGAGAAAAGGCCCGGAGACGTAGGCAAAGTTGTGTCGAACTCCATTATCAACCTGTGTACTATGGTTTGTTGTTTTTTCATTGCATTTCAAATCTGCATATATTTATATGGCTGTATAATTCCTTTTCTTTTCTCGTTCTTTCGTTAAGTTTCCCAATGGTCAATTAATTCATGCAAATTAAACTCAACCATAAGTCATTCGAAAAATCCTGACGGATCAAGTGGTATCAGAGCTAGTTGACGTTTGGATTTGAGTTTTGCATGTTAACCAGCGAAAATATACAGTGTGGTGACGGCGAGCTTGTTGCAGAGAATCCATTAATTGGATTGAGAAAAAGAGCTTCTCACAGTGAGAAGATGGCATCAGAAGAAGGGATTTCTCAAGATGAGAAAGATTTCCAGAAAACATTCTTTGCCATGTCGGAGATGGTGCAAGTTTTGTACGAAGATTACTTGGAATGGAAGCGTCCAGTTTTGGGTAATTCTTCAAAAGGAAAAAGTGAAGAGGAAGAGGACCAGCCTCAGATTCCTCCTTCACCTCCAT
>ML787432.1:324337-337518 GCA_009831015.1 Picea engelmannii
AATGCTAAACCAAACATTCGAATTAATGCTAGCATTAATCCACCATCGACGAATGCATAACAAAATATATGATTCAAAAAAGACCATATACGATCAAATACTTTGGATATGCCAACATATATAACATTGGGAATAGAGAAGCCGGCAATAAGACCTCCTATCCCTTGTCCAATCATATCATGACAAATATAGTACTTTTTTTTATACAAAAATGGATGTTTTCAATTCCCTTGTTCCAACAATAGATAATATGGAAATATTTGTGGTCAAAAGACAGACTAATATGAAGTCAACGATTTATCAATCACTATAGTCCCTCTATGCCTATGGCAGGGACTAATAAGAAATTGGTGATACTTGATTTCTTAAAGGGTAATAAATGGAAAAAAAATTAATTGTGAACATTTATATTTTAGTGTGCTAGTTGTGAGCTATAAAAATCGGAAAACGTTAGTGCCTTACTTCCCTCCACATATTGAATAGTCCTTTGTTATTTATCTTTTATCTTCTTGATTAATGCTTATAAATTGTAATTGCTCGAGTGATCTTGAAAGTATTCTTAAGGGTAGTTACCATGATAATATTTTAATCAATAAAAATTGGTTGATAATTTATTTAATTAATTAAATAGTAGATATTTTTGTTGATTTATCACTAAAATGACACTTAACTATTATTCCTTGAATTTTAAATAAACCTTCTAACCTTGCATAAAGAAGAATGAATTGATTGAAGTCTTAAATTAAATTTAAATTTAAATTATATATATATATATATATATAAAGCATACACATTGAAGGTAATTAAGTTAGGGGGCGAATATATAAATTTAGTAACAACTTTTAAACCCTACGCCTAAACAATGCCCAACCCTTAAGAGAAATTTCGGTGATACACCTTTGTATACTTGCGAATATCGTGAGTAGTTTTATATACATGTTTATGGATTAATTTAGAAGAATAAATTTAAGTTACCGTATGAATATATTGGTCTAACTTATATCTTTGCAATTGCTTATTTATTGTTGTTATGTTAACTGTCAGATTGATACAAATCATGTTTTTGCAAAAAATCTTTAGAAATTTGACTTTAGTCTTTAAACAACTTAACAACTTTTGGTATATTGTATATATATTTTTAGGGATTGTTACAGAGTTTACAAATACTTTCCATACTTTGTATATCAAGATGAGTATTGAAGATTCTCAATGAGATATGGTTTTAAAATATCGTGTGGTTCTACACAGATACATCTAACAAAAATGGAGTTTCTAGACACCTTATCATGGGGAGATTCTTATTGATATACTGTCAAAATTGATCAGAAATTTAAGAAAAAAAATGAGGAGGAGTCTTGATCTGCAAATTCAAAAAAACCTAAGTATATCCACATGCACACCCTAATCATATATAATGTATCCTAGATATTGAATTCTTTGCATGTTGAAGGAACACTTCTTGAAATTGGCATATAACTTGTGTTGTCACAGGGTTCCCAAGACCTGCTGGATATGCTTTAAATATTCCACCTATAATTTGATAAATATGAGGATGTCATCCATATATACAACCATAAAGGATTTTTTTAATAGTCGTAATATATCATCCATCATCGAAATTAATGTGGTCAGGAAATTAGTTAAGCTAAAAGAAATGAGCAACCACTCGAAGAGACCTTCCATAGACTTTAAGGTAGTATTCCATATATAATTTTTTTCAATCGACAACTGGTGGTATCCCGACTTTATATCAATCTTATTGAAATATACCCTCTTTGGACTTGAAGTTTGTCTTCCATATATCATTTTTCTCAATAGACACCTAGTGATAGATCACTTCATATCAATCTTACTAAAAAATTTGGCTCCCTTGAATTGATCTAGAATATCAACAATCTAGGGGATTGGGTAATTTTTCTTGAATGTGATCTTGTTTATAGATTTGTAATGAATACAAAGTCACCATATCTTTTCTTTCTTCTGTAACCAAACAATTTGGATCCCGCAAGGTGAGGATCTTGGTCTAATGTGGCCCTTCATAATTAGCTCTTGAATCTGGAATTTGATTTCTTCATTCTCGAGAATAAAGTGCCTATATACAGGCCCATTGGGAAGAGGAGCACTGAGTGTCAAATACATTTATTTCTTTACTTGACATTGCAAGAGTACATGAGTGGGTGAGGAAAATATGTCTTTGTTTTTGTATACTATCTTTTCCACCTACTTATTCTCTATAGAGAGACCTTGTGAAGAGGCTTTTGTAGCTGCAGTGATATTTCTTTCACCTCCCGACCAAACCATGAAGAGGAAAATACTAAAGAGACCACAATAGTTGGGACTACATCTGGTACCATGTACGGTTTACCTCCCAACATAATAATGACACTATGGGGCATAGATTCATAAACAACATGATGCTTACACATATATAGTTTTCCTAAAATAACATCACAAACTTCAAGTGGGGAAACATCACACAATATCTTATCTTTGAAGGGCTTGATGCCATAGTGTAGAAAACATCGTTGGCTTATGGGAATGTCTCATCCTTGCCTGAGCCAATTGATGGTGTATGGATAAGAGTGCGACATTGTTGTTAGGTTGAACAAGTTGATGACCTATGCTAATATTAGTTTCCTTTTGCTACCGATGTCAACAATGAAATGGAGTGGGGTCCCCTTCGCCAACATTTGTGAGTGGAAGAGGCACTCCCCTTCTTCAGGCTCCTCTGGTTGGACCTTTATGGTAGCAATGGTGACACTATATTACAAATCAATGATATTTTTTCCCCTATCCAGTTTTTAATCGGTGTCCCAACCAACATTCAAATGTGAGACTTTAATTACATCCACCAATGACTATTTGGAGTGATATTCATCAGTGTTGTGTTAAGGGATTTTTTTGAACTCACACTAGTTTCTAGTGTCCTTCTTAGGCTTCCCATTACCCTTCTTTGTTTTTGGCTTAGAATGGTTGTCATGAGGCTAGCCATCCTTTCTCTATCCCTTTTTACGGGAGTTGTTAGCACTACGTAAATCTGTCCAGCTGATAAACAAACGATGAAGGTAACTTTTTCAAACCAACTTTGGGACCCGAAACTAGCCTTTCGGATCTGGAGAGGGCTCTCTCAGAAATGGCGTGGTATCCACATAGTATATGACTTTGGAAACAATGGCTATATTTAAACACCTTTAATATGATGGTTTATGGTTATATTGGCGCAAGAAAGTGATACTTGGGCTATGGAGTCGGTATGAGGGAAAGACGGGACAAATGACTCAGTGAATGCACTCGAGAGGATAAGGCTAGGTGACCAACAACCTTCAATGTAAAACCATAATGTGTGGCGGGAGAAATTACAAGAAGTAACTCAGAAGCGCCGCTATGGACGAATTCAACGTTATATTTTAGAGGAAAACATTTTTTCTAAGTGGCACGAACAAGGGGCGTTGTACAATGAATCTGCAGGTTCGATAATTCGTTCTGAAGTAGACAAAAATAGATATGAAATAAATATAACACGAAAACACATATGCAAATAAAGAAGCACAATACATCCAACTGTTACAACTAGAATATTTTCATCAAGTCACAGGACCTTTGCATTAAATTCCAGTCAAAAATTCAGATTACATACAATAGCTATCGTCTACCAAATTTGGCAACCAACCCCTTTTACATGAAAATTATCCCCATATATAGGAAAATAATGTCACCCTTTGATGTTAGGGCCGAGTTACTCTCTCCTGGAATCAAGGATCCATTTTCTTTGAAAGAGAACAATAACTTCAACGGATTCACTAAAAATAGAAAACCCGAGTTTGCCAAATCATAATCGTAACCGAAATATTCTTTAGAATAATTTATCATGATCAAAATTTGACCAGATGGTTGTGATGAGTCGTCTTGTTCACTATTGGGCACTCTGTCACCCTTGCACAACAAGTCTTCTACACAACAGTAACCCACAACAAAACATGTAGCGGATTGTGCAGCAAACTCGGAAAATAAGTGTTAAATATGACATCGTATCTCACTGATAAAACACTATTTTAATAAAATGAGAGTGGTTTTTTTTAGTTAAGCTCGTTATAAAGAAAAACCTCTCTTGGTTTCTTGAAATTCATCTCCAGCTGATCGTAATATATGTCGCAAAAACATGTCTCGGACAGGAAATCACGAAAATGGAAAATTAGGGCTCAAATATTCCTTCGAATCTCCCAAACTGTGACACATGTTGCAAATATGAGAGAGATTTTTATTACGTGATTTTTCCTCGACAAAAACCTCTCAGGGAGTTTCAAAATTCCTCTCCAGTTGGTCAAAAATTGATCTTGAAGTTGACCACTAAACCAGTAATTTGCACAGTGCGACCTATAGCCTGTGCGCAGAAAATCCATTGCGCAACAACATCCTATGCGTGATAGCCCACTGAGCGAAAAAATCCACTGCACGACAACATCCTATGCGCGACAACCTTCTTTGCACGACAACATTCTCTATGCGACAACATCCTCTGCGTGACAACATCCTCTGCACGACGACATTATCTGCGCGACAACATCCTCTGTGTGACAACATCCTCTGTGCAACGACATTATCTACGCAAAAACATCCTCTACACAACAACATCATTTTCGTAGTGCGCAGTGAATTTTGCAGCACGCGGGTGAAAATGGAAAAGGAATAAATAAATTAAATCTTCCTTTTGAAAATGACCCTTGGAGATATTAGATGCTGCCAGTTATAAAAACAATATGGGTGCTAACATGCATGACTTTGCAAATTGTTGACAAACCCATAACCTTAGCTATGAAAATCATGGTGATAACAAGAGTTAAGGCCACCTTCACAATGATTCTTTTGTGATGGGTTTGCTGAATTGAAATCCCACTTATTCTTTTTCTTAAACTTTTTCTCGATATTGGAAACATATGAGTAAGAGGATTCTAATGATAATATTTCCAAGAAATTGACTTCTATTTGGATGTACCTATGCATTCCATTGTGGTATTTCAGAACCAGGTTCTACTCAGAGTATTTTATACCCATCTTTATGCACAAGTTATGGAGGACGTTGGTTTACTACGACACTATCTAGTCTTTTTCATGACATAGAGTTGTCCATTTCATCTACTAGTCATCATAGTTTTCCATGGGGTAATATTGTTCCTTGAGGGAATCAAAAAAATATTCCCAGGTGGGTTCTAGCCCAAAAACTGCAGACTCATCTCTAGTGTGTTGCTCATAGTAGTTTTCCCGCCAATATCTAACATGGGGAAGAGATTTAAGGAGTGTGAAGGTGATATTTTGACCATTGGAAAAAATTTGGACATAGAAATAACCATGTAGCAGACTTAACCATTTTTCCAAAGTCTCAGTGTTTATCTGTACTTGAAATAAAGGAATATCAAAGTTTTCTTATACCTTGAAGGGCGTCACACCTCTGAAGTCACTAATGGTTGAAGGTGTCACCATCGTTGTTGGTAGCTGTCAAAGGATTTGAGCAGAATTATTCACCATATCATTCCTATGTTCCACAAGGGATTCCTCAAGAAAAAAATTGATATGATATCTTGATCCTTCATCTCTCTTTTCTTCCGCCATGGGAGTCTTCTTGGGTTGGAAAGAGAGGTTGTCCTCAGGAGAAACTATCTCAACACCCAACTCTCTATACCCTCACCTCATTGGGGACATGTATTAAGAAACAACAAGGAGATTATTATTATGATATCACTCATCCAAATTATTTTGAGAAGAAAATGAAAGCATATATATATATATATATATATATATATATATATAACAAGGAAACACAAAAAATATTGCAAGAAACATAGTAATATAGTTAACATAGATTCTATTAATGAATAGAATACAAAATATTGTAAAATTCAAAGCACATAAACTATGGTGGTATATTATCCCTAAAGAGAGATATATCTCTACTACGCTCATTCATAAGAAGCTATTTACAAAGACGCCAAAAAGGAATTTTAACATAAAGCATCAAGGAGAAAACCCTAAACATCCAAAAACCTAACCCTAGAAGATCAAATGCAAAAAGGTTGGTGGGCCTCGATGTTGTTAGTTGATACATCAACTTCCCAGGGGTGTTACTTTTTCATATGATCTCTTTTTGAGTTACTCGATATCCCATCGGAAAGATATAGCTGATAATTACACATCCTAAATGGACCAGTACATAGAATTGGGTATCTTCCCCTCAAAATGACCCTGGAAGTTTGGGACCCAAATAAATTTAGAAAAACTTCCAAGATGTGGAACCATTATGAACTAGTGGAATAGGTGGGTTGCCACTAGTATCCACCCGGATTACCTAGTGAAAAAAATATCGTAATCACATATGTATCCCACTTGGTGGATAAATATCCCCTCTAAATGACATGTGTAGAGGTTTAAAACCTCCTCTAGGCTCAACAACCCTATAATATTCATTTAATTCATATGGATTTTTGTTTCCTTGCTCAAGCATAGCCATGATCCCAAGATCTATCCCTAGCATGTTAAACTTCCTATATGCACTCATCTTCGACTCAGATGTCAATGATCCCTTTTAGAGGGCCTATGTGGTGCTTTAAGGCCACATTGAATAGATCCTTAAAATATTTATATAGGACTTAAGGACCTTTATTTTCTTCTCTTACCATGGTCATGGCCCTAAGACCCATCTTTGTTACACAAAACCTCCTAATCGTACATGTATCCCAATAGAAAGCAAAAATTTTCCTCCAAAGGGATTTGTAGTGGTTGAAGAACTCATTCATTGATCATAAGTGTCACGAGATTCATTTAGTTCTTACGATGCTTTATTCTCTCCCATGGCCATGGTTAATGTCTCTACACTCATATGTTATCTCTAAAACTTCCTAATAGTGCCCATCTCTAATTTGAAGGTCAAATATTCCATCTATAGGGATTTTGTGGTGGTTCAAGATGTCATTAATGGATTAATATTACTAAAATATTAATTTAGATCCTAGGACCATTTTCTCCTTCATTAATCATGGTGAAGGCTTTGATAGCCATGCCTAGTACACAAAATCTCTTAATGATTCCCATATCCCACCAAGAGGCCAATTATATCGGTACATGTGGTAGAGTGAGGCCTAGATTAGGGATTAGAGCCATAGAAGTTTCATTTGGGACAAATGCCTCAAAGCCTTCTCTTGTGTGCAAAACCTCCAAGTTGTACCTGTATCCCATTTAAAGAAAAATATACATTATATAGTTTTTTATGGCGATATGAGGAATATTCTATGTCCCACGAGAGCTATAAGATTTATTTATGGATTAAGAACCTTATTTTCCTTCGCAAATCATGGTCAAGGCCTTTATACATATCGTAATTGCTTAAATACTCCATCCCACTCATGTGCAAATGATCCCTTTTAGTGGGCCTTTATTACAATTCAAGGCCTTGATTATTTCTCACTATCCCAAGAATTTTTATTAAGGGTCTAATTCCCAATATTTCTCCCCTAATCATAGTTAAGGAGTTGACATTGATCCTTGACAAAAAAAATATTGTAATGGTACCCATATCTCACTTGAAGGATAATGATTCCCTATAGAGGGAATGTTACATGGATTGTGGCATTGTTTATGGAATTTTATCCCTAAAGGTTGAACATACAAGGTCAAATGGTCTTATTTTCCTCCCTTGACCATGGTTAATTCCTTAAGATTTATCCCCAACATGCAATACCTCATAATGTACCCATATTCTAGTTGCAGGCCAAAGATCACCTCTAAAGGGATTGTGTTGTGGTTTTCATGTCCATGGCCAATGAGCCATAGAGACCCATTTATGGTGTAAGCCCATTATTTTCCTCCCTTTACTATGGTCAAAGCATTGATACCCATCCCTACTTCACAAGAAATATTTATCACATCTATATCTAGGCTTTGTTTTATGGTTTAAGGCCTTGATCATGGCCCGTTAGCTCAAGAATCCAAATTTATGGCCTAATTCTCTCAATTTATCCCACAACCAAGGTCAAATATCCAACTCTAGTGCACAAAACTCCATATTGGCACCCATATCCCACTTTAAGGATGATTATCTCCTATATAAGGCATGTTTTGGTGTTTGTGATCTTATTGATGGCCCCTGGTAAATAGAAGCTTCATCTAGGACTAACGACCTTATTTTCCTCCCAAGCCCTTTAGTAAGGCCTTGAGGCCCATCCTTATTATCCAATGCATTATATTATCAACCATATTCAACTTAGAGGTTATGTATCCCCTTCAAAGAGCCAGTGTGGTGGTTTCAATCCATATTCATATCCCACTAGCCGTAAAACCTTAATTTAAAGATTAATTCCCATATTTCCCTCCCCTTACAATGGATAGGTCCCTAAATCAAATCCCTAACATGTAAAACCTTATAAGCACACCCATATTACGATTGGAGGCCATATATGCTCGTTAGAGGGACTATGGCATGGTTTGAGGCATCGATCATGGCTATACATTCATTTTCTATTATTTTGGAAAGAAGTAATTATATATGCAGAAACATGAAAATGTCATCACATAAACATGTAGAGATTTTCAAGATCTTTATAAGGAGCTAAATAACTCCAAAAATAGATGCCATGGTAGAAGGTTATGGTAAAATCACAAAAATATTTTTTATATTAAAAATAACACATACATATTTTCAAAGACATTTCTAAAGGAGGTTCACATTATTTGAAATTATTTTATTCTTTATATGAGAGCATTTCTACTCACCTATATGTTTGGTAACTAGTTTGATTCAATTTAGGTTCACTGTGAAAATAACAAAATTTACATTTTTTCAAAAGACCCTCAATATCTCCATTTTCATGTTTTTTTCATTAATCTACATAAATCCATTGTCAATGAAACTACACAGACATATTCAAAATATATCTATATATTTTTAGATAATATTCTTTAGTGTTTTTATTAGTCCCAGAGGAGCATTTCTACAAGTGGAAGGGATGTATTTATCTTTGCCAAATGAAATAAATATTAAATATTAAATAAATGAATTGAACAAATAAAAAATATTAAATATTACATATTAAATAAATGAAAAAATGAATTCAAAAAGCATGGGATTTTATCCCTCTCAGTGCTTTGTAGAACCATAGTTAGATGGGTCTATACTTATTTATTGTTGTCTTGATATATTTTGAAATCTTAATCTAGACATATTTTGTTCCTACTATAACTTTTTATGGCCTTACCCAATTCTTCACTTGTATAAACTAATATGTACAGTATAAAATTTAATAATAATAAAAAGATATTGTTTAATTTTGTTAAGAACCCGTGCATTAAATCATGACCTCATAATTTAAGGGCTATAATGACTTTAATAATTTAATAAAATACAAGTTTTGAAAAATAATAGTGCACAAGAACAATGTGTTTTCTCGATTGTACAAATTTTATTAAGGAAATTTCATCTTTTAAGTACTGAACACATGCACTAATGAGAACATATGCATTATATTTTGCAAGAAAAATAACATAGTACTCTTAGAAAAAGTTTTACATTACATGATCATACAAAAATTTCATAAATAGAAATTATATATTCTGGAAACATTTCATCTTGTAATACAATATTCAAATTCATTGTGAAAGTACCTTGAATCATCCCTCAAGTCACCAGATTGTCATTTTCCCATATTTGAATTGTAGACCATCAATAACTTCCACTAACCCTTATCCACTTTTAAACTAATATTACTCATCCTTTTTGTCCTTCCTATTCCTACAAAAATCACCATGATTGTGTTTCCTTTCCATATTTTCTATTGACATTCTTTTTAAACCCTTCAAACATTAACTAACAACTATAACTAACAACTATAACTAACAACTCCCAATATCTTTATCTTTAGATATATTAAAATATTCCTCTCACCCTATTATTTCCAAACAACCTCTTAGTAACATAAGACCAAATATAGTTAAATTTGGGAGGATATTGTCTATCCATAGCCATTAACTATATGAATTGAATTAACGTTTTAGATTAGTTAGTATGAAACGACATCAAATAAGATATTTTTTAAAACTCTACTAACTCAGTTATTCTAAATAATTTGGCGCCCCTTATGGGGATATCCTGAGGAAAATTTTCCAAATCCATTTTACTCTTCCATATCTGAAATCCACAATTTTTGTCAGTTGCACTTGAAGGTATATTGTAAGTGTGTTAAAATATTTAGTACAGTAAAGTTGTATATTGAAAGTGTGTACAACAGAAAGCATTTAATAAATTTGTAATAAGAATTCATATGATCATTAAAACATAAACTCTAAAAAAAAAAAATGAGTTGCACTTGAAGGTATATTGTAAGTGTGTTAAAATATTTAGTAAAGTAAAGTTGTATATTGAAAGTGTGTACAACAGAAAGCATTTAATAAATTTGTAATAAGAATTCATATGATCATTAAAACATAAACTCTTAAAAAAAAATGAGTTGCACTTGAAGGTATATTGTAAGTGTGTAGAAATATTTAGTAAAGTTGTATATTGAATGTGTGTACAACACAAAATATTTAATAAAATTGTAATAAGAATGCATCTTATCAGTAAAACTTAACTTCTGCAAAATGAAGTATACAATTCCAAATCTAACGTCTGCAAAATGAAGTATACAATTCCAAATCTGCTGTTTCAGCACATTTAGTCTCCATAAAAAGAAGCAGCAGAATTTATTGTTAAAAAACATAACATTGAATTAATTTATAGTTTCTGCCAAGACCTACCTGATCACAGAAATACAACGTGCTACTTATTCCTACTTTGCATAGCTTTGATGTATGCATTATTACAACTCCTTCTAAAGTCGGAGTTGCTAAATTAAACAGGAACTTCACATAAGATCAAGGGTCTCATATGCATCTTTATTTTTTCAATCTTTAGACTTGTGGATATTAGAACATTTTTTATAATCTCTAACAATATAGATTTGGTCACCTACACCCCCATATGCATCTTGATTCCGGTGCCATGTCCATAACGCATGTGTTGAATTGTGTACCTACAACACAAATCCAGAGTCATTTCAGTACATGATAAGATACTTCGATTATGCAAAAAAATTCCTAGAATTTAAGTGAGTGGATATCTTATTACTAATAAGATTGGAATTCATATTTTAATATGATATGTTAGGTCTCACCTCAAGTATGCCATGACCAAAGCTGGATTCCCTGTAAGCACTCCATTCTGGCTGCCTATTCCAGCACAACTTGCCCTCGGCTGGACCTGAGGTGTACTTGAAAGGACACACGCCCCCATATTCTGGTTCTATATCTGTGATATTGGGGCAGTATCCAGGCTCGTCGGCATGATGCGTAGCAAGCCTCTCAATGTTTCCTCCATCCCCAATAGTGATATAGACAGGACCACATGGATCCAACCCGTAATTATAAACTCGGTTCATTCTCTCGTATGCATGCACCTACAGTATGATACACAAAGTTCACGATCTTCAGGGAACATATATAAGAGAAACTAATAGTTGTTCTATGCGATTATGGTCTTATGGATAAAGAATAAGATCAATGCCTTAACGCCCTCTTACATGTCCATGGAAAGCAAGGTCCACACCATACTCGTGAAGAAGGTCTTCCATCTGTTGTCTCATGCATTCGAACTCCTGATAATGGCTGTTGTAACTATTATACCAAGGGCTGTGCCATGATGCTATTAGCCATGGAGTAACACTTCGATCCACTTGATTCAGATCTCTCTTCAGCCACTTATACTGCTCGCCTGTTAACGAAGAAAGTTAATGTTCACAATCGGCGTTTGACAATATTATCATAAATTCAATTGACTATAACATCAATATATATAACTCACTGGTTCTGTTATAGTCAGTATACGATGCTAGAATCACGAAGTGCACTCCTCCGGCGTTGAAAGAGTAATAGAGCTTATTGTTGGATCCGGATTCCTTAGATGGGACCGCAAACCTGGCATTGTAAGATGCAAATTGGACGCCTCCACCTTGGGTTTCTAGCTCATGATTTCCCCCCAATACCATCATAGGCACGTGTGATACCAGTGGCTCCATGAACCTTGAAACAAATTAAAATCGAAAATGAATAACAGTGCTTAAGTTTTGCTGAAATGAAAATGAACGAATTAAAAGTCCTCTACCTTCCCCATGCATCCCAGCGAGGTTGATACGTTTGATTAAGTGGACCATTAGGGAAGGCGCACTCAAAGCACGCCGCGGATTTATCACCAGTGCTAAGAGTGTTAGTTGCGTAAGACATGTCTCCAACCATGAGAACCATGGAGGGGTCATTCCGCACAAGATGATTAAACGTAGTGGAGGAATTATAAGTGAGACCCAGATCTCTAACCACTGCTATTCGAGGGAGATACGTATTTGGGCCTGGAGAGGGCAGAGTGACAAATTCATGCTCTTAGCTTAATGCAGATAAGGATTTGTCTCCACATATATTATAGTATCTGGTGCTTGGAAGAAGATCTGTACAATAATAAATTATCTTTTGGATTAAAAAACAAATTCTATGCAATGGCCACCAAGGCATGGCAGCAATACCATTTTGAGAAAATTTCTCCCAAACTTGAGAAAAATAAAAAACATTTTCGATTTCTCCCTGGACTACTTTTGATAACTCTAATGGAAACTATATCGATGTCTGTAACAACGTTTCTCACCTTTGACGAGAACGTGGTGGATAATTCCGGACGTGTAATTCAGAAGGCCTTTCTCGGTATAGGTTTGCCTATAGATCACAGATGTCCCTTTAGCTTTAAAGGAGTGTACGCCACTTTCTGTGCCGTAATACACTTCACTCCTCACCGAGGAAGGGTCCAATGGCGTTACCTTGGGTCCGATCTGAGCATCACCTGCACAACATTATTAAACACTTCTTCATCTCAAGATATGAAAATGAATTGCTCAACACAACAATACTTACCTAACAATCATTCATCATTGATCAATCTGATGGTATATGAATGAATGAAAAGAGTGTTGAGAAAGACAGACCTGTTACCCAAGAAACCCACATGGAGTGAGGGGTAGTTGAAAGTGCAAGCATTATTTGCTCTGGGAAGATAGAGGGAACTCTCTTGACGAGGCGAGGGTCGTAGTTGGGCAAATCATCGCTTCCATTGCGCAGAG
>ML787432.1:337894-350663 GCA_009831015.1 Picea engelmannii
CAAACACACTTGCCATCATACCGAACAAAATGAAAAGCTGCAACCCCATCGTTCCAGAGCTACTTGCCACCTTCGGCTCTTTCCCGTCGATATGATTTTCTTTCTTATGCGTGCGATAGATCTATATATAAACGGAAGCAGGGCGTTAATGGTCAGTATTGCCCATGGTACCGAGCATCTATTTGTAAATTTATTAATCCATTCCCACGTCTTCCGATGTCCTGCCAGCCCATTTGTGAAGAAATATGCATAATGAGGAAGAATCCGTGCTTTTTTGAAGGGGTTAGAATGTGTTAAAACTTTAAGCGTCTTTTTAAAAAAAAATGTTTTTTATATCCAATTTATCATGGAAGACAATCAAATTAGGCTACTCTCCTCTCCAAAGTGTATATTTTCACATTAAAATGAATATTTTAATTGACATGCATAATTGGGTGGGTGTTTATTTGCACGTTAGTTATTCCCATCAATATGATCTTCTTAACATGTGTGTGATAGATAGATATTTAAACAGAAGCAGGGCGTTTGTGCTCATTAGTAAAACATTTGAAAAATATAATAAGTACACACATAACAATGGAGGTTTCACATTTATAAATACAACTAAATTTCAAATACATGAGACTAGATATTTCTCTAGAATTTTTCATCCTTTGCATATTCACTTATCTAATTTGTGTATTTATGGTGTCTATCCATCTCCTTACTCAAGCAAATAAATGAGGGAGAAATTACACCATTCAACACTCTCCCTTAATTTAGACCATTACAAAAATCAGCACAAACAATGCCTAAGTGTTGTCTTTGAAATTGAAAGTTATTTCTTCCCAATGGTTTGTTGAAGAGCTAATTCTTCTTTACTTGACAAAAATGCATATTGAGAAGTACTTTTACTATCATCAACACTACCTGGAAAATCACTAAATGTAAGTGAATCATCTTAATTGGAATACCAGAATATCAAATACTTGTTGCTCAATTTTTTTTCCCAACTTTCCAATAAAAGATTTTAGGATATTCCATAAATCTCGAAATTAAACTCACTACATACATAACATCTGGCCTCTAAGGTACATGGGGCTTCCTACAAGCCTCTTATAGAAGGTATAATCAATTGATGTTCCTTCATCTTGCTTACTTAGCTTTGTACATGTTGCAATTGGTATATATGTTGCCTTTCATTTGTTCATTTTGAACCTTTTCAAAATATCTATGGCATATTTTTACTGAAAAATAAAAATTCATTTTTGAGATTGCTCAACTTCAATTCCTAGAAAATATTTCATAAGACCGAAATCAGTCATCTCAAATTCACTTTGCATGGCTACTTTGAATCAATTCCTAGAAAATATTTTATAAGACCGAGATCAGTCATCTCAAATTCACTTTGCATGGCTTTTTTTAATTCACTGAACAACAAATTTCCTATATAAATCATGTCATCAACAAAGACAAAAACTATCATAATATTACCTTTATGATCTATTTTGGTGTAAAGTGTGGGTTCATTGTTGCTCCTGTTGAACCCATTGTTGAGCAGCTAGGAATCAATGCGATTGCACCAAGCTCTTGGAGCTTGCTTCAAACTGTACAGTGTTTTATTCAATCTGTAGACTTTATACTCTTTACCTCTCATATGAAATCCTTGTGGTTGATCCACATGAATTTCTTCCTATTAAATTCCATTTAGAAACATTGATTTAACATCTATTTGATAGACTGGCCATTTTCTTTGAGTTGTGACTGCCAAAACTACTCTGACAGTATCCAAACTTGCTACTGGAGAGAATGTTTCTCCACGGTCAATATCAGGTTGTTGAGCAAACCCTTTTGCTACAAGTCTTTCCTTCTGCTTATCTACTTTTCCTTTTTCATTGAATTTTTTCTTATACACCCATTTAACTCCAATGTTGGTTTTACTTGTAGAGATATCCACAAGATCCCATGTGTCATTTCTTTGAATTGCTTCAATTTCTTCTTTCAGTGCATCAACCCATTTTTCTTCTTTGACTGTTTCTTCAAAGTATACTAGTTAATAGGATAACATAACAAAGTGTTCTTGTTGATCCATGCCATCATTCTGCTAATAAATTTCTCTCAAGATTCTTGTTTTCTAGTTCCTCAAATTTCCTATTGTGGGATCTGAATCATTGCTAAAAGAAGAAGATGGACTATGATTTGTTTGTTCTCCTTGGCCTTCTACTTGAAATCTTGGAAGTCTTGGTGGAGAAGATTATTTTCCTATAACTTCCACCTTCTTATCTCTCTGTATAGAAGGAATATGATCTGCAATCATTTCACTTGTTTGGTTATCCCAAGATTTATCTTCTTGGAATCTCACATCTCTGCTTACTATCAACTTCTTGGTAACATGATTATACAACATGTATTATTTATAATGTTCACTATATCCAACAAATATGTATTTTTCACTTCTATCATCAAGCTTTCTCCTCAGCTCTTCAGAAACATGAGCATAAGCCACAAAACCAAAAACTTTAAAATGAGAAACGTTAGATTTCATAACACTCCATGCTTCTTGAGAGACTTGATTTTTCATACTGTTGGTTGGTGACAAATTCAAAATATAAACCGAGCATGCCAATGCTTCACCCTAGTATTCATTTGACAAATTCTTGGCCTTCAACATACTTTTGACCATTTTCACTATTGTCTGATTTTTCATTTCAACTACTCCATTATGTCCTGGAGTGTATCTTGTGGTAAATTGTCTCTTATCCCATGTTGCCTGCAATATGATGCAATTTTTTTAGATTCATACTCACCTCCTTGATTTGATATGAGTACTTTGATGTATTTGTTACTCAGATTATATATCAATGATTTAAATTCTCTAAAATTTTCAAATGTCTCTCATTTGTGCTTAATAAAATAAACCCAAGATTTCATGCTAAAATCATCAATGAATGTTAGAAAATAAAATTTGTTTCCTATTGAATGAGTTTGCAAAGGACCACAATGGTATGTATGCACCAGCTCTAGGTGTTCTTTTCCTCTATAGGAAGCATTGGGAAAACTATCCCTTTGGTGTTTGGCCAAAATACAACTCTCACACATGTTTTTTTGTTCATTTATAAGGGGAAACTCTTTGACCATAGACTTCTTCTGTAAAAGACTAAGCCTACGAAATGGTAAATGACCATATCTAAGATGCCATAGTCAAGTCTCGTCTGAACTTGACATATGTTTGGCATATGACTATGACAAATTTACATTTCTAAATATCAAAGGAAACATTCTATTTTTGGTCATTTGTACTATAGCTATGATTTTCTTATTGCTATGATTTTCTTATTGGGTGATTTGTCCAAAATTGTACACTTGGAACCTTTAAAAATGACTCTATATCCATGTTAATCCATCTCACCTACAGTCAATGAATATCCACCTATTTAGTCTCTATATCTCTAATATAGATGCTTATCCATCTACTTAGTCAAGCAACTAAATGAACGAGAAATTACACACATTTCCAATGATAACAAGCATCAACATGCAAATAGTTTATTCCCGAATCCCTAGTTGACAATCTTTTGAGGGATCTCCCTGTCTTCCAATGCATTGTAATTGCAAATACTCGTTATCATCAACTTTCAAATATTTTATTCCGGTTTTGGAGCATTTATTTTGGCGGATTCTTCCCATGCCTTTGTAATTGCAAATATTTTATTCAATTTTTGGCGATTTTAGGATGGATTCCCCGGTCTTCGGATGTCCTGCCATTATATATATTCATTTAAAAAGTCTTCGCAACAGTATGTGAAACGTGGAGATTTATCGGACTGGGTTTTCTTCGATACCCGATATTTCCATGAGGACCAGAATCCTTACATTTTGAGGAAAGCACTTACCAGAAGATACATGTGTTCACGAATCACGAGGTATTTGCTAATTTAGTCGATGCTCATAAATATATTTTTATGGTCGGTGTTTTTGACGGACTCTTCCCATGGCTTTGTAATCGCAAATATTTTATTCATTTTTTGCGATTTTAGGATCGATTCCCCCGTCTTCCGATGTCCTGCCATTATATATATATTTTCATTCAAAGAGTCTTCGCAACAGTACGTGAAACGTGGAGATTTATCGGACTAGGTTTTTCTTCGATACCCGATATTTCCATGTGGACTGGAATCTCTACATTTTGAAGAAAGCACCCACCAGAAGATACATGCCTTCACGAGGGATTTGATAATTTAGTCGATGCTCGTAAATATATGAGTAGGGTCGGTGTTTTTTAATTGTTTGATTGCATGCTCTAAACGTGGTTTAAATCTGTTCAAAGAAGGAGACATGTTCCACGTGTTGGACATAAGATTTTTGAACTCAAGTGAATATGAGTTTTTACCACCCTCTCCAAATGGGTGATCGTGAAATCCGCTGTTTGAATTTGATGGTAGAGTTACAGAGAGCAGAATAACAAGTTTTAACATTGAGATGGAGAATATTATTTTTAGAATTATGGTGAATTCTGCCATTGACAACATAAACATCGAAAGAGTAACAACAACTATCAGGGAACAAGTCTCACTGGGCCATCCCTCCCTCTGAGCAGAGAGATACGATGAGTTGTTGATAAAAAATGGCAGGACGGAACAAGTCTCGCTGGGCCATCTCTCCCTCCCTCTGAGCAGAGAGAGATACGAAGTAGCAGTGCGAGATCTATTAATGGTGGATTAGGAAATCTCGTTTTACGAGGAGCCAATTTACAGCTAGCTACACCTAATTCCAAACACCACAGCTCAGCTAGTATAGATCATGGTCGATTATGATTAAGTATTATGGTTATGGTTGACCAAGGTTTGCTTTATTATGGAGACATCCTTCCATCGTATTAGTCCCTGCCTCGTGCCAGGGACTATAGCAACGGCCTCGCGGTCAACTCTGGTTGACCGTTTATTAGATGGTGCTTCCAGTTGCATTAATTGGTAATTATTTGGTGCATTTTATAGAAAATTTAAATTGTATCATAAGGTTCTTATTAATATATTTATTATTTTAAATTTTTTCTATATTTTGGGATTGAATTTTGGATTTGCTAAAATTATTTGCATGTGACATTATTTTCCTAGTGTATGCAAATATTTTAAATTATTTCTTAAAATTAAAAATTATTTTATAAAACAAAATTTTATTATTGGTTACCTTGGAGGGAGGCTTGGGTTAAGTCACTTCATTTTTGAGACGCTGCAGTCGAGATGTTGTAGTCGATGAGCATGTCGCAACAGTCGATACTCACTATTGTGGTTGTATGCATGCATGGCTATCTGCATGCATTCCAGACGTTGCAGTGGATGCTTGCTCTGGAAACTAATACTCCATGAAAGCTCCAAGCGTTGGACAAGTCTGGGTTGAAGGCTTACATTGAAAAGATCGATTCCATCAGGCCAGTCATTAGTGGAGCAACAAGACTTTTCTAGGGAAACGGGCTTGCCCAACAAAGTTGGCACATTCAGCACGTTGGGTTACTAGGTTGAAAACAAGAATTTCGTCCTCAAGCAAATTGGAAATGAGGCATGAAATGCAAAGCATGTAGGTAGATTAAAAGAATTGTATGGCGTTGAGTCGAAGTTCATGCAAGATATCTATATAGATATGATCAAGGACAACATTGTAAGGTATGTGGCCTCTCTGGTTATGGAGAATCTCTTAGGAATTCCTATTGTTTCTCATTGAAACCATGGATTTCCTATTGTTTCTCATTGCAACCATGGATTTCTTGATGCTATTGAAGAATACATTAATGGAAATCTCATTAACTAGTCTATCTATATTCCTAAAAATATGAACAATTTTAAGAAGGCCTATGAAAGACTCTCATTTCACGCACAATGTGAAACCAACATTGATTATGATTTCCCTATGGTGTTGTCATTGTATATCTTGTGAGAGACCATGCACCTGATTTGTGGTAGCAAGTTGTAGAAAATGGGGAGCACGATATTGAGTTGTTGAATCAGAGAAAAATAAAGTAAATAGAATTTATTACCTTCCTCTTTGCAGAAGCCCAAGAATTATAAATTCTCCTCCTCGCAGCATCATCAGTAGTGGGCTTAGCATTGGGCTCAGCAGTGGGCTCAAGTCCTAGCCTCACAACATCTTCATGATCATACCCTAACCACAAATTCCAGTTTCCGCTATCATTCTACTAGGTCTTCTCATCATTGCTTGACTTGATCGATATAGTGTTGTTCAACCAAATGAATGGAAAAATTCAAAAGATTCGTTGATGGTATCACTTCTATGGGTTATTGATTAGGTTACGAACTCGAGGGTGACTTTAAAAATCAAAGGGGTGCAAAGATCGATGCTCCTGCTTTCTCTGCCATTTCTCTCTTTTCTGTAGGTGTTTCTTTTGTTTGGTCAAATAGGTTTGAAACTAATAAAGGTGCCTCTACTTATGTCTTTGAAACGACCTCTGCTCTTGCCAGGTAAACTAAAATTGAAACTCCTTTTTCTTCCATTGATGTTAGCTCTGGAATAATCTTTGTGCTTGCTGGTCATGGATATGTATATCTAATATGGAACCATTGGCTCTTAGGATATCAATCTGGATTAACAAGATATAACTCTTCCTTTGCTCTACCAAGCTCTAGTATCAGGAGTGTGTTACACATTATTTTGGTCACCCTGATGATGATTACATAAACATGTGTTCAGGCTTCTAATGTAATCTTTTGCCTAAGAAAAGGAACCTCTTTCCACCCTTGCAAAATGCATTTTTGGAAGGTCATCGCGGGCTTCTCCCTTTACACAGTGTGGAAATCCCTGATTTCGGCATGCTGCACTATGGCCAGTCCGCGGGATTTCCGCAGGCTGCCATATAGGCAGGTCGCGGTGGCGCTTTAAAACTAAAAGAGGAAAGAAGTTCTAATAGCTTCTAGAAGTGGAATCTTCTAGAAATATGAGGTGGCATCTGTACGGTTGCAATTCTATTGACTTCTCTGATTTGATGGGATTCTTTAACCTCTTCAGCTTCTCCTATATAATGATAGGCTTCTCATGGAAAAGGTTAGAGGTACAAGCATAAAGAAGCATAGAGACTGAAGAAAGAATAGGATGAAGACTGTGTGAAGAATCCTATTTCAAGTGATGCTTGAGGTCTCCATTCATTCATCAAGCTTTTGTGAAAAGTCTTCATGCAAATGTCGGAACAGATGTATGTGTGTGTCAGAAAAAAGGGCCATTGAAAGGAAACTTGCGACATCAAGGCGATTCGGTTGTATCTTCTACCTTTCATTAATATAATATGGTGGCACGTCTATTTCCCATAAAATTATTGATATTTTATTACATGATTCCTTGATCACATGTTTAGGTTGTCATTGAATTTCACTATTGTTGCTTTCACATTGGTTGATTTGTGCAATTGCAGTTCTGACCTCATAGGAACATTGAAGTAAGGCAGGATCAACAAAGACATAAGGAAGCGATTCATAAGGTATGTTATCTATTCCTTCTTTGGTAGTCAAAATCAATGATTGAAACCTAGGGAAAGCATCGTGTTCTGTCTCATTTTGTTCTAGATCTAGGTGGATCTAGGGGGATTAGTTCTTGTCTGCATCTACCGATTTACCCGTTAACAAAATTGGTGATTCCGCCGGGAAAATACAACTTGATTGTAGTTTTTTGTTGGTCATTTACTCATAGCCTATATTTTGCATTCTGTTTCAGTCTCTAAGTCTATGGGAGATCCAATTAGACTCACCGTATTTAAAATTTTCCCGAGACCCTTAGTCCTTTTTGAAAAATTTTCTATTTTGTGAAAGAGTTTCGCAATGCACCTTATAGGTAGATCATGGAAACCTTCTATTTTCGCACCCTAGTAGTCTGTTTTAGTGCAGGATTTCCATGACCTGCATGGTTATTGGCCTACGTAAAGCACTCATTTCCGCACTGCGTTATACTGTTTGCTCGCGGCAACGCTTGAAATTTTTTTGGATTGGGTCTTGACCTCTACTATTGCCCAGTTTTTCTTCAGTCAGCTGGGAAAGGGTTTTAATACCAATTCTTGAGTGCTTTTGATTGTTTCAACTTGATCTTGATTGATTTTAGAGATCAAACGCCTCTCTTTGATCTTTTTTCGATTTTTGTTTTTGATTCGTGTCGACAAGGATATAATCTCTGGACTTGCGCCTGAGTGCTTGATCGATTAACCCTCTTCATTTGGAGTTGGAATTATAAGTTGGTTACACCTTCTGGATTGTTTAATGATCGTAAAACCATTTTCTTGTCATTTTATGTTTTTATCTTCATTGAAAGATTTATTTGGGTGTTTGTCGAGTGTTTTATTTTCATTGATTGCTCATCCTTTCTTAGTTCTGTAAAGGAAAACTTTTAAGTCTTCTAAGCGATCATTTATGCAGAAAATATTGGCATTCAAAAAATTTGAAAAAAAAGAACAAATAGTGAAATTATGTCGTTTATGATTGTTTGGTACTGCATTCAAAAAGAAGAGAATCGTACATCATAGTTCGGATTGTTCCAGAAAATTTATTTCTCCCTACTGTAGATAGAATTCATCGAATGAAAGTTTTCGTCATTCATTTCTATTTATGCGTTTTTGAGTCAAAGTCTCACATAACATTGGTTTCATTCCCGTCTCCCTCTTGAGTAACAACAACCTTTAATAACATTGTGAAACTCTAAAATTCAACTAGTAACTTTTTATAGTGATCTTTTACACCAACATTAGTTAGGCTAGAGCTTTGGAATAGGCAGTGAGACACACTCTCCAAAATACAAAACACACAATATTATCTTGTGATAGGGAGTGTCCAAATCCATTTACAACATTTTGTCCTGGGACGCTCTTCTCACACAAGGGTCAAACCTGAGGTCACATTGAGATTAGCAGAGTCACTCACCCTTCTTTGTTGGTCTCAGTGTAGAGATTGCACATATTATGGGGGTCACTTGAAGGTATACCCACAATAATGAATGGAAGCCTCTCAAGTTGATTTCGGGCTCGATACCCTGCCCTTACGTGTGGATCGGACTGTTGACTATTCCCCTAGGAATCATTGTTGTTCATGGTAACTGTAGTAGCCTATATTATTAGGATCATACACAAGGTGACTGTGGAGGGGAAAGTCTCCACGGTACCTGGAATTGACGTTGTCCAGACTCACTCAGGCTCCCTGGAGGGTATACCCATGATTATGTGTGGGAGCTTGCACCAGGGTGTAAGTCCATTAAACAGGTCTTCAATGTAACTTTTCCACCCTAGCCCAGCCCCTTCTTGTCTTGACATTGGATTTCATCACCAACTAGTGACTTCAGAATAGGAAGGTCTTGTTTGCTTGGTTTTGATTGCTAGATTTTACTAGCACGTGCTGTTTGTTTACATAGTTGGCCATAGATTTTTTCCGTATATTTTTTGGTTCCACCAACATAGACCCTCCCTATCGTTCACGCAGGGTATAGGGACTTCCACCAGAAAACATGGAAGATTCTACCCCTATACCCCTTCGCACATCAGAGGTTTCTTCTCAACAGAGTGAAGTCCAGGATACCAACGTAACACAAGAGGAAGGTTCAGCCTCTTTGGAGAGTTTCCAAATTATTTCCGATTCTCTGGATGAATTATGCCCAGAACTTCTTGTTGTTTCTTCTGGAACTCTAACCAGACCTTTTGGAGCCTACAATCCTTTCTGGACTACTAACATAGTTAGAAGCCCACCTTGTACAGTACGAGAACTTTATGGTTCAGGGGCAGGAGCAGATATACCCGCTATTCCTGAGCTACCCGAGACGTCTGTCGTCCTCATAGTCTACCTGGGTCATTTTTCCAGTACAACTGCCTAACTCTTTGTTGGCTTAGAAGCCTAGTTAGTTAGCCCTCGTTCAACCATCCTTTTTCAAATGACCCACTCTATAATTCTTCCTCGTGCTACGACTATTCCTTCTGGGAATATAGTGGTTAACCATGCTCCCATTGGTACACCACATCCTGCTATACCTACCCCTTCTCTTCCTCTTGGGTATCACACTTTGAATTCTTTCGCTGCCATCCATACCCAAATTCCATCCAGAGTACCACTTAGGCATAATACCTCTGTTGTTTATGTTCCCATGCCTTCCCAAGTCCTCTCTGGAGGTTCTTATCCACCTCCTCATGGCGGATATGGCCCTAGTGTTTCTTATCCAATTGGTAGCACTCATCATTTATTCACTTCCAGTTACCATATTCCCATTGGGGGGCAATCTTATGCTAGGGGCCAACCTCAATCCGGGGGTCACACTCTAATTGGGACACCTCCTCCTTATGGAGGACATCCTCAAGTTGGAACTTATAATTCACAATCTAGACCGAACGCATCAAATTTTTTATCTCACCTTTGGAACCTTCAAGATAACCCACAACCCTCTAGGGGACAACCTTCTCAAACCAGTGTTTCGGTACCCCCAAACCACGGTCAACCATATCCAGGTTCTTTGAATCCCACTTGGGGCCTGAATGTTTAGTCTAGTACTCCTTTCCAAGGGAACATCCCTAACCAACCCAACCCCACGGGCTACATGCCTCCACACCCACAACTGACTCTGCCCAGATCTTCACATTATATGCAAACTTCTTATTGCACTACTGGTATACCGACGTGACTTCCTCCCCAAAGTCACCAGTACCCTTATGTGAATAGGAAGTTACCCCTTTTGGCCACTTTGGACCTCCCTGATCTATCTAGAATTTTGAATGACCCTATCCGTCACTCTCCTCATTGGCCTGTCATACTAGCCAAACTCCCATCCGACATTCCTAAGTTTGATGGTAAACTGGGAGAGGACCCAAACAATCATGTAATGACTTTCCACCTTTGGTATTCATCCAACTCTTTGATAGATAACTCCATCTGATTACGTCTTTTTCAGTGAACTCTCACCGGTTCAACTGCGAAGTGGTATATAGAATTACCACGAAGCTTCTTCACCGATTTCAATACCCTAGCTATGGATTTCCTCACTCACTACCAGTTGTCAATATGTTACGAAATGAAAACCAAGATTTTGATTTCTTTCAAGCAAAGTAAAGCCACTCATATCTCTGATCACATTCATGAGTGGAGACAAAGATGACGTCTAATCAAACTCGATCTTCCCGATCAGTTATTGGCAGAATGGTTCAAAAAATCCTTCATGAATGACATATCTAAAGACATTGCTATGGGTGGAGTCATCACAGAAGAATAGGAGATCAGTCATGCCTAGTATCTCAATCACGTTTATTCACAAACGGGTACTCTTTACAATATTCTTCCTGACACCTCGTCCTTCTACTACGACCACCTCAATGAACCCAACAACTTCTCATGTCGTTGATGGTGTGATAGGTACTTTCCATGCTCAACCTCAATATGCACAAAATTTTCACACCATGCCCAAATCCCATACTTCTAATGTTCAAACTGCTCGGACGCCCACCCCTCCCACTAGTAAAACTTCAGAAGTGAACGTTGTTCAATCGACTCCTACCTGTAAGAAGAAATCTAAAAAAGGGAAGGGTAGGAATAAGGAGGATAAGAATAACAACTTGCAATCCGATAAGACCAAGACACAACTTGTTGAAGATAAGGATAAACACAAACCTCGCTATCCTTTCCTTATCTGTTGTGATGATCACTACACTAAGGATTGTCCGAGACGTGTTGAGGTCATGAAGTTCCTCCAAGGGACCCCAAAACCTCCTACCCCTATCATCTTGTATCAACCCTTCCCTTCTCAAAAACAGGCTAAATTGGTCATCCATGATCAGCCTTCTTCCTCCACCACCTTCTATGTACTTATGTGTAACGGTGATTCAAAGAAGAATGACATCACACTTACCACTCATGTCAAAGATTACCCTTCCTCCAAGGAGAAAGTTGATGATATACCACCTTCGTTGGTTCAACAATCTACCTCGGCTCCACCTTCCAACGGTCCTCTTCATGTCGAACGACCTAACCCTGATATAGTCCTCCGCCCTCCTCCCAAGGGCGTGGTTTGAAAGTCTTCTTTCAATCCTCATGCACGTGCTGCCCAAAACTACAGTATAGTAGAAGATCTGGCACAAGCACTGTTTGCAATGTAATCCCTCAAAGTCCTTTAGAGTTATCCTACACAATGGAAGACACTGTTGAAATCTATCGATGGAATTGACCCTACAGATACAAATTTAATAATCTTTGACTTGGAAGATCACATTCCAAGGTTGCCCCCTGAGCTCTCATTTCAAATACAATTTTTTGTCTCCGACAAGAACATTTGTAGAAAATTTATTGAAGAGGATGTTTATTAAGGTTGGTTGTCATTGATGTCAACCCTTGAAGAAAGCCCCGTAGCACAAAGGCTTGGATAATGGACCCAATATTGTTTGATGTAAATATGACTCATTATTGTTTTGTCATGGTTTATAAGAAGTAAATATGGATGAAATCCAAAGTGGTCCCCTTATGGTGAAAGCCCTCACGGGAAGACGCTTTGTGGAGTAAGAGAACCCATGCTTAATTGTGGAATAATGAGATGAAGGAAAGTGATTTTGTCAGAGAAAATATCCTATATGGATAGTGGTTTTCATTTCATTTTTGGTGATATGTGGAACATCACATAATTCCTCACGGTTAGAGATGTTCGACAACACAGGTATTCCAACAGAGGACGAACACCTTCAGTAACCACTCACATAACCATATCAAAGATCAACACACCGATGTTTTCACGTGGTAAAACCCCTACGGGGAAACATCCACGACCCCAGCCAACGCGACCA
>ML787432.1:386036-421726 GCA_009831015.1 Picea engelmannii
AAATTAGAAGTGGACCCAACCCTAAAATAAGGAAAGTGGGCCAAGTGACCTAGAAGATGTTTTTAAGGAAGCTACTTGGAGAGTATAAATAAGAGGCAAGGCTCTTTCATTTGAATCACACTTGAGCATATTGAATATCTATACGTTTCTGAGGTAACCAAAGATATCTAAACCGGAATTCTGAGTGAAGGTGAAGAAAAAAAGGACAAAATGCAAGGAAGGATAATTCTTTTGATGGTGCTTTCTAAGGTATGTTATTTACAGGTCATCTCACCATTTTTACTATAACATTTTTTCTATAATTATTCAGACCGTGAAATTTCTATGAAAGTGAGAAAACATATCCAAGTGTCTGTGGAAAAAAATTCAGCTTGTGTGTCATTGTATTTTGGGAGTTACACTCCATGGAAAATAGGGTTTGTGGCTAGTCCTAAAACTGGTCAAAATCAGGTGTTTCGGGTAAAAATGTCATAACTTCTTCATAAAAGATCCAAATTTAGTGATACAAAATGTGTTGGTTAGGGTACAATTTGTAGTATTCTATTTAACCGTTTCAGATCATTTAATCAAATATTTTTTGCGAGGCACGCTCTACAAGGTTACTCTCTAGAATAAGCCAGAATTCAGCAAGGTATGTCATTTTTCCTATAACTCCTTTTCTGTGAGGTTCCAAGTAGTGACACTTGGAGGAATTGCATAAAAAACATTGAAGAACATTATGTATCAGTTTCATATCTTTATACATTACAGGTTCAAAGTTATGATTACTTCAAGTTAGAGTTGTTGACTAATCCAAAACTAGGCATGTGAGACTAAAGAAAAGTTTGATGAAAATGCTAGTCTCTTGTTTTTAAAGTTAAGGAAGGTTTGCAGGAATGTGATCATATACACCAGGTCTATTACAGAGCTACAAATTATATTTGGATGATGAAATTGATGAGGGATTTTGGTGTTGGTAGTTGTTGAGTACATGGTTGAGACAAGTAGTTGATGAGTTGGCGCACATACATGAGGTGTATAGTTGATGATGTTGGTACATATTGATGAGTCATAGTTGATGAGTAGTTGACACATGATTTGTACATACTTGGTATATGGTTGGATGCACTTGTTTATGGTACAAGTTGATTACAGGTTGGTGCAGGGTTGATGCACTTGTTTATGGTACAAGTTGATTACAAGTTGAGGTATAGGTTGATGCATGGTTCAGATTTATTGGTACAGGTTTACATCAGTATATCTCATAGTGATAGTGTGACAGTGGTTCCATCATTCTACTTCTACTTCAGGGTGGCAGGATGGGGCAAGGATAGGTGGTTGTAGCCACCTTTCGGTTGTAGCTGGAGAACATTGGGGGTTGTAGCCTCTTTTTGGTTGTAGCCGGAGAATTGGGGAGTTGGAGCTTCCCTCAGGTTGTATCCTAAGAAACTAGGGGGTTGGAGCCTCCTTCCAGTTGCAGCTGGAAAACAAAGGAAGTTGGTGCTTCCAATGAATGTAATTCTTCAAGACATATAAGGAAAAACATTCTTTGGTTTTCTCTCGATTTGGGTTTCCACGTAAAACACTGGTGTACTGTGTATATGTGTGATTGTTTATTTATTACTGCTCATTATTGGATAATAACTCTACATTGATATAAAATTTGAAGGAAAAGTATTATAATTATGCTATTATTGATTCACCCCCCCTCTCAGTAATCCAACAGAGGGTGCCTCGACGTGTGTCATGTCTATTGCTTGCTGGAAATCCATTGGCTCTCCTCCCTTAATTGAATCACACAATACACTCAAGGCCTTTAATGGTTCTGGATTTAATCCCTACAGTGTCCTCCCTTTGTTGCCTATTACGTTAGAAGGAAAAATGGTCAACATTGAAGTTGAGGTCTTTGACGCACCTCTTGATTACAACCTTCTACTTGGCCGTAGCTGGATTGATTCTATGCATGCAGTCATGTCTACTGTTTTTTGGATCATGCATTTTCCACATCAAGGCAAAGTAGTTACAGTGGACCAACTAGCCTTCTTCAACTCAGACACACGCACCAACAACATACCTTTTATAGCTAAGACACCCCCCGAGTACGAGAATGTCGACGTGGGTCTAATAAAAGATTCCACTCTGATGGGTACTTTCCCAATCCCACCAGCCAACGTTCCACCTCCTTTGGTTGCCTCAATTAATATGATATCCACCTCCATCTGCGAAACTCTTGTGTCTTTTGACTCGTGGATAGTACCTGCCCCTGGTGATTATCTTCGCTACGGCAACCAGATGCCTTTAAACCTACTTGAATCTGCCTACCATGCCATTCAATCGACTAACCCTTCCACTCCCTCTCTCGGTGATTCATCTCCTGATCTGTTCCACGTTATTTTTCCCATGAACGAGATGATTATGTCGGTTCTATCAATGGAAGATACCGCATGGGACGATGGACATCATCATTGCATTCTCTTCCTGGAACCACACACACTTGAGAGTTACCAACGGATCTCAGCCTCATCGACCATTGTCGTTATTGCTTCGGTTCCTGACTACCCACATGATGTGTTATATGAAGGTAACTTAAGAAACATTTCACCCACCATCCCCCTCGACATCTCTATCAAACCTAGAGTTGTTGAAAATGTCCATATCGGAGCTTTGTGTTCCACTATTGAAGTTGTCACATATAAGTCACTTTTCCAAGAATTTCATGACATCTTCGCATGGAGCTACGAAGAGATGCCTGACATTGACCCTGATATTGTTGTACACGAAATTAAGACATACTCGGGCGCTAAACCCGTTCGACAGAGACTTTACTCGGTCCACCCATGCAAAGCAGTTGCTATCAAGATTGAAGTCGAAAAAATTCTTAAATCTAGCTTTATTCATCCTGTGGCTTTAATTGATTGGGTATCCAATCTCATTCCGGTTAACAAGAAACAAGGTATGATTCGTGTATGCATTGATTACAGGGACATTAATAAAGCTTGTTCTAAAGACAACTTTCCCACCCCATTCGTCGACCAAATTGTTAACGATTGTGTCGGGAGTGAAATCTTCTCTTTGATGGACGGTTTCTCCGGATATAATCAGATCAACATCTTACCCGCGGATCAACACAAAACCACTTTTATTTGTCCTTGGGGTACTTTTTCCTACCAGAAACTGCCCTTCGGTTTAAAGAACGTCGGTGCCACATTTCAACATGCTATGTCTTATGCTTTCCATGATATTAAGCACATTGTACAACCATACTTATATGACCTACCAGCACATTCCATGCATCGTAGTGATCATCCGGCCCACCTCCGATCCGTTTTCCTTCGCTGTCGGTTCTATTGTATACGCTTAAACCTGCACAAATGTGTCTTTTGCGTGGAGTCGGACTAACTCTTAGAATTTATTGTGCCATGTCAAGGGATCATAGTAGATCCTTTGAAGGTTGAGTCTGTTCTCAATCTCCCTCATCCTTTTCACTTCGCCAGCTACAAAGTTTGCAAGGGAAGGAAAACTTTCTACGTCATTTTATTCCAAACTACATTGATTTAAGACTAGGATTTACTCGATTATTAAAGAAAGGCTCTAAATTTGTATGGGACACCACTGCCAACAAAGACTTCCACGCTTTGAAATTGACTTTAAACCGTACCCCGCTACTTTTCCCGCTCGATTATAGTCGAGATTATTTCCTTTATCTCACTACTTCAGATTCGACCATCGCCATGGTTCTGGTCCAAGAGGACGATTCTAACGATGAACATGTTCTTTATTATTTGAGTCAGAATCTCACGACTATCGAAGCCAAGTATTTACATGTTGAAAAACTGGCCTTGGTAGTTGTTCAAGCTATCCAATGTTTCCGGCATTATATCCTTTTACGCAAGACCAACGTGATTTCTGATTGCAACCCTATACAACACATCTTTACACGCCAGTTGCTAGGGGGAAAATACTCCAAATGGATTGTGATACTCCAGGAGTTTGACTTAGAGTTCGAACATGTTAAGTCTAGGAAATCCTTAGTGTTTGTTGAATTGATATGTGACCTTCCCTATTCTGAGACGAAAAATGTAACAAAGGATTCATTACCCGATGAATCCCTTTTTCTGATCAGTTCTGATGACCTTTGGTATGGATATATCATTATATATCTCCAAAATCAGACTTTTCGGCCTGATTTGTCTAGTACTGACCATCGTCACATATGTTAGCAAGCCCATCAGTATATCATCCTCGGTGATAATATTTATCGCCATGGCATTGACTCCATTTTTCGATGATGTCTCACTTATGATGAGGCTGAGAAAGCTTTGAATGACTGCTATTCTGGAGCATGTGGTGGTCACATGTCTGGGTATGCTACTGCCCAAAAGATCTTACGAGATGGGTATTTTTGGCCTTCTTTATTCAAAGATTGTATTATTGCCATCCAAAAATGCCACGCTTGCCAAACATACAACAACAAAATAAGATCTCACCCCACTCCTTTACATCTTGTAGATTCTATTGGACCCTTCGTGAAATGGGGCATCGATTTCATGACATGTAACCCTCACTCGGTCGGGGGGCATGGATACATTATTGTAGCCGTAGATTATTTCACGAAGTGGACTAAGGTGATGCCTACATCCGACAACACAGGAAAAAATGCAGCCCTATTCATCTTCAATCACATTATTACACGATTTGGAATCCCACAGGCTATCGTAATTGATCACGGTAGCCACTTTCAAAACTTTATGATGTCTTTTCTTACAAAAAAGTTGGGTCTTCGACATGAAAACTCAACCCCCTACTATCCATAGGCCAATGACCAAGTCGAATAAATAAACAAAGTACTTATTACCATGCTTTGATAGATTATCAAAATTCACAAAACAAGTTGGCACACGATGTTGTTCTCGGCATTGTGGGCCTATTGGACATCCATGAATTCAGCCACGGGGTTTACACCCTTCCAATTAGTGTATGGTTTAGAAATTGTTCTACCGATTGAATATGAAATTCCATTGTTAAAACTAGCCATCCAACTTCTCCCAAACACCTCTGCCGAGGAGGAACATCTATTGTATCTTACACAATTGGACGAAACTTGTCGCGATGTCACCCTAGTTATTGAAACCCAGAAGAAATGCGTAAAAGCCCAATATGACAAACATATCAAGCCACACGTGTTTTCTGAAGGTGATCTAGTTCTCCTCTATGAACAATATCATGATTTGCTAGGAGCCAGAAAATTTGAGGCTATGTGGCGAGTCCCTTATATTTTTAAAAGAGTGTTGGAGAAGGAAGAATACGAGTTAGTAGATTATGATGGCATTCCTTTGAGTGAACCCAGAAATGGGCTTTACTTGAAGAAGTACTACACTTAGCCTATCTCTGCATAATCACTTGTATTTTTCTTGCATCATACTCTTGTGTGTTACTTTAGTGTGTATATGCTATTTGAATTTTACCCCTGACTACTTACCCTGCATTGTGTTTGGTCTCCAGATGTCAGTGTTTTCGCTACATTACATTGGCTTCACCGATGGTGCTAGCCATAGTACTCGGAATTTATCTTATGTTGTTTGGGAAATCTATGCACCCTCAAACAAACTTATTTGTTTAAAAGGTGTTTGTCTCAGTCAAGCGACCAATAATATCGCAGAGTATAGCGCGGTCATCGAATTATTGGCTAGTGTTATTTCGCTTGGGATTCATCACTTCATTATATGACTTGACTCGCAGCTAGTAGTACTACAGTTAAACAATGTCTATACTATTCGAAGCCCTACTCTATTACGGGTATATTTACAAATCCACCTCTTTGAAGGTCATTTTGATTATATTGAATATCAACACATTCCTAGATGTCTAAATACATTAACTGATGCTCTAGATAATTATGTATTATATGGACATTTCAGACATTTGTAATTCCAATCACATTTCACATATTGTACAAAAAGTAGAGTAAACCAGTAAAATCCTCATGTATATATATATAATGATATAATGCTTACAAAAAGAGTTTTCATCCGAAGATCAAAATATAAAAATATAGAACCCATGGCCCCTACAAAATGGCATCATGGATGCCTCTTGCGATAGCATACTACTGTTCTCGCTACCCTACGTAGTAGCCGACTAAGTGAGTTGGATACGCCTACAATATGCCATTGATAACACCTTGGGATCTCCTCGATGGATATATCAGGGATGTCTACCATCAAGCCTTCCAGGTTCTACTCTATCGCAACATAATCCTCGACATCCCATCTAGCTACTACATGTGCCTCTCCTCGCCTCTGAATAGGAGAAGATCCTAGGGGTTGATGTGGCCCTACATCTGCATGATCAATTTTTTTTTATTAGTCTTTTGATCAGAAACATTGTTGAGCCTCTAAATTGACATCCCCACTACCCTATTATACTCCTCATCTATACCTTTTTTTCTTACCTAAGCTTAGGTGAATGACAAAGAACACTACCATTAGCCATTGATAAGGTCATAAGATAAAGTATAATTAATTCATGCATTTTTGTGGTTTATTGAGCTAGGAGATTAAATGTTTCATGTACTAATGCTTCAATTTGCCATGTATAATCTTTGACCTCTAGATAAGTCCATCCTTCCTATACCAGCTCAGCTATCCGGTACTTATGCACCAGAATTGCCATTGTCCGAATCCGATACCAAGCACACCTTCTATTCATATCCGGTACCAAATCTCACCCGTCGCAATCTAGTACCAATGGTTGTAGACTGTCGTGATCTGGTACCAACCATTTGTGCACTGTTCAGATCTGGTACCATCTACCTGTCATGATCCGGTACCAATACAGGAAGCCGAATGTACCAATTTTAGCTCCAAATCGTGCCCAAGACAATTGTTGGATGTTTATTGAATCATAAATGTTTTAGCAAGGCCATGTTAGGATAGTTTGTTGTTGCTTCATCTTCATGCACTTCGTGTCATGAGGATGAAGCTTAAAATATGTAACTGAATAATTAAATTTAACAATTGACTGATTTGCAAACAATTTCACCTCCTTGTGTTTCACAACTATGACTCTTTAAATAGTCATGGCAAGGATGGTGGAAGTAGTAGAGAGTTAGCATAATATAGCATGTGAAGCAACGTTACATATTGCAGAACATATTATGGGTGAAGATTAATAGAAGGATGTCATTTATCTCTATGTCTTGATCATCTATGATTGAATCTGAGTTGATTTGTTAGCATAGTTTGATTCTATGTTTTGAAGTTTGAGTAAGAGTAATGTGTGGGTTGTGTTAGCGTCGAAAGTCACCCCTGGATTGTAGTAAGAGCAGAGTGGTGAGCCCAACGCCCATTAGTTTATGTCACGATTTGTTTAAATAGATGATCAGATGGGAAGAGACTTGGGGAGATATCACTCTAACCCAAGGACTGGGTCTGGTACGTAAGTAACAAAGGAGGTCTTGACATAACTTCAGCCAGTGGGTTGATTAAAAGATGATTAGGTGGAAGACTTAGTAGGAAAGGCGAGAAAACAACTTTGGGCAACAGGCTTTGGGCAGTTTGCAGAAGAAAGACTCTGAATGCAAGATCCGCTTGGTTCAGGGTCTCAAGAAACTGAAAGGGGACTTGACTGGATCCTCCAATTCCAAGTCACTCAGCACTGGGAAAATCACAAGAATTGATTAGAGACAGCGCAAATATTACAGTGATCCATTACAACATCATCCTATAACAGCTGCAGCTCAATTGGATCCTCCAATTACGAGCTGCTCTAACACAGTGTAAACAAAGGCATGAAAGAAACTGGCATTCATAAGACAAGAAGTCTCAAAAGTCCATACATAACAGATTAACAGTGCTTCGTTAAAACTTTACAACCGGGAGCTCTGCTCAACCATCGATACTTTCAAATTACAAAAACTGAGTCTATATACTCAGGAAAATTTACCTCACAGAGGCGTGCCCAGTCACTCTAGGCTTGATGTCCCTTCAGTAAAACTCGTACTGATATCTTTCTTTAAATGCCACCTTAACTACACATGGCTCCTGTAAGGAGGGTAGCTGAGCCATGAAGTGCTCGGCTAGCGTGCACAGAATTCTCTGTCGATTCAAGGACTTTGGCATGGCTTCATTGAGGGAATCAATACACAGGTCCTCTGCGAACAGGCGGCCCACCAGACCCTCCATTCCCCTCATTTAATGAACGAAAGGAGGTTTCACCCACCTACCCTTGTCTTCAATTACTTCAATACTAGAAACAGTACGAAAGTCGGGTCTGATGGCACCTACAGATCGTGATGATCCCCCCTGTTATCACTCCAAGAAACTCTCCTAGGCTGTAAGTCGGAGATGCCTGGTAACTAACTCTTTTTGGGAAATGTTTTCTCAATATTTGATATGGTTTGGATCAAGATGAATATCTAGGGACTGGGCTGTGTTTTCAAGACTGTCTAGAAATACAAAATCTCACAAGGCCTTCTAGCAATGCATTCAGACAAGGTTTGATTAAATGGGGGAAGAAAACAGCTATTGACCCAGATTATACTTCATACAAACAAGCACAATGGGTTTAATAACCAAGAAAATAACTTATGATTATCAGCTAAAAAAATCAACCAGTGAGATGACAGTCACAAGCAGATTAAATGAGCATCAATAAAGAACTTTCACTCATAAGCTATCAAAGAACAAAGGAGAAATATTTGACAGCACAACTGAAGGAAGCTTGCAATTTTCTATAAAATAAGAATAAGTCTTTTGATTACAGTAATAGCATGGTAGCATCCAAAATTGAACCCTTGGTTCATCCTCTATTCTAATATTTATAGCATTACAAAACAGTTCTAAGATCCTGAAAACATGGATCAAATCAACTAAAACTAGCAAGTCAAAATCTGTTGCAAAATAAGTGGGATGCTTCCTCAAAATGAGGTTAATCCCTGATTTCTCTATGTTGATTGTTGGTGCAGTGTAGAACAGCCTTCCAAGGCTACATGATGACTTTCAACTAGAGACTAGGTCGAATTTGCTGATGTGGCCAGGTGTCCTGCTTTTCTGCCTTTGTTAAAGACATAAAAAACCTTTGAAACACCTCCTTTCTCCACCATTTGTCAAAAATAATCGTCGTGCTAGACTTGATAATTCATTAGACCTTCATTGGAAAAGATCCTGAATCTTTTGATATCAAAAATCCTTGACCTGTGTAAAAACTCATTCAATTCTGGACACACAGGCTTTCGGTGGTTGTCTGGGAGGATTTCTGGGTGAGTTATCCACCGAAAGCGCAACTTTCGGTGGTTAATGAACAGTCGTCCTGTTCGCCTAAACCACCGAAAGACAGAATTTCCAGCAAAAAATGCCTTTGGGAAAAATCAATTTTTGCGGCCGTGGAATGTCCGTTTTGCACGTTCAAATAGTCGATTTTTAACTACAGATCATAAGATTTCCAATGGTGCAATCAGATTTGGGTTTGGAGCTAGGGAAGCTAGTCAAATTTTCCCTACAATATTAGGCATCATTCTTGCAAAAATGCCAGTGCATTTTTTATAGTTAACATCTGGCTCCAACTGGGATGGAGACCTCCCTACGAGGTTTCCAAGAACATAGAAAACCTTGTGCCTTTAGTATTGGGCCATGGAGTCATTCAGCCTTTTCGGTGGTTAATGAGCACACTCGGCTCGCCTAAACCACCGAAAATAGAAACTTACCCAAAAATCAAAACTTGATGAATCTCGATTACCTGCAAGAGTACAAAGACCTCAGGGTTTGCTAGACGGAGCTCCTCTTTCTGTTTACAACGCTTCCAATTCTCAGTATGAGGTCAACAGGCACATCCACCATAACTATCTTCCATCATGAAGATTTTCACTGTTTGCATATTTCAGCCTTCCAGAAACACAATGAGGAAAACAGGCTGCGCCACCACTAGCATTTACATAAGGTATTGAAGCAGGATCAAGGACTACCAAAAATCCACTAGATTGTGTGGACGATCATAAAGAAGCCACCGATAAGTTTTCAGTAATAATAAAAACTCAGGTTGTGAAGCCACCAACAGAGGGTGTTGCTGGTTGCAACCATCTCTCTGTAAACTCTTTCTGGATTGTGTATCAAAACAACAACTTCAGGTACAAAGCATTTTAAGATCCTCTGATATTTTGCCCTTTAAAAATGACCAAATATAGTCAAAAAACTTCTTTTTGACTTTCTTCTTCAAGAATAGTGTTTAAACTTGATTTGATAATTCATAATCATCCTATTCCAGAAGATTTCACATCATTCCAACTTGAATATCTCGAATCTGGGAAAAATTTTGAATATTCTGGTTAAAGCAGCTTCCTGTGGTTAACAGTATTTGGATTTAAACACCTTATCCACCAAAAGCACTTCTTTTCAGTGGTTAATGAGCACTGGAGGGCTCGCCTAAACCACCGAAAAACAGAAGTATTTCAAAAATCAAAATATCAAAATTCTGATTACCTGTATTACTGCAAACGACTTCACAGCTTCTTGGAAGGGGCCCCCTTCTCTCTGACTGGACTTGTAACTTCATCATGATGTATTTCAACTTGTATTTCTCCCTCCATGGAGCTGGCAATTTTGGCAAGGTTTTCCAAACCTGCATGATCCTGTGCTAGAGGTCGGTAGACTGCTGTTGTGGTTGAGTATGGCTATGTATAGGCTTCAGCCTATAAATATTCTTAAGCACACCTTCGTTTTGCTTTAACAAAGACTGTTTCCAATAGATGCACAATAGGATGTATTCCACCAACAGCTGTCAACTTCCATAGATAAAATAGAAAGCAAAGCAACATCATATTCTTGTTGTTGTTCAGTAGATAATCCCAGTAAAGATATCAAAAGATGAACACCCTCTTGTCCCTTAAGTGATTGCCAGCTATCTGAACTAGTAGTCGATAGGACTCTTAAAGAGAATGTGAGCTCTTCTTACACCTCACTATTACTTGTAGTTACCAGCCTAACAAGCAATTTCTTTGCTTCTGCATGACACAAAGTTCTGTGGAGGTAAGTATTGCCATTATCCAGAATGACAACTCCAATTCCATTCCCAATCTTATTAGCAGTCACCTTGGACTCCCTAAACTGGAAATTATGTTCTGCCCTGTCTCTTCTTCTATGAAATTTCATCACTGGTGTTTCCAGAATTTGATTTGTCCTCCAACGGTGACAATAACCAGTCAACACAGCCAGTATCTGGGGGTTTCAAAGATCCACATATATCCAAGAAGGATTCCTCTTGCACACTTTTCACAGGAAATTTTATCTTGCTCCCAAGTCTTATCACGTGTTTATCAGATGTACTTTCCCATATAGGAATGCCATCAACATTTTCTTGACAAAATTCTTCATGTATATCTGTACATGCAATGGCTGCATTGAAGATTCCCAATACAATAACCCCAATGTAGTCCTTTTCAACCTTATTCACCTTATCTTCAAGAAGCATCCCTGGTTTGGGAGAGAAAAGAAGCAATTTTGCCTTTAATTTCAAAGACAAATAGGGAGAAAGTCCATTCAGAATCTTCGCAGCCAATTGCAGATCTTAAGGTCAAAATAATCCAACACCACTCTATCAAATTTCTCATTATACTCTATGTATCTGTCAATGATTTTTGTATCGAGGTAGTTGTCCTTCAGATTTCAATCTCTGGGAAATATGGGAGGCAATGAACCCACCAGCTCCAGTGATGGAAGCTCTCTGTCCAGATTCTCATAGGTGTATTCCCTATAGGTCGCTCCATTTTTTAAATCCTTTGAAATAGGACCAACTGCTTGTCCCTGAATATGCTCAACCGTCCCAGCTTTTATTCACTAAACTTTCACCTTATAATCTGGATCTGATTCTCTTTGCGGATTTTGTCATTGCCAGGTGTTCAATCTTGCAGTAAAAACGTAGAGCCAATGCAGAGAAAGCGAGCCCCGTTGATGAGAACGACAGTCCTCCCATCGTGGATAAAGCTGTCGATGGAGCTATTCCTGATGTGCTCTCCACGAATGCAAATGTTGCTCAGAGAGAGTCGGAGTCTATTTCTCGCAAGTCATTGCGGGTAAATGCCCAGAAATTTGAGTTCTAGGTAGAGGTTTCAAGGCTGCATGTGTTCACCCAGTGAATGGTTGTTTTTGTAGTTATAAGAGGCAGGACCATTTAAAGCGATAGTGTCTGTTCCATTTTCCAGCTCAACTCCCAGTTTGACAAAGATGATGAAAATATAACCTCCCCACACAGACACCATATAAAAGTAAGCGAAAGCCGAGATGACCGACCAGGCCAGGGATCCAGTGTTAACAGCCTTCACAAACAGGTAGAAAGTTAAAAGCAGGGCAAAGATCGCCCCCCTTCATTATCGTACGATCCAGCAACGGACTGAGAAATGTAGCCGGGACAAATGGCAATCAAAGACGCAGCTGCAAGTCCGGCACCGAAATCCCAAATCTTCTTACTGAAAGATACTGCTATGGCACTAATAAGGCACATAGCTGGAGCTGCGACAAGGATCAGACGAGCCATCACTCCAGCAAAATATAAGTTGTGCAGGCCATATAGCATAACAAAAATAGTGGCATCTGTTAATCTTTTGAAACAAAAGTAGAGCCCAGCCGGAAAGAAGAAAAGCAGTATGTGAAATTCAAACATAAACGATGACCAAGCTGTTGGTTGATGCTCTGAGACAGAGGCAATGATTGGTATATGATCTTTTGCATATGTTGGATCAAGAAGGGAGTTAAAACGTCTAGTCCAGGGAGAGATATAGCTGCAACAAGAAGAAGACCCCCATAGCAGCCATGTGCTCTCCAGACTGCACATGATGAAAGCCTACAAATCGGATCTGCATCGCAAGGAGCATTCCCAGGATGTACATACAATGGTATGCAATGTATAGTCGCAATGAATATCTCCCAGTTACCAAAAGCACCACGACATAAATAGGAATTAAATTGATGAGCAACTACCTGTTTTTAAAATTCTAGTGGCCATAAGGGTTATGTCTCTTCTTGTTAATATGTTCCAGATGGAGATATACATTTAATAACTGGCTCTAGTGATCTGACATGCGTTCAGTGGGATGTAGCAACAGGTCAAAGGCTTGCTATCTGCAGGATATTCTAATGAGAACTGTTGGACTGATCTTGATTACTGCAAACAAAAATTTCCAGAACACTGATAACATCCATGTCAGGAAACTCATTCTGAAGGAAATTCAAAACATTCAGCATTCCCTTGGATACCATATTCATCCCCATGGCATCTCCAGTGAAGCAAGAAAACCTAATATATCGATTCCTCATTGCAATTCCACACTGTGGGCCTTGCAGCCTGGCAAATCTGTTGATCCTTTTGAACAAGATGTAGTATACCTTTTGGACCCCAAAGAAAAAGTCCTTCTGAAAGTTTACTAGCAGAAATATTTATCCAAAAATTGCAACTGCCAAATTTATCATCATCTTCAGATTTTCTCATCAGACCTAACCTCCTGAGCCTGACTCTGCTTCAATCACTTAGTCCAGGTTACCAATAATCTATTTTTAGAGAAGACAATTTCATCTGTGAACATTGAGACTATAGTTTTCTAATCTCTAAGAGCTTAGTCTCAGGTAGAAGATCACTTTTCTCCTTATGCACAGCATGTGGATAGTTTTATATAGATCCATCCATAATATAATAAGATACTTCAACCTCCCCACCAAAAACAGCATCTCCGTCCTCATCTACCTGCATTGCACCTGATGACTTCTCATCTCGAAGCCCTATGGAAACCTCTGCTACTTTCTTATTCAACAATGACTGAAAGCGATCTACATGCTCGTAGTACGAGCTTATTTTTCTATCTACTCCTACATCTAAACCAATAGTACTGACGCTTATTAAGTGAAGTCATGCTTCCAATGAATCCATGTCAGGGAATGATTTACTGATAACCTCCTTGATCTGGACCCAAAAAGTAAAGGAATGCCCAGAATGCAGAAATGTATTTTAAAAAGATGACAGAACCATCCTTCTTCTAAAGGAAATATTTTGGCATTTATGTTGTTCATAAATTCTAAAGAATCAACGATAGGGTCATTCAAAACATCAAGGAATACCTCTTTGGACTGTTGCTCCAACTGTAAATTGAAAAGATACTGAAAACTACCTTTACTAATCACATTATTGAATGCAGGCTGCTCGAGATCTGTTGGAGAAACATATACAATAGGCTGCTGATCTGGACTGTTCAGTTCCTCGCCACCATCACTCTCTTCATAAGTGTTGCAATTTGCCTTTGTCTGCAAGTCTGAAAAATGTGGGTTGCCCATAACATGTGCTGCAGATTCAACCCCAGGATTTGGGTCTTCTATGTAATTAAGATCAAAAGACTCATGACTAGTATCAACTACAACATCAATGCATTCTTGATCATGATTCTCGTGTTCTAGCTGAAGATTAGACAGTCCCTGCAAATCTGGAAATGGTAGGTTGTCCTCCTCATCCTCTGTAGATCTGAAACTGTCACTTGTTGATATTAAAATCTGCTCTTCACTTTTCAAATTTTCAACGGGAACAATATCCTCTTCATGACAACATAAGTCAGGAGATGCATTTGATGCAATAACAAAAGCATCACTATGGCTATCATGATGTGGATGACCAATCTCTTGATCATGATGAGAAATATCTTCTACTGCAACAATTTTTTCATAATTGTTTAAATCTTTGTTTAGTATACTAAATTCATGATAACATTTTGGATAAAGAAGATCAGTTGAAAACTTGGTTTTGCAAAAAAAATGGAAGGCAGCATGAAATTTTGCCAAAGAAATGATACTTGCATTAGGAAAAGATCGGTACCAATCACGAGTAATCCCTTCTAATGAAAAACAAAAGAGTCAGATCTGAACATCCTCATGTACTACCTGCAACCGATGCATGTATTCATGAAAGTCCAGCAAATGTTCAGCTGGCACTTCCCACTCTTCTCCTCGAAATCTAGGAAGACTGTTCTCCCATTCATCTCTAGTAGGTACTTGATTAGGGAAACTAGCAATGCTTGAAAAATCACAGAATGCATACCTCTTTGCTAAGATGTTGTTCATGTCATACTAGTGGAGTCACCAACAATTTTCTGAATAATGGAGCCGCCACTGAATTCGTCCTTCATGGAGTCGCCAGATAGATGATGTACAACCTGATAGTGTCTACTCCTTTTCTATCATCAAGAAATAGATCTGATGTGTCATTCTCCCAGGGAAGCTGAGCTTCGATCTCCTCTCCCCGGCAACGACGCCAATTTGTTATCACTCCAGGAAACTCTCCTAGGCTGTAAGTCGGAGATGCCTAGTAACTAACTCTTTTTGGGAAATGTTTTCTCAATATTTGATATGGTTTGGATCAAGATGAATATCTAGGGACTGGGCTGTGTTTTCAAGACTGTCTAGAAATACAAAATCTCACAAGGCCTTCTAGCAATGCAGTTAGACAAGGTTTGATTAAATGGGGGAAGAAAACAGCTATTGAACCAGATTATACTTCATACAAACAAGCACAATGGGTTTAATAACCAAGAAAATAACTTATGATTATCAGCTAAAACAATCAACCAGTGAGATGACAGTCACAAGCAGATTAAATGAGCATCAATAAAGAACTTTCACTCATAAGCTATCAAAGAACAAAGGAGAAAGATCTGACAACACAACTGAAGGAAGCTTGCAATTTTCTATAAAATAAGAATAAGTCTTTTGATTACAGTAACAACATGGTAGCATCCAAAATCGAACCCTTGGCTCATCCTCTATTCTAATATTTATAGCATTACAAAACAGTTCTAAGATCCTGAAAACATGGATCAAATCAACTAAAAATAGCAAGTCAAAATCTGTTGCAAAATAAGTGGGATGCTTCCTCAAAATGAGGTTAATCCCTGATTTCTCTATGTTGATTGTTGGTGCAGTGTAGAACAACCTTCCAAGGCTACATGATGACTTTCAACTAGAGACTACTTCGAATTTGCTGATGTGGCCAGGTTTCCTACTTTTCTGCCTTTGTTAAAGACATCAAAAACCTTTGAAATGCCTCCTTTCTCCACCATTTGTCAAAAATAACTGTTGTGCTGGACTTGATAATTCATTAGACCTTCATTGGAAAAGATCTTGAATCTTTTGATATAAAAAATCCTTGACCTATGTAAAAACTTGTTCAATTCTGGACACACAGGCTTTTGGTGGTTGTCTGGGAGGATTTCTGGGTGAGTTATCCACCGAAAGCGCAACTTTCGGTGGTTAATGAACAGTCGTCCTGTTCGCCTAAACCACCGAAAGTCGGAATTTCCAGCAAAAAATGCCTTTGGGAAAAATCAATTTTCTCGGCCGTGGAATGTCCATTTTGCATGTTCAAATAGTCAATTTTTAACTACAGATCATAAGATTTCCAATGGTGTAATCAGATTTGGGTTTGGAGATAGGGAAGCTAATCAAATTTTCCCTACAATATTAGGCATCATTCTTGCAAAAATGCCAGTGCATTTTTTATCATTAACACCCCCTGCAACTGAACTCGGTGTCTTGGCCTTCTTTATGCAGCTCTTTCCTCTCCCCAAGTGACGATGGGCCGTGGCCATATGCTTTTAGCATTCACGAATATGAAAGGGTTAACCTTTGCTGATAGAAATCGCGATGAGCGATATACCGAGATGGCACAATCTGTCACCACGCGCCCCTCTAGATCTGACGGCTCTTAACTCTCCCGATGATACCGTGAGACCCGGTCTGGGATTCTCTTGGCACCTCACACATTAGAAGATAATGGATTTTCTTTTTTCACCTTGGAGTCGCGACGGGCGAAACGCCGAGATGGCACTACTTGTTGTCGAGTGTCCCCTCTGGATGGACTACTGAAAATGCTTCGTGAAGTTGCGGGCCCCAGCTTCTATGCTTTCGGCGCTATCGGGGTTCAGGGTTTTGTGATGTTGAACAACATGAAACTCTCACCCCATGAACTCCTGAATGCCGAAACGCCGATGCAGCTGGATCCTACGCCACGCGTCACTGGATCGGATGACCCAGATTTAGCCTTGAAATATAAGGGCTTTCTTTGGCACTATATGTCGGGTAACTTGGTAACCCCGAGATCCCGATGACCATTGATCTTCTTCGTGGACGGATCTCGGCTATGGACATTAAAACCTTGCCTGCTCGCCTGACTCGTAACCGGAAAGTTGGTCCTTCTGCTAAAAAATAAAATGCCTGCTCGCTTGATTTTAAGTCCCAAAAGGACTTCTTTTATGCACTACGCTTGGGCGCTCCTCGAGCAACCTACAGACCTGTGTATCCCGATGCCAAAGACAAGAAATGTTGCTAACATTAGGCTCCATGGGGGATAGAGTCATCCCTGTGATGCTCTAAGAACTCATTCCGCAGCTTCAATGCCTTGTTGTTGGGCTATGGAGTCAGGCTCAAAACATCCTGCTTCTGAAAATATAGGCCGAAAAGTAAAGCAAAGAAAACAAAGCTACATGCTCAAAGGAGCTTATTTATATACAGTCCTAATGCTAATAAAACATTTTACACGGGGCTAGGTGAAAGAAGACTTCCACCATAGCCAATCAAGTAACTTCCCGAACGGAATCTCTTTCCTTCTGTCGAGGATCACCAGTTGATGGTGTAACTGTGACAGTAAAACGGCTACACTCTTCAACTTCCCCTTACTGGCTGAAGTTGATATGGAATAGGGCAGCTCCAAGGCATAGGGGAAATGCCACTCCATGTACTCACTGACAGGATCATAGAATGAGTGGCAAATTTTGGGAAATTGGCGACAGGCAGCCCCCTCTGTTACGCAGTTGTTCTCATGTGGATGAATATCTATGACAAGCATAGGTGAGTGGACAACTGTCGTAGGGTCACTGATCTCAGGCGGTGGCTACTCCTTGACTGGCTCTGGATAGGAAAAGAGATGCGCGCTCAGCTGTTCCTCTGGCTCCTCCTCCTCTTTTCAGTGCACTCCCCCATCTTGTGAAATGGGAATGGTCTCCTGATCCTTCTCTTGAATCCTAAATGTAAATACATCATGGGAAATCTCATGAAGGAAGAAAGAAAAATCCTCTTCCACAATGGATTCTTCGTTTAAATCTGAGACAACAGGCTGATCGGGGGTAGATTCTAACGCATCCAAGAAATCTTTAATAATCTCTTCAAAAGAGATACTTAGATCATCTGCCTCGAAAACTGGAAAAACCTCTTCGCTGTCTCCAGATTCCAATTTTTCACATTGGGGAGTAGGGAATGTCGCCTGCTCTACTAGTTCACTCAGGTCATCTTCTTCCTCCCAGGCTAGAAAATCCTCTGCACAGTCTTCATATTTCAACCCTTCTAATTGGGCAGAGAGATATTTCACCTGCTCCATCAGCTCACTCAGGGAATCCTCTTCCCCCCTGGTATATTCATCACTTCCATAACACTCCTCTGATGCAGACGAATGGGGAGGAGAAAGGAATGATTTCTGATCCAGGTCATCAGGATCATCCTCACAGCCTATGTCAGAAACAACTTCATCTTGTATATAGTTGTGGTATCCCTCACAATAGTTATGACAAATTAACTCAGAGGGATAAAGCTCCTGACAATAGGCAGTGAAGGCTGCATGGAAATCACTGAGTGAAGAAATGCTAGCAGGGGGTAAAGAGTCATACCATTTACAAGTATCCCCTGCTAACGAGAACATGAACATTTTCAGTAATACATCCTCATGATGTATCTCCCACTGACGCATGAGTTCATGAAACTCACTGAGGTGCTGAGCAGGGTCATCCTCTTCACATTTTTCAAATATGGGAAAATAATTGCCCCATTCATTCGGAGAGGGGAAAACATTAGGAAAACCAGGAATAGCAGAAAAATTAAAAGGAGCAAACCTGCGAGCAAGGATTTTCTCCATATCGAACCAGTGGAGTCACCAATCGATCCTTGAACCATGGAGTTGCCAGGTGAAAGATGTGCAGCTTCGAATGTGTCTGGTTCTTGTTCACCATCAAAGGACAGATCCTAACATTGTTGTTTCCCCAGGAATCTTCTCAGGCTGAGAAAGAAGCTGTTGAAACCTTCTCAAGAAAGCTTCTTAGGGTCATCTTTCAGGTGTGCTAACAGTAGCCACAACTGAAACAGTGATGTGGAAACCCTGGAGTTGCCACAGTGGAGTCGCCATGTGCACAGTAGCAATCTTGAAGGGCTCTGATGTCTGATGCACCTTCAGAATCAGAGGCTCAATGTCGTTCTACCCAGGGAAAATCTTCAACTTCATCCGCGGCAACGGCACCAGAAATGTTATCGTCGAAATTCACCCCTGGATTGCAGCAGGAGCAGAGCCCGACGCCCATCAGTTTATGTCACGATTTGTTTAAATAGATGATCAGATGGGAAGATACTCAGGGAGATATCACTCTAACTCAGGGACTGGATCTGGTACGTAAGTAACAAAGGAGGTCTTGACCTAACTTCAGCCAGTGGGTTGATTAAAAGATGATCAGGTGGAAGACTTAGTAGGAAAGGCGAGCAAACAACTTTGGGCAACAGGATTTGGGAATTTTGCAGAAGAAAGACTCTAAATGCAAGATCCGCTTGGTTCAGGGTCTCAAGAAACTGAAAGGGGACTTGACTGGATCCTCCAATTCCAAGTCGCTCAGCACTGGGAAAATCACAAGAACTGATTAGAGACAGCGCAACTATTACAGTGATCCATTACAACATCATCCTATAACAATTGCAGCTTGACTGGATCCACCAATTCTGAGCTACTCTAACACAGTGTAAACAAAGGCATGAAAGAAACTGGCATTCATAAGGTAAGAAGTCTCAAAAGTCCATACATAACAGATTAACAGTGCTTCGTTAAAACTTTACAACTGGGAGCTCTGCTCAACCATCGATACTTTCAAATTACAAATACTGAGTCTATATACTCAGGAAAATTCACCTCACAGAGGCGTGCCCAGTCACTCTAGGCTTGATGTCCCTTCAGTCAAACTCATACTGATATCTTTCTTTAAATGTCACCTTAACTACGCATGGCTCCTGTAAGGAGGGTAGCTGAGCCATGAAGTGCTCGGCTAGCGTGCACAGACTTCTCTGTCGATTCAAGCACTTCAGCACGGCTTCATTGAGGGAATCGATACACAGGTCCTCTGCGAACGGGCAGCCCGCCAAACCCTCCATTCCCCTCATTTAATGAACGAAAGGAGGTTTCAACCACCTGCCCTTGTCTTCAATTACTTCAATACTAGAAATAGTATGAAAGTCGGGTCTGATGGCACCTAGAGATCGTGATGATCCCCCCTGCAACTGAACTCGGCATCTTGGCCTCCTTTATGTAGCTCTTTCCTCTCCCCAAGTGACCATGGTCCGTGACCATATGCTTTCGGCGTTCGCGAATATGAAAGGGTTAACCTTTGTTGATAGAAATCGCGATGAGTGATATACCGAGATGGCACAATCTGTCACCACGCGTCCCTCTAGATCTGACGGCTCTTAACTCTCCCGACGATACCATGGGCCTCGGTCCGGGATTCTCTCGGCACCTCACGCATCAAAAGATAACGGAGTTGCTTTTTTCACCTTGGAGTCGCGACGGGTGAAACATCGAGATGGTACTACTTTCTACTGAGTGTCCCCTCTGGATGGACGGCTAAAAATGCTTTGTGAAGTTGCGGGCCCCAGCTTCTATGCTTTCGGTGCTATCGGGGTTCGGGGTTTCACGATGTTGAACAACACGAAACTCTCACCCCATGAACTCCCGAATGCCAAAACGCGGATGCGTCCGGATCCTGTGCCATGCGTCACTGGATCGGATGACCCAGATTTAGCCTTGAAATATAAGGGCTTTCTTTGGCTCTATATGTCGGGTAACTTGGTAACCCCGAGATCTCGATGACCATTGATCAGCTTCGTGGATGGATCTTGGCTATGGACATTAAAACCTTGCCCGCTCGCCTGACTCGTAACCGGAAAGTTGGTCCTTCTGCTAAAAAATAAAATGCCCGCTCGCTTGATTTTAAGTGCCAAAAGGACTTCTTTTATGTGCTACGCTTGGGCGCTCCTCGAACAACCTGTAGACCTGTGTATTCCGATGTCGAAGACAAGAAATGTTGCTAACAGGTTGAAAGAAAGCTTATTATAGACTCCATTCGCTGACCTGTTGAAGTGGCAAGGGCCCACCGCCCAACAAAGGTCAGCATCTTCATAGATTAGTATTAGCATTTGATTTCAATAGTGTAAATGTTAGATTAGTTGAAGCTTTAATTCTTTCAGATGATAACAATATAGTTTAGACTATGATTTCAATTATATAATTGCTTAGAGATCTTTACTCACTCTATTTTTGCATATGCTCTTTTTTTATGAATTTGATTTTGTTTCATGGACATGAATGTTGGCAGCAGTAGTCAGACATATTTGAAGGAGAACTAGTGAAGTTCACAACAACACATTTTGAACCACAACATACTCAGTCTCAGTATATTGACTGTTGAACTACCCATGCTATGTCTTGATGATTGATGTGTGATTTCCCATTCAGAAGTGTGGTTACATAGTTAGTTTTCTGGGTCAGATAACAGAGTTGATCTGTCAAAAGAACTCCATATCATACTTGCATGTGCCATAATGGAGTAGATAGCCTCTCTATGAAACACAACCAAAGTGTGTTTCAGTTTGCTAGTTTGTTTTGTTTCTAGCATACATAATCTCGAATAGTTCTATACTCATGATATTACAATTACCTTTCTTACTGGTGTCTTGTAAATCTGTTGATTACAAATCCCGGGTTGATAATTAATGAGTGCATTATACTAAACATATAAGCAACACAACATTTTGGCGCCGTTGTCGGGGAGTTGCAAACGGTAGGAAGTGATTTTTAGCTTAGATTGTTTGCATAAATTTTGAATGCTTTTAAAGGCTACTTGAGAGAGGAGGATAAAACGTTTAAGATGTGAGTGAAGAGCCATGCGACCACTAGAGTGGGGTTCTCCGAAGCCAGGTTGTCCTCTTACCTTCTAGATAGAATTAGGATTTCAATTTAGTTAAGAATCGAATTTCCATTTTATGCATAGATATAGAGATAACAAGGGTAGATTTGTAAGCTCTAAAGAATAAAAAGCAACCCCCCCCACTAATCCAACTGACACTAGTGCAGGAAAAATTCCACTGGGAGAAAATTCAAGGGGAGCCAGCGAGGCTCCAAAAGGAGAACCTAAAATGGAAGAATCATCATTGGGGCGAGTAGAATGTGAATCTATTGAACATTTAGGAGACACGAAAAATCGAGTTTCTGAACCATCTATCAGTAGAATGGCAGAAGAAGAAGGAAATGAAGCCACAGAGACTGAGACTTTTGGGTTTCCAATCTTGGATATTTCCAGAAACATCAACATGAAAAATATCCCACTATCATTGTTACCCACTTCAGAGGTATGTCAACTGAAGATCTAGATTTATTTTTATTCGAGTTTGACATATTATGTAGAAGCTATAACTACTCAGACGATGCCCAAAAACTTAAGCTCTTTCCTTCTACAATGAAAGATTCAGCCTTAAGATGGTTCATGAGCTTAGGAGAAAATACAATCCTCTCTTGGGATCAGATGAAAGACACATTTTTATGGAAATACCAAGACTATTGTAAGGATAATGCTAAAAATGACATTTTTAAAATGCAGCAAACAGAGGATGAAAGCCCTGAAGACTACTTAGAAAGGTTCTTATACAACTATCAAAAATCAAAACTATTCACCACAGACCTAGCTGTAGTAAGAACTGTATTCTTGAAAGGTCTTAGAGATGACTGCATAGAAGTTTTAAACTTGTTGAGATCAGGAGATGTACACCAAAAGCCTTTTGCAAATATTGTGGATTACTGTAGAAGATACTCAAGAGGACAAGCTAAAACAGGAAAAGGACCAAGAGATTCTTTTAGTAGAAATACAAAACAAAGCTCAGGGACTGTCACCAGAACTGAGCTACGAAACTTATTAGAGAACTTTAAAACAAACATCTTGAGCACAATCAGTAACCAGTTAGATACTCTAAAACTAAAAAAGAAACAAGAAGAAGAGGCTACTTTAGCAATATTTGTCATAGATGTCGAAAGAAGCACAGTGAGAAGGAATGCCCATTAAATGTCATAGAAATCTATGGCCTGTGTACACTAGAACACCCCACATCTGAGTGTCTGACTTTTCTTGAGCTACAAGCCATGTATAGGGGAGGAGGAATCTCACAAGAACAACCATACCCTTTCAGAAGACCTTGGAGAGCCCAAAACCCCAATACATTTTATGACCCTAATGCACAATATCAATAGCAACAATGGGGTCCTTCCCCAATGACCTATACACAATGAACTCTTCAGCAAGGTCAAACTCAACCTTGGAAACAAGGTTGGAGGGGACCTGTGTATGGAAATCCCTCTTACCCTACATATCCATAGTACCCTACAAACATTTCCCAATTACTACATGGATTCAACCGACCACAGATGTAAGATTTACTCCCACCTCCTATACAACAACAATTTACAACCCCCTGGAACCCTAACCAGTAGCAGCAACCACCTATAAATGCCAATCAACAGCAAAACCAAGCTACCCACAACCCTCTGAAACCAACAACAATCCCTGCCCAGACAATTCCTAACCCCAATAATCGAACCACCCACCCAGTGAAAAATAAAGAAGTTCAAACCTTTCCCACCTATGAAATTCAACTACGATCGGGGAAAGCTGTAAACCAATCAAATCCTACAGTAATAATTCAGGAAAAAATGATAATCATTCTGAGGAAGAAAACACTCAAACCACCCCTGCAAAAGAAGAGAACTCCCCTCCTATCACTTCTCAGTTTGTATGAGTACCTCAACAAGTTAATCTCCCACCCTACCCCGAAAGACTATTAGTGAAGAAACCTAACCCACCCTTGCACAGAGATATAGAGGATGAATTACGAAATGTATGTATAGAAATACCTCTGCTGCAAGCCATTATGGATATCCCAATATATGCCAAAATCATAAGGGATCTTTTCATTAAGAAACCAGGAAGGAAGAATAAGGAACCTCCCCTTGTTCAGGTGGTGGGATAATTATCTGAATTTATTTCTGAAATGCCATACAAATATAATGAACCTGGAAACCCAGTAGTCACTATTGAAATTAATGGTATTTCTATACCAAACACACTCATTTATTTGGGTGCAACAATTAATGTAATTCCTTTTGACACTATGCAAAATCTCCAAATCAACCAGTTAAGACCAACCAAAACCATGATAGAGTTGGCAGATAAGTCAATCATTAGCCCTGTAGGAAGTCTAGATGATGTCACAGTCATTCTATCTTCTTGGGAATATCCAGTAGAATTTTTAGTCATCTATTCTAAATCATCCTCCAAACCAGGACACCCTATGGTTCTTGGTCGCCCTTGGCTGGCCAAAGCAGATGCCTTTATTAGTTGTCGATCTGGTGAGATGACTATATCCAATAGAACACATAGCCAAAAACTTGTTCTCTTCCCCCCTGCCCAACCAACACAAGAAATACCTATTTGGTTAGAAAACCCTTATGGTGGGGAAGATTGCATAAAACCCCTTTCAACACTTGAACAAGTAAGAGGAATGCAAGAACAATCAGATGAACAAGTCTTAAGTTTATTGTTGGTTGATACAAATTGCATTAAATACCCAAGGTCTTTTGCATAATTGTCACATATTTTCCGTTCCAAATTTCAACAAACTTGGCACCCTGATATCACTCAATTATATACTTTATCACTAGCTTCCTCAGAGAAAGAAGAAACTACTGAACTTGTTGAGATTATCCTGGGAAAACCTTTGTATATCAACTCTAGTTTGGAACCAAAATAAAAGACGCAAGTAATTGAAATGCTCCAAAGACAATTTGATGCCTTTGCATGGGATTATGCAGACATGAAAGGCATTCACCCTGACACATCCACACATCATATCTACACTAATGACCAAATCAAATCAGTTAGATAGCCTCAACGAAGGATGAATCCAGCCCTTAAAGATATTGTAAAAGAGTAATTGCAAAAACTTCTTCAAGCCAATCTCATATACCCCATTTTAGATAGTCAATGGATATCTCCACTTGTCATAGCTCCCAAGAAAAATGGTAAGTGGAGAATATCTGTAGACTTTCGAAAGTTGAACAAAGCCACCCATAGGGATTATTTTCCCTTACCATTTATTGATCAGGTGTTGGATACCTTGTCCAGAAAGAAGTATTTTCGTTCCTGGATAGGTTTAGTGGTTATAACCAAATACAAATAGCACCCAAACACCAGGAGAAGACCACTTTCACCTGCCCATGGGGTACCTATGCTTATAGGGTGCTCCCTTTTGGACTTTGCAATGCCCCAGCCACTCTTCAAAGGGCTATCCTAGCCATTTTCTCTAACTTGACCAATGATTGCATGGAAATCTACATGGATGACTTTACAGTCCATGGACAAGACTTCCAGGAAGCTTTGACTAGTCTAGAAAAAGTCTTGATTAGGTGTAAGGAAACTAATCTTTCCTTAAGTAATGAAAAGTCAAAAATGATTCTCACTGAAGGTATTGTTTTGGGACATCACATCTCTGGTTTTGGAATGAGAGTTGATCCAACAAAAATTTATATTATCACACAAATCAAAATACCTTCCTCACAAAAAGAAGTTCACATATTTTAAGGGCATGCTAGCTACTATAGAAGATTCATTCCAAATTTTACAAGCCTAGCTACCCCTTTATTCAAGTTATTATTTAAAGAAGCCGAATTTAAGTGGGATGATGAATGCCAAATATCTTTTGAAATTATAAAATAGAAATTGTCAACTACCCCTGTATTAAGAGGACCAAATTTATCCCTTCCTTTTCATATATGTACCGATGCCTCAGACACAGCCCTTGGGGAAGTTTTTGGACAAAGGGAAAATCAAATGCCCTATGCTATTTACTTTGTTAGTAAAAATATGTCTCCGGCTAAAGTTAATTATACGGTCACAGAAAAAGAATTGCTAGTTGTAGTCCATGCTATTAATAAATTTATACACTATATTACAGGATATCAAGCTTTTGTACACACTGATCATTCAACCATCAAATTCTTAATGAAAAAACCTGTAACAAATCCTAGAGTTACAAGATGGATCTTATTATTACAAGAGTTTAATATCAACATTACTGATAGACCTGGTAAGGATAATCTTGTGGTTGATTTCTTATCTAGAATGATTCATCTAGGAGATAACGCACCAGTAGAAGATAACTTTCCTGATGAAAATTTGTTTGCTATTTCTACATTCACTCCTTGGTATGCAGATGTAGCTAACTATCTTGTGACAGGGAAGATGCCTCAGAAATCGTCTCCTAGAGAAAAACAAAAAGTAATTCAGCTAAGTGCAAACTACATGTGGCACGATGATTTCCTCTACAAAACAAGACTAGATTTGGTAATCAGGAGATGTGTAAGGGAAGATGAAATTCATGATATTTTGCAAGCCTGCCATGATGGTCCTTGTGGAGGACACTTCGCAGACAAGAGGATCGCTTACAAAGTTCTGCAATCTGGTTACTACTAGCCTCATATTTTCAGAGATGCTAAAACCTATGTATCCAATTGTGATGAATGCCAACGAATGGGTAAGCCTACTACATGAGACCAAATGCCACTTCAAGCCCAAGTAGTTATTGAACCTTTCAAGAAATGGGCATTAGATTTTGTAGGGTCCATTAACCCTGCATCTAAAAAGAAAAAGTATATACTTGTATGCACTGACTATGTGACTAAGTGGGTTGAAGCAAAAGCTTTACCAGCTGCAAGTGAACAATCAGTGGTAGATTTCCTTTTTAACGACATCTTTACTAGATTTGGTGTACCTCAAGAAATTGTGACTGATTAGGGAACTCAATTTACCTCTCATCTAGTCAAAGCCGTTACAGAATAGTACCAAATCAAACACAGGAAATCTACACCCTACCATCCACAGGAAAATGGACAAGTAGAATCTACCAACAAAGTTATTGAGTCCATTCTTACCAAAACAGTGTAGCTACACCACAAGGATTGGGCTGACAGATTATTAGAAGCCTTATGGGCTTATAGAATCACCTGAAGGAATACAATAGGACATTGTTAGCCTATGGCTTACCTTTACCAATCACTAAGTCTAAATTGTCACCTATATTTGTATTATTCATTTAGGATATTAATAATATATCCTCAAGTGATGACTAATGATTTAGTTAAGATTGCCTAGCCTAGTCATCATGCATGATTTTAGGATCTAGAGAAAATCTCTCTATGAGGTGGCATCACCCATTGTACTATAAATATGTAACATTGGAGTGAATACAAGTGTGTTGACTAGTGAGCCTTTTTCACCATGCTATTCTTCTTGTTTATGTTTTATCAATTGGTATCAGAGCTATTGTATTTCTTAAGGACCTGTTAATCTTGAGAGTCATGGTGGTGATCCATGGAAGGTGAATTTTTTTGAAATTCGCAATTAGAAGCCTATCACTATGGTGTTGGAGATCTAAAGTAATGGATTGGCGCCTTGTTGCTAGTCAAATGCTTAGATCTGAAGATTTTTAAAAACAGATTTGATCTATGATTTGGGAAGCCATCGACTTGGATCTTCCCAATAACTAGAAATTAGACGTTTTTTCTCAATTTATTCAATAGGAAAATTTGAGAACATGGAAAGTCGATTCTTTGTAAATAGGTTTTTTGTGTGAAAATAGAGTGTTTTTGTATGTATTATTGTCACTATGCGTAAGGAGTATTCACTGCTGTCAGAAATCATTGTTAGCTACTACATGGAAGTGTAGTGAGTTGTGAGGTTCGTGTAAAATCATTTTTGTAAGAGTTGCATGAGATCTCTCTGTCTGGTGAGCATTGTGACCATAGTTTGTTTGGAAGATTTCTACTAGTGAAGGAGCCTACGATTTCAGTAGAGAAATCATTAGATATGCATTTTCCTGCATTTGTTTTGATATTGATTTGAGCATGTGAAGGAGAACCACATACCTACGTTGGAGACCGAATTCGAATCAATGGACGAGTTCAAGAAGAACGCTGACCTAAAACAAATTCACAGAGGAACTTGTGCAGTGAATAAAGCGCAATAGAAACATAGACTGTTGTGTTTCGTGGAGATGTTGCGTGGAGTGTGGTGCGTGTGGAATGGTAATATCCGTGGATGTATGAGAATAAATATGTTAAGGCATGGTTTGATTCCTTTATCTTGGTCGCTGCTACATCGTTTCCGCATTCTTTTTCCTACTTGAGATCTGGTGTGATCTAGTGATGATAGTAGCCCACTGGTAAATGGATAGATCTATACCAATTTTGTCTGATCTACACAAATTTGAAATTAATTGTATGGATCTAAAGTGATACACAACGATCAACAAATTTCTTCTCTGAATCTTGATCTAGATAGATCTGTAGTCCATTTCGTGGGATTGTAGAAGTTGTTGGTAGATTTGTTTTTTCAAATGGCTTAGCTCACCCTCCAGATAGTCCGATATGCAAGTGGTGGTGCTTCCAACAGTCTTTCATGGTGATTAAGGATTGCCAACCAATAAAAACAGATCTAAAAATAAATCCCCCCAAATCATGATGAATTGATCTATTTGCCAAAAATCACTGTCAAAGAAATCATGTTGGAGGATACCGATTCAGATGGTCGATTGTTCCTGAATTCTCTATTGGTTGATTTAGTTTATTGCTTGGTTTTGCATATCCACGGTAGATCTGTAAAAATGGAAAGTTCGTTGAAAATGATGAAAGTGACAAAGAATTAGGGCTCGATTCTGTAGAGGGAGCTTGAGAAACGGCTACCACTTTGAAGGCCATGCAAGGTAGTTTTTTTATTTTGACCGACTCATTATTGTTGTAGAGAACCTAAGGATCACCGCTAGCAAAATTTTCAGACCGAAGGTATGTGAATTGCATTCAGGTATATTTTTTTTTTTCAACGTAACAGTGTTTGCATGTATATTTTCATCTTCATTGTGATCATGATGAGATGCATAGTTTCAGTATATTTTTTAGACTGGATGAGAATCATTCCTATTGTTTTGATGGAACAATAAAAGTGACAAAAATAAAGAACAAGAGGGGATTTACCAGTGGGGAAGCGAAGATGAGATCTATCACATAATAAAGATATTGAAAGTGATAGGCATCAAAGACGATGAAATTCATGTTCTCATTCAAAGAAACTTGCAGTATAAACAAGGCCATTCTAAATCATCTTTAGTGTTGCATTTGAGAGAGGAAACATAAAAAAGAAGAGGAAAATGGCATCTTATACAACATCGGTTGAAAAGCGAAGCTATGTGCAAATAGTTTGAAGAAAATAATTGCAACATATGTCGTTACTCTAAGTTCATGCATGTCAAGAAGATAAATAAGGATTTGCACAGAAAGTTGTTTGACTACTTTTGGGGTTCAGAGGTATCTACGTTGGTGAAATCATTGTGATATCAGTGTTGAACAAAATCGTTGTTGTAGCTTGGCGTGTTTTCTCTTGAGTGGTGGGCACTTGAAATTACTGCCAATATTATTTAATATCTATTTGAGATCGTTGTTGAATTAATTTTCTCTGCCAGTGTCAAGTTTGTCTTGGGCATTGCAATGTGCCTCTCAAAAAAGTCGTATTTTCCACCTAGACACAAATTGGTTGCTCCTTCACGTGTATTCCTGGTGATTTGCGATTATAGCTCTCTCTTATTTTCCACATCAATGGTGCAATACTTTTGCTAAATTCCAGTATTAAATCTCATCACATATAACAAAGGGTATTAAATTTCACTCTTTTTTTTTTATATCTCAATGCACAGTTTTTAATTAGATTTCATTTATGATTTATGCATATAAAACAAAACTATGCATAGATTTTTAGAAATCACTTTAAATTTTAAGAGTGGTATGTAAAACGGTATACAAAGCATATTTATATATGTTTTGAAAGTTTTTTACATAAAAGTGATAAAGGGGGAGTTAAAAGAGAACTAAAGAGTTTTTTATGGGAAGTTGTAAGACACTCATTTCTTGAGAAGAAATTTAATGTTTTCTTAAGCCTTTGAGAGCATAAGTGAAATATTATGAATTGAAAGTCTTGTCAAAGCATTTTGAAGGAGAAAGTACATCGTAGCCTTCCCATTGTATGTGGTCTCGTAAGAGATATTTATAATAAAATTGAAGTCTTTTTCTCTATGTTCTAGATCCGCCCGAAATTGAATAAGGGGATCTTAGATACATCTTGCGTAGTGTGTTGTGGTGAATATTTGCATGGTTTCTTTATGATTTTTAATGTCTAGTTTTGACATAAACACATTTGTAATGTATCATTTAATGAAACATACATTAAGTACAAGCAAGTTAATTCCCACACACATTAAGCGCTAGTGAAGTGCAAACAATCAAAGAAGATATGATCAAGCATCTGTGAAGAACATTCTCAAGCATTCAAGTCATCAACCACATCAGTAATGGACAAATCAAAGGATTTCAAACTCAACATATCATGGAGCATTTGAAGTTAAATTGTAACTTGCAAACAATGTTTGTTGTAAGATTACTTAATCATGATTTATTGTAACTTGCAAATTGTCCTTTTGTAAGTTTACTTGTCTTTTTGAAATCAAGTTGAGTTGAATTGAATCTGTCATAAGGTGCATTTTCGGATGAGTCCAACACCCTAGAGTCATTTTGAGTCATAATGGACAAGGATGAGTACTTGAAACTCAAATCATTGTAATACTTTGGGATGCATTTTCGGTGGTAACCGACATCCTCAACTTCTTGGAGGAAAGTTCAAGTGAGCGTGAATAGAAAGTGAGTGTGAATTTCAAGTGAGCGATTCAAGTGAGTGAGTTGCAGATAAGCCTTCTTCTGTCAAGTCAAAATTGTAATAAGGATCTACCTGCACAAGGAGACCTCTTTTAGTGTTTTAAAAATGACTTGAAGTCTCGAATTATTAGAGTTACTGAACACTCTAATAAACACCACTGAAGAAAACACAGTGACATTGAACAAAGAAACTCGTTAATCAGTGCTAACTTGTTTGCAAGTGACGCAAGCTAAATTTATACTTCTTCAATCTCTATCCCAACTATCGAATAATGAGTTGATTGATCTCAAAAATAAACAGCCAGTGAAGTGTTCTGAAGTAGTTTTTGTTCAACACAACCCTCTCTATGATGATAATGATGACAATGATGTTTTTAATCAATAGACAGTGAAGGAACAACACAGTAATACAACTTAAAAATCAATTTCAGACGAAGTTGAATATATCCCGAACCTACTTTGCAAGAGTTTTCTTTTGAGTTTAATGAAGAAAAATTTCCAATGATGCATCAACATGTAGTAAATCTGCTTCCACAGATTTCAAAGCAACAGGTTCATAATACTCTTTCCAATCCCATCATCAGACCTTGGGAAGAAATCATCTACAACAAGAATAGAATAGGAATTGGATATGACAAGGAAGTTACCTTTCATATTCCTGATTATTCCAGACCAATCAAGTTCCAAAGTGCTGGATTCCTTCAAGAAGCTTCAACTTCACTTGTTCAAGTTCAACATCAGAATGATAAGTGCCAACATTGTAATCAAGTTGGTCACAAGGAGAATCAGTGTTTTGATCTCCATCCTTGCCAACATTGTGGCAAGCATAACCATTATTCAGACAAATGTTCAACACTGAAGAAACCTGCAAGATTGAAGATTCACTATGAGTGGATTGATCCTTGGCAGTGGTCATCAACAAACAAGCGATTATATAAGTCTTACTGAAGAGTTCAAACTTGAGTAAAGACCAATCTTGTAGCACATAACATTTTTTTACCTCACATAAGTGGTCCCCTTATGGCGTAGCTTTCGAGAATGGCCCTCATGGGATGAGATAACATGTGGTTTTTTCTGCATGCCCACTTTGTGTTGTACTCAAATGGAACAAGTATGGTACTCTCTTGAGCCTAGAAGGGGGGAGTACAATGATGTAACTCTCATGCACCTTAAGGAGGGGAGTTCAAAATTCCAGTGATGATGGTTCATGAAACCACTTGTGGTCTCTCCTTTCAGTTGAAAAAGGGGGGAATTGATGATGGAACTGGTTGTTAGACATAATGTTTTGACAACAACAAACATCAAGTATGCCAGATGGGCATGAAATTTGCTAAATGGGCAACTGCGGTTTGTAGATGACAGACTTTAGCAGAATTATGGTTCAATAAGTTTAAGTTGAATCATACATAATTTGGATGTTAATTTTGATTTTGAGAGCAATGATGTGGACGTTTGGTTCACATAGATGGTCATTCGACCTAGCAGAGGACAAGATGATCCTTCTTCATTGCAGCTTGGCATTTGATTGAGTTGTCGGGCATTTTCAAGGATGTGTCAGACTAGAAGATGATTCACTTCTCTTGGTTTTCTCTCATCAGATTGGAGTTTACATTAAGCAAACAATTTGCATGTATCCTGGCTCACATGATTACATTGTGAGATTTTCCAGAGATGGCAGGATTTGACAGGATTATGGTTCAATGACTTGCAATTGAATCATACACATTATACATCGGGATGTTGTTGGACACCTAAAAGTGTCAAGATTGGTTAGTGGTTATCCAAAAACCATCAGATACATGGTATCAATTGGTTAGTGGTCATCCCAAACCACAAATTCAGAGAGCACTTCAGTGATTCACTGATAGTAGAGTGGTGATACTACATGTTCACCAATTAGTAGAAGACATCAGATTCTTCTAGCTAAAATACTTGGCAAACTGATCAAATACTCAAGTAATCAGGGAATGTTCAGATATTGCAGCTGTTCACTTCCATATCTCATCTCTCTTCCAGTTCATTTCAGATGAACCATTCAACATCCAGATTGGCGATTTTTCAGGTAGTTCTCCATTGAGGCTTAGCTCAGGAGTTTTAATATGAATACTTGGAATTGATATCAGTTTATGCTTTATTGCTGGTATTATTGATCGGACTTGTGATTGAGGGGGGGGATTGTTATCCTATGGATTACCTTTACCAATCACTAAGTCTAAATTGTCACCTATATTTGTATTATTCATTTAGGATATTAGTAATATATCCTCAAGTGATGACTAATGATTTAGTTAAGATTGCCTAACCTAGTCATCATGCATGATTTTAGGATCTAGAGAAAATCTCTCTATGTGTTGGCTAGTGAGCCTTTTCCACCATGTTGTTCTTCTTGTTTATGTTTTATCAATACACCCTATGAGTTGGTGTATGGAAAGTAGGTGCTTCTTCCCATAGAATTCCATATCAAAACCTTCAGGTCTGTAGTACAAATTGGCATGAACTTGGATGAATCCTAGCAACAAAGACTCTTGCAGCTTAATGATTTGGATGAAATCAGGAAGGAAGTACTTCAAAGAACCACCCTCATTCAAGAGCAAAGAACAAAATGGCATGACAAGTATCTCAAAAAGAAAAAATTTCAACAAGGAGATTGGGCCCTGTTGTATGACAGTAGATTCAAGAACTTCAAAGGTAAGTTAACTACTCATTGGATGGGACCTTACGAAATTGACACTATCTATGATAATGGTTCAATCAGGATAAAGACAATTGATGAAAAACAGACACCACTACTTTTGAATGGTCACTCGTTGAGATTTTATAACAAACCCCTATCAAAAGAGGAATTTCTGACTCGTATACTACAGAATTTAGATATGCAGGTGATCAGTAAGGAAGGAGACCCTCCTACTGATCCAAATTGATTGATTGGTTTATTAGAAACTTTTGTACATAGGTGTGGATCGAGTTTTGTTAATAAGCTGAAGGAAACAAGGGATTCTTACCTTCTTTTGTTTTACTTTTGCATTCTTTTGTAAGTAAATTTCTATAATTTATTTGATCCTTCATGAACCTACTAAACATCAGTTTGTAGGAATAAAAAATACTCTGTTCTGATCTGGTACCAACAATACTTCTTCGGTACAAGAAATCTTGTTCCGGTCCGGTACCAGCCGTCTTGTGCTGGTCCGGTACCAGAAGTTTGTCCTTATATGGTACTATCAGAACACATTACCTAATTGACAAGGCATGCTACGCATATTTCAAAATCTTATGTCAATTAATCTGAAGTATGAATCCATGCAACAATCACTTAAGATGGAACCAAGAAGTCGAATGCAGCATCAAATGGCAGCCCTTGTGAAGCAATAATTTCTTTTGGTTTTGTTGCCAACTAAAGGGAAGTATATTTAACTTCTTTTGGTTATGTTGCTATCTAAAAGGAAGTATTTTAATTTCTTTTGGTTCTGTTTCTAGCTAAAAGGAAGTATTTTAATTTCTTTTGGTTCTGTTGCTAGCTAAAAGGAAGTACTTTAATTTCTTTTGGTTATGTTGCTTGAAAAAAAAAAAGAAGGACACAATCTTTATTTGTTCAAAGAACCATAATCCGATTCAAAGACTAGAAGTTGCCTTTATCCAGTATTTCAGCATGATTAAAGGGACAAAAAAAATATATTAGCCTACAAGTAATTATCTCACCCTAACTAGACTTCAATAGTATTCATTGGATTATCTTTACTAAAGAGTAACATATGAGTATATGAACACTCTCTATCATGGGCACACTAGGAAAATTTTTATGGAAGAGGATGTATCAGTACCCTAAGGAAAATTTAGGTCATTCTCTTATGGACAAACTCAGACAAAATTATACATCTGGATCACTTTAAAGAAACAATATGCATAAAAAGTTTATTTTTCCTTCAGACAAATATTTAAAAGACATTCAAAGAAGAGCATATACCTTCCAACCCAATACCATCCCAGCCTGTAAAAAGGTTTTCAGACAAGCCTCCCCTGTCACCATGCAAAGCACTCTTTAATAAAAACCAAAATAGGTGACTATGGACAAGAAGCCTCTGATGGAAAAAGGGTTTAAGAGACTAACCCGCCGAGAAACTGAACAAGTCTACTGGTAGCGGGTACTGTTCTGTGGTATGAATAGGCAAATCCATCAGGGTATTGAACAGGCCTGTTGGCAATGGGGCATTCTGTTAATGTTTATGCCATTATTATAGTTCTTTTCATTTCATAAGATAAGAGCATAATAAGAACAAGATCACTGAGAAATACACATCCATAAGAGACACAGCATTTATCCTGGGAAACCCTCTAGGGGAAGAAAACCCAGCAAACACTTCCTTATCATAAATAGCTTATACAATGTTCAAGAGATAACTCAACCAATACAGAAAATGTCCTCCTCAAGAGATGCGCCACCCTTCTTCTTCTTTCACCAACTTGTAATTGTAGCTTGCCTCATAAGATCATGAGCAAGTGAAGTGTGTGTAAGAAGTGAGGCGCTAGCCTCTTATTTATATCAATCTGGCACATGTGAAGAGTCACCATATGGCAGGGCCGACCTCTCACTCTGGGTGGGTAAACCCACCTTTAATTAATTCTGGCCCTTTCATTATAATTGTTGGGGCCGACTTCTTATTCTTTACTTTGTAATTGTCCGATGACCAATCCGCAAAAGGGGATTTGGTCCTTATACAATTACTGACTTGATTAATCCTCAATGGGGATTAATCTAATAACAATAATATTAATAATGACATGATTAATCCTCAATGGGGATTTAATCC
>ML787432.1:426822-440479 GCA_009831015.1 Picea engelmannii
TAACAATAATATTAATAATGACATGATTAATCCTCAATGGGGATTTAATCCAATAATAATAATAACATGATTAATCCACAATGGGGATTTAATCCAATAAAAAAATAATAAGAATGCTCTTCGCAGTTACATTATTTCAACACATTCTGCTTGGGGAAGGGATCTCTCACTAATTATCACAACTGCCCCACCGAAGTACTGAATAGGCTTGCTGGCAGTGGGTTCTAGTTGAGAAATGTCTCATCTATACTTGTTTGATTGAAAATTTCACTTTTGTCATCTAAAAACGCAAAGGTCACTATTGGCATTTATGAGATACAAACTCCAGATTAACAAGCAACCTAATTACTACAAGAAAACATCCATTTGAGAATTACCCTAAGTCAATTTACCAGTCTGGCATCTAAAGCCTACATTACCTAAGAAGGAAACTTCTTAAGAGTGGAGCCCTAACTAGGGAGTCTAATCTACTTATACTGTGAAATTTATCTATAACATCTAATGATAGTAAATCTCTGAAGCAATTTAGGTTGGATCTGTTCTTCTGGCAAACATATAAAAGCATATACGTCATCAAAAGAAAAACAATTTCAATTTTTAGACATGTGATCATATGCTAGGTGATAAATGTACTTCTGGAATTTGATTTGGTTTCTTTTCTCTTATCATCTTTTCTCTTTTATGATACAGAATGTTGAATCTTCTTGCATAAAGATATGCAACATCCTTGGCATGGGGGAAGGTCAAAGAGCTCCTTTAGAACTCTTTTTCAAACTCACATATCACCTTCAGAAACTAGCATGATCACCCTACAACCCTGCAGAACCAAATACAAAAGAAGATAAGCACAGAATAAAGAAGTACAAGAAATTCTAGTACCAATCTTTCAGAAAACTCCAACCTAAAAAGATAAATTCTAACAATCTACATGCAGTCGCATATGCTATGGGTATTGATCATACAAAGTTAAAAGCAAAGGTAACATGGTATTTATTTTCCTCTGCTCATAAAACAACAATAGGTATGAAAATATATAGATATTATGACCTTAGTATTAAAACCATGCACCTATCCCTTATACCCATATGCCTAAACTTAATCAATCCTCCCATAAGTGCTCGAAAATGGTTGAGGGAAAAATCACATCAAAGCATGAATATGAGGCATGTCTAGTAATGATAGGCCACGAATGTACTTCGTCCTTAAGCAAATCACGAACTTATCTTGTGTCATGAACCATGTTCCAACATCAAATTCACCACTCGGAAGTCCAATCACCTATCCCAAAATGATGCTTTGACACCCAACGTCTTTTCCTCATCATTACATTAACGGGTAGAAATGAAATGGCTTATCTAGGTGGCGAAGCTATCCAGATAAGCCTCATCTAGTTTTAAATTTTCCTTGCGGATTCCTTACTTAAACTTACCATTTGCATTATCGACGCCATCACCATATTTCCCTTTTCGTTACCTTTCTCTAGTTTTGAGCCTACTCCTCTCTACACTCTCCAATACCAAACCCTTACCCTCATCAGTTGACTAAATCCTTGCGCTATAGGCCGATTCTTTTCTCACAATTTATAATGATGGTCGTAAGTAGACATGAACCGGTCTTCCAAAAGTATAGAGAGACCAAGGAGTTCCAACTATGTCGAGAGAAGTATGCTAGATCGATATGGATGCTACTTTTGGAGAAATTCACAGGTTGACACGAGAAGATATCTCACAAATTTATTCAGGGTTACGATGGAGAGATTGCGCATATAGGAAATCTGCAGCTAACAATCAATGAAGCAACCTTAAGGGAGGTCATGAGATTACCTAAAAGAGGAGGCAAATACTTCAAAGGTGTAGGAATCAACAAGGAAATGTGCCAACGATTTGTTAAAGAAGACCATCAACACCCTGATTGGAAAAAGGGGATCCCTAGGAACTATATCAAGGAAGAGTATCATCCAATGATTCCTAGTCTTCAACGATTCCTCACTTGTGAGGGTAGGTATGATGTGACCTTCATATATCATCTTAGGCTTCTATTACACTTTGAAGGAGGCCCTAAAATTGATTTCCCATATTTTCTATGGATGAGTTTGAACAAAATGGTAAGAGGTGTCAAATCCCTATCCAAAACTAAGAAGACTAGCATTACCATCAAGGTCTTATTAAGATGTTAGTTTTACATGAAATTAGGAAGCAAAGGATTAGTTGGAAAATCCTTATCACTCAACATCTTCCCACCGAAAACAAACCTGTGGAGGAAGCCCAACGTGCTCCAAAGAAAAATAAGGAACCTCAAAAGAAAAAGGGCAAGAAGGATAAGGCAACTCCATCATCATCTAGGACAGTGAGCCAACATGAAAAAGCTAGTGAACAAGCAGGGCCCTCTTCCACAGTCAATAAGACTTTTAAAAGTCAAGAATCAAAAGGTAAAACCAAATTAGTAGAGAAGACTTCAACAGTAGCACTTGAGGAGAAGGTCCATAAGACAAAAACTGTAAGGAAAGGGAAGAATAGCTCATAAAATAAAAGTGAACGGTCTATAGAACAATCCCCTGTAACCATTCCCCATATAGAAAAGAAGAAAAGGAAGCATGTGAGCACCCCTGATTCAGTACCTCCTTGTAAAATAGCCACAAGGAGCATGTCAAAGAGAGGAAAAGAAGTTGTCAATCCTCATACATAGGAAGATCCAATTGATCTTACCTCCCCTTTTGAAGACTTATCAGTCCAGGATGACATCCCTAGTTTGACCGAGGAACAAGCCACTATTATTTTATGTGGGATGAGGGAGGAAGTGGAAGAAAGAGAATGCATTCATCTAGTAATAATGGAGTCAACAAGGACCTTAACAAAAGAACATATGAAGAAAAAGATTGGGGAACTACAAAAACAAAATCAGGAACTCAAACAAGAAGTGAAGGAATACCAACTATTGGACAGGTATATCAAAAAGGAAAACGAGCAATTGAAAGCAACCGGCCAACAACTTCAAGATGACCATGAAGAGACTTCTAATAAGCTCAAGAAGGTACTATGACTCCTACAATACACTAGGGTCATAAAAAGGGAGCTGAAAGAAGAGGCCTCAGCCATCAACATCATTGATCCACATAAGTAAAGAATGTAGTCTCAAGTTTTGAAAAAAAATTGGGTTTGTTTTCAGTTGCATGAGGACATGCAATGGTTTTGGCATGGGGAAATTTTGAGCCTCTAAATTGACATCCCCAATACCCTATTATACTCCTCATCTATAGCTTTTTGGCTTACCTAAGCTTGGGTGAATGACAAAGAACACTACCATTAGCCATTGATAAGGTCATAAGGTAAAGTATAATTAATTCATGCATTTTTGTGGTTTATTGAGATAGGAGATTAAATGTTTCATGTACTAATGCTTCAATTTTCCATGTATAATATTTGACCTCTAGATAAGTCCAGCCTTCCTGTACCAGCTCAGTTATTCGGTACTTATGTGCCAGAATTTCCACTGTCCGAATACGGTACCAAGTGCACCTTCTATTCATATCTGGTACTAAATCTCACCTATCGTGATTTGGTACCAATGGTCGTAGACTGTCGTGATCCGATACCAACCATTTGTGCACTATTCAGAGCTAGTACCATCTACCTGTCACGATCCGGTACCAATACAAGAAGTCGAATGTACCAAGTTTAGCTCCAGATCATGCCCAAGATAATTGTTGGATGTTTATTGACTCATAAATGTTTTAGCAAGGCTATGTTAGGATAGTTTGTTGTTGCTTCATTCTCATGCACTTTGTGTCATGAGGATGAAGCTTAAAATATGTAACCGAATAATTAAATTTAACAATTGGCTGATTTCCAAACTATTTCACCTCCTTGTGTTTCATGACTAAGACTGTTTAAATAGTCATGGCAGGGATGGTGGAAGTAGTAGAGAGTTAGCATAATATATCATGTGAAGCAGTGTTACATATTGCAGAACATATTCTGGGTGAAGATTAATAGAAGGAAATCATTTATCTCTATGTCTTGATCGTTTATGATCGAATATGAGTTGAGTTGTTAGCATAGTTTGATTCTATATTTTGAAGTTTGAGTAAGAGTAATGTGTGGGTTGAAAGCAAGCTTACTGTAGACTCCATTCGCTGACCTGTTAAAGCGGCAAGGGCCCACTACCCAACAAAGGTCATCATCTTCATAGATTAGTATTAGCATTTGATTTCAATAGTGTAAATGTTAGATTAGCTGAAGCTTTAATTCTTTCAGATGATAGCAGTATAGTTTAGACTAGGATTTAAATTATATGATTGTTTAGATATCTTTACTCACTCTGTTTTTGCATATGCTCTGTTTTTATGAATTTGATTTTGTTTCATGGACATGAATGTTGGCAATAGTAGTCAGACATATTTGAAGGAGAACTAGTGAAGTTCACAACATCACATTGTGAACCACAACATACTCAGTATATTGATTGTTGAACTACCCATGCTATGTCTTGATGATTGATGTGTGATTTCCCTTTCAGAAGTGTGGTTACATAGTTAGTTTTCTGGGTCAGATAGCAGAGTTGATCTGTCAAAAGAACTCCATCTCATACTTGCATGTGACATAATGGAGCATATAGCCTCTCAGTGAAAGATAACCAAAGTGTGTTTTAGTTTGCTAGATTGTTTTGTTTCCAGCATACATAATCTAAAATAGTTCTATACTCATGATATTAGAATTACCTTTGTTACTGGTGTCTTGTAACTCTGTTGATTACGAATCCCGAATTGATAATTAATGAGTGCATTATACTAAACATATAAGCAGCACAACAAACACAAAAACATTAAATATTTTAAAACTCATAAAAACATTATAAAAAAAAAGAATGTCTTTCTCACCTAGATCTCCCCACTGAGATCCCTCAGGGAGAACCAAATCTAGATCACCACGAAATTCTATACCAGCATAAGCGTAATCATCAATCATCGAGATTTACGGTCCCAACCAATTGAAGAATGCATCGTCATACTTCACAATCCGGCCCGCCACCTGTCGTGTCATTAGGTCACACCACCTTTTCATTCATGAGTCTCTCGGGGCCGGTATTCCCTATTCCACCTATAGGTGTAGGTGTGGAACTCTTTCTAGGAAGAAAGATACTGAAATGGACCCATAACCGAACTGTTTTAGGTCCCCATTCTTGCTTTTCGTGAGTTGGGTTTTCATGCTGCGTAATACACCGTCACACCAATTGAATACTCGAGGCCCCAAGCATTCAATAGCATATTGAAAGTAACTTTGGAGTTCCATATGTGGCGAAGCACTCCCTGCCATCCATGCAATAGTAAAAAGGATGGTTCTGAGAGTCAAGTCTCTCACACCTCGAATTGCTACTTTTCCTTTACGTCTTTCGTCCGGAGTATGGTCCTCCGAAGTTCACGATCTGGTGACACCTATCCAACCCAGATCAATGGCTATCGTCTGCTTCAGTTGTTTAGGATTTGGCATTTTCAAACCCTTCTCCTTCGCATTCTCCTGGAGTGATTTCAAGTAGAATTCACGATCTTTCACCACGTGCCATTTCTGGATCTGATGGTCCAAATTCTTTTTGGGTCTTCGGCTCTCCGGCGCTTCAGGAGTTTCAAACTCCTATGCACTCATTTCTCCCGGAGTGCTTTCACCCTAAACACATGATATCTTGACATGTGTCTCCCCCTTGATCTGATGGCCTCTATCCACTTCAGATCTTTGGGGTTCGAGAGTTTCAACTTCGGGGCACTCGTTCCTCCTGGAGTGCTTTTACCCGAAAAATCAAATCTTTCGCCACCTGTTACCCTGGATGATGGAAGGTCCCTGTTCACTTTGGGACTTCGGGACTTTGACGAGTCAACTCTCCTGTGCACACAAGGGTTAAGGCTTGTGCACTTCCGTTCGGACCCAACAATTGTTGATCCTCTGGGCTCAGATCCAATGGATGGGATATGTTCTTCTCCTTTATGCTTCCTCTGTTCATTGGACACTGATCTAACAGTCTAGGCTCATGTCCACAACTGATCTGACGATTTTTTTCACTCCTCCTGAGATTTTGACTTCTTCCACCTTGGAATATTTTGTCAGTGTTCAAAGTTTTCAGCCATTGAACTTTCTCCTACGAACCCGACTACTCTGGGTCTCGCTTGTGATCCTGAAAGCATTACCTCGTCTGAGATTTAGGACTTAGAATAATTCTTCACCCACACACTCCTTGAATTATCCCTTATGAGATTGATCTCCTCGAAGATTTCAATCTCCCACGCACTCCTTGAGTTTCTGGGATTTCTTCAAACTTAGATCCAAAGGATTTCTTGAAAAGAAATTCTTCTTTCCCTCCTAGCATTCTCCTTGCTCGATGCACACCTTGCAGAGCTTCTCCTTATAGAGTGTTCAGTAACTCTGTCTCTTTACAAACTCAACACAGAGTTCTTTCTGTGCACTCCTTTCACTTCTGCCGATGAAGGTTCAATGCTATCTCTCTTGAGTGTTTATGAGGTTAACTCACCTCTGTCAATGCACTCCTTGAGGACAAATGTGCACTCCTTGCACTCGAAACTCAAAGACAAGAAAAAATTGAAACTTATACAACACTTCACCAGTTCATACATTCAAAACATGAATGACATATAAAATTGTAACAATGAACAAAAATACATAAACACACCTTGTGCAGGAAAAACTACTTTTCTATTATCTTTGTGTGTCTATACAGATGTTTTTACAAAAACTGGATTGCAACAAAGTCCCAGTTCTTTCTCCTATTCTAACTATATCCTGAGTTCTACTTCTCAGACCTCTCTCGAGTTTTGCTTCTCCTATCCGACCTCCTACAAATATCTCTCTCTCCTCACCAAAACGAGGGCTCTACGAGCTTATCCTCTCCACCGTCTTAGTGTCATTATTGTCTCAGTTAAGACACCATACTCCTACAGCTTCATTACATAAATGAAAATTTCATATCCAACTCATACCTAGACCTGCTTACAATCAACCATTTAAGGCAACTATGTCTACTACCTGTACAAAGGCATGGCTCGATTCTTACGACCTTACAACACAAATCCCTATAGAATCAGATTTTGAATTTAAAAATTGGTGGGTCAATGCCCCTCCTTCTTTGAAATGCGCACTGATGTGATGGAATGCTGACGCATTGCTGAGGTGGAGCGATGCTCCTGCATCAATATTTATGGTAAACTCCAATTCCCTTTCTGGCAAAAAACCTGGTAATTCCTCAAGAAACACATTGGCAAACTCCGATACTACATGAATATTTTATAATCCTTCTATGTCCCCTTTTTCCTTAAGTGATAATATGGAGTATAACTTACACCCTTTGTGCATGCGTTTTTGTAATTGTAGGGAAGAAATAAACCTGAATGAAAATCCCTCATTTCTTCCTACAATTACTCTACTATTTCCCAAATCATCTGTTAGACTTAAACATTTCATCTTCCAATTCAGTATCACATCATTCGATTCTAACCAATCCACCCCAATCACTATATCGTAATATCCAAATATTGTAACATACATATTTACACTTGTCATGAAGTCGCGTAAGTTAATGTTACAATCCTTCACTTTTCCTCCAACCTTTTGCTTGGCACTCGATGCCATTTCCACATGTCTAAAATCATCTTGTTTGAATTCCTTTACCTTAATTCTTTTAAGTGTAGCATTAGATATGAAACTTTTAGTAGCTTCTAGATATATTAAAAGACTAAAGTGTTTATTGATGATCATACATGACGTCTCAAGCACGGTGGACTGTTGTTCAACATGGCGGTTATTCACCATTGCATGTATCTTATGGGCCTTTCCCAAATATCCAACTATCATAGGTCTTGATGATATGAATTCTCTTTCCTTCTCAATAGGACAGTTTATCTGGTAATGTGGATCTCCACATGTCCAACATCCATTTCAGTCTAGTGCTCCTAGTCCCAGAAGGAAAATCTACTGAACTGGGAGTTTGTTGTATTGGTTTGTTCTGTGGACTGGGTCTAAACTACCATTGTTGTTGCATATGATGTTTTTTTTTATGCTATTATGGTGCTATGTAGGGAGTCCTCTACTAAGGAGTCTTTCGTCGTAGTGTCAACAATATAGGTCCTCTGGGCGTATCATGGTGCCCTGAAGTCTATCTAGCCGGTGTCTAATGTTGTTGCACTCTCAGTGTCGCCTTTCCAGTCTATATAGAAGGAGTAATACCATGAGCCCCATTGTTCATCTCTTCTTCAGCAATGATATTTTTATGAACCGCATCGTGCAACGTCCGAGGCATCAAGATCCTCACTTTTGAACAAATGTTGAAGTTAAGGTCGAACACAAACTTGTTAAACTTTAATTTCTCGGTGTTCGGATGAGGAGAATATCTAAGTATCTCCATGAACATGGCCTCATACTCTGGTACTTTATGACTACCATGTCATAAGGCATTGAACTCATTAGGCCAGTGCTCAATGAATTCCTCAGAAAATTATCTCTCTCAGAATTATTCCTCGAACAACTCCCATGAAACGTCTTCAACGACCATGTTTAGTTGAGGTAGTATTGTCTTCCACCAACGTATATCACTCCCTTTCAGTTGAAAGACCACCATGCAAACTTTCATGTTGGAGTTGTAATCACAAAGGGCAAAGCACATCGCCATGTTCTCCAACCATGCCTTGGTGGCTAAGCCATCTGTGGCACCCCAAAACTCGGGAAACTTCACCTTCTCGAGTTCTTTGTGTATACTACTTCTACCTATTGGAGTACATTGTGAACACTCATTGGGCACAAAAACTCTACCCTCATCTCAATCCAGGTAGTTGATCAATGCCTCTGAGATCCTCTAGAAGGATCTCATCATACCTACCACCTCTCCCACAACAACCTGCTCCTTCTTAGTAGAATTTCTCCTCTACAAGTGGAGTTGATACCTACTGCATGGATTCTCCCAGAGGAAGCATTCCTCTTCCCCCTGCACCATGTCATCTACTCATCCTGTGTCCGCTGACCATGGTAATTTTCATGAACAATCAAATTTCATTATCTATACATCTTAAATCATTTAAAAATAACATAGTGGAAGGCGTAACAGGTCTGTTGTCGCAAAGTAGAACCTGATATTATACCATATGTAACATACCCTTCCGTAGCACACCACAAGTTAATGAAGACACCGAAATAGTGGACATTGTTTTCTGAAATGCAAGTAAAAATTTCATCATGACAATTTACATAAGCAAATAAAATCAATATACATCTATAACAATCGATCATAAACTAATATTAATCTATATCACTATAAATCCAATCAATATTAACCCACATCTAGGTTATGATTCATTTTCATCAATACTTTAATAGATTTAACATGTGTAAATTCTAACAACATAGCATATACATAAATCAAAAGTCATAGCGTCTACCCACCCAACCTACAGGACCTTCAAGACACATAATCAGTGCTCAAGTCCAGGATTCATCCAATTGATTTTGACCATTTAAGATCTCAGGACGGGAAGTCATTCTGAGTAACATGAAGGTATCTATAACCAAAACCCATCCTAGTCAAATTCTGGAATAGCTTACTTACCTAAGTCAATACATACGAGAATATAGATCACCAATTATATAATGTTACTTGGTACAGTCGTAAAAGTAAATACATAAGATTAGAACATTAGTCAACGTGATAATAGTAACAAATCAACTTCAACAATGCAAATCCACTATTTTTTTATTATGTTATTGGGCAAGCAAAACACTTATCCGATTTGCTAAAATTTATACTTACGAAATTGTAGCTCTCTCTTTTACTAATAAAAAATATGGTGTGAAGGGCTTAGAAATTATTGGGTTCACGAAGGTATGTATACTCTTAAATTATTCTAGTTTATATCAATATGAAATTTTAACGTGTTAAGTACATGATAAGACCAAGATAACTCAAATCGTCCTGAATTTTCATTCACAAAAGTTCATTAACCTCATTTAGTATAATATAATGAATAAGGTAAGGTTCCATACAGAAAGATTGAAGCATTTCTTCAAGGATCTCTTTGTGTTTTGATAAAATTTCATTATAGAGAATCCATAAGGTTATAATTCAGATTCTAGAATTTTATTAATGTACAAATATCGTCAAGGGTAGGTTATTAAGAAATAGACATTCCCTAAGATACTAAGGACAATTTCTTATGACCATCAACCCTTGAATGGTTTGGTTTAATTACTCTTATTTTTATATACAATAAGGTTTATAATAATTAAAAATTCCAAATTTTGATTCCATCCGTTTTAATTATTTATGTTCTAACGATGCATAGGAAATGACAGTTGTGATACGCAATAAACTAGAAGACCCAAGACGCCATTTGTCAGTCGACGACCAGTGTGAGCTTAAAGAAGATAAATATTTATCTCTCGTGTGACTAATGAGTCGCAAGGATTAAATTAATACAATGAATCAAGATTGCAATATATTTATGCTCTTTGACATCCCTAAATAATCCAGGCCATTAATTTATTTATTTATTCCCATCAATATTTCTGTAATAACTTACCAGATTAATCAATGAGATCAAAAATAAGTATTGAAATACACTTACGTGAAATATTAACTATCTCAAAGGTTGTTACTAGGGATCCAATTTTGGTGCCTCGAATCGGATTTAGAACGAAAGTGGAAATCTAATTTTAATTTCACACTTGATTTAATGATTACAAGCATTTATATATATATAAATACTTTGTTCTGATAAGATTTGGCACTAAAATAAGGATCACAAGGATCCAATCAACTAATTTTGTCATGTAACTGAATCACACTTAAATTATCTATCTGTTATCTCATCTAACAGTTTACGCATCTATTTCAACTTTTTGTCTTTAACGGTCAATCGTCAACCATATTATGATCACATCAGTTGTCCTTCAATTAATGGAATATTTCTAACATTTAGTGAGGAAAACAGAGCGCGAAAATATTGTTGTACAAATTCCAACTTAACTCATACGAAATTTGAGAATAATTCATCTTCCACAGCATTGAACCACTATCCAACGCAATGTTATTGTAGAAGAATTTATGGATCATTTACGAGGTCGAGGGAAGCTAGACAAATCATCGGATTTGAGCGGTAGAGGAGAAGGCTCAACCAAGAAAGATGTGCAACTCACAATGCTATCTTAGATCTATTTTATGGAAAAAATTTAACGACTTCTACAGGGAGAAAAATAAATTTAGGATTGATAACAATTGCATGATAACGAATATCTAACCCTATACTCAAGAGTTTCCACATTTAAAAATCTGCATTCCTTGTATGTAATTGCTACATTAGATAGGGACTCTCAACGAAATTCATTGTCAATTCAAATTTTTCTTACTTAGTGTCTACACATATATCATCTCCTTTAATCGCACCAGGAGCCTGCGATTTAAACCTCTTCAACTGGTTTACAAGAATCAATAAAAATAAACCAAATGCATTCACATTGAATTGAAATTCCTTAGGTTTCAGACTGTGTAAATTTTGAATTGTCACTGTCTATTATATTGATAGCTATAACTTTAACAATAAAAGTTGTTTCGAAACACTAATTATTAGATCAATTCAAATGCAATTTAACAAGAGAATGATAAATAATATCAACTTTTAAAAATAAAAATAAAACACGATACATAGATTTTTTAAACAAAACGACATAAATTTAAGGCTTAAATAATTTAATCATAGATACTTGGATTCTGACACAATGTTCATATTTTCATATCCAATATTTGGACTCAGTTTATAAGAAAAATTTAAAATAACAATATGAATTGAATAGCAATGCATAATTTTACAATAACAATACGGATTAAGTAACAATGTAGATGATGTTGTAGATGATCTCCAAGTTTGGAATCACATAACTTTCCAATCGTGCAACGTCGTCGGTACTCTTATTCCCCCTTAGCTCCTCGAGATGCAAAGGGGACACATAGAAAAACAGAGACCAATAGCACCAAAAATTGTCTCATCTTCCACTCTTTTCAAGTCTTGGAACACAACTCTTACAAGTAAAACTTAGTTAAGAAAAAAATTGGCGGAATAACAATACTAAAAAAAGTGAGATCCCTTTCCCCTCTCCTCCATTTCTTATATAAAAAAATTCTCAATGACACTTGTACTCGTGCATAAATATTTATAATTTTAATAATTTAATTAGAGGATTATTCACCCCCCACATGTGTCAAACTCTCCCCAAGTTTCACAAGTAATTCTTCTTTTTATTTTAGTTAAAAGGTCGTTTTCCCCACATTCTCCAATGTGTTCCTATTTTTTCTCTTAGTTGTCCCTTAGTTCCCCAATCCTTCATTTATTTTGTGTCCCCTAACTAGATCTTAGTTTGAGTTGGATTAGGAGTCTTCTTTTAGTTAGGATTAGTGGTATCTTGACTCAAGATGCTAGTCTATGTGGACAACCTACTCTCTCATGTTTTATTTTCTTTTTATTTATAAATCATGTTTATTATTTTCATGCACACATGTGCATTTACCCAAGTTTATTATTATTTCTTCATTTAATTCAATTGCTACTCTAATTCTTTTATTCCCTTTTATGGTCTACTTTAAAAAACCTCTTTATACTTAGATTCCTTGTTATTTTCATGTTTTTAATTTAATAACAATTTGCATACTCCTTCTAACAATATATAAGTATTTTATTTTTATTTTCTAAGCCTTCTAGTTTTTTATTACTCACATTTGATTATGCGACGTGTCCTTCAAGACAAATCTCCCTGCTCCAAGGGTGCCACTCACCTTTGAATAGTTTTGAAATTTTGTCAGACACTTGGAGTCAACACTCCACTTATTCGACCTTGTGAGAGACTAAGGGCTTCTAAGAAATAAGGATTTTTCTTTATTGCGCACCCCTTAGATTTCTTCATGAGTGATTGTCTCAGTTTTCCCTCATGACATTGTGGACCTCTCAAACTAGGTAATCATTAACCTATATTTCAAGTCATGAAGGGAGTGCTAGAAGGTTGTGACAGAGACACTTCCACACCTCTCCCTCAATTGTCTAATTTATGTGCATGACCCATTTATTTCTTATGTGAGTCGGATTAGAATGCATCGCCAAGCCTGCATCCACTAACAAGAATATTGTCAATAATCCATATACATAACATCCATAATGAAATCATCATATATACATGTAAGTCAATGCTCAAAACTCAAACCAAATAAAATTCCACTCCCCAACTCAATCCAAAGTCTAAGGAATTTCGTTCATGCCATCGGCATCATCAACCTGTCATGTATCCTACACACTCAAGGAAACTCATCAATAATACCCGTCAATATGTATATACATCTAGAACATAACTCCTAAACAAATGATAACATAATGTATCATAACCGGATCACTTAATCACAAGTGTCCTCAAAGAATAAATCAGAATAAAATGTGTTCAATAGAACTGGATGTTACAGGAAATCACACAAAGTTAATGGTTGAAATAAATGTGAGGCTCAAACTTTAATAGGTATAAAGAGCCATGAACATGGCCACAAACAACAAAACATTCTTTGTATAGGATATTGTATTATCCTTAGAGTGGGATATGTGCACTAATATGATGTTTGGTGTATTGGGGATGGG
>ML787432.1:442280-455387 GCA_009831015.1 Picea engelmannii
GCGGGGGTTGGAATAAATTACACTATAAATGGATCTCTGAATATCATTGACCATGAACATGACCTGAACCCACAACATAGGCCATTTAAAGGGGATCTTTGGCCTCCAAGTGGAATATGGGTATAGTTATGAAGTTTTTAGGGGTTTGGTCCTTGAACTAGGCCTCAAAACACCATACATAGCTCTAGATCATTGGCATGTTGGTGGGATATGTGCATAATTAAGATATTTTTCATACTAGGCGTGGGTCTTGGTGTGTTTATCATGGTCAACCAAGGAGAAGGGTTGTATTACCTAAATTAATCCTCTAGGGCTCATAATATGTGGCCATCAATGAGATATGGGCACAATTATAGAGTTTTATACAAAATCAATGGGCTTCATGACCTTAATCATGGTCATGGAATAAAATAAAGGGTCTCATGACCTAAATGAAGTTTTTAAGGGTCATGATCCATGACCGAGTATTTAAATCACTAGAGCGGCCCTTTATAGAGGATATTTTCCCTCTAATTGGGATATGGGTGCCATTAGGAGGTTTTGTGCACCAAGGATGGAACTTTGGGTCTTAACCATTGTAAGGAGAGGAAATAAAGTTTCTAAAGTCCTATATAAATATTATAAGGATACAATTCATAATAATTTCCTCAAAGTACCACACAGACCCTATAAAAAGGATCTTTCATCTTTGAGGGGGTTATGGGAACCTACGAGAGGTTTTTCATAATATGGAAGGATTCTAGGGTCTTTGCCATGGTCCAACAAGGAAAACAAGGGAAATGTGATCTAAAAGAAGATTTTAAAAATTATGGGAAAAAAGGAGGAGTTCAACCATTACACATTCCCTTTACAGGGTATCTTTATCCACCATGTAGGATACATATTCCATTAGGATATTTTTTCACTAGGGATGGTTCTAAAGGCCTTATCCATTTTCATATGGGAACCAATATGAGGTTTTACACACTAGATTGATATTGAGACACTACCCATGGTCCAAGGAATTAAATGAATGTCTCAAAAACTAAAAATATTCGTTTATAGTTTATGGACCATGCGTAGGGTCTGAAAAAATCACACAATCCCTACAAATGAAATATTTATAATGGATACCATTAAAAGGGTTGGTATGCTAAGAGTTGATATTGTTGGAATACTGAGAGGGGGAGTGAATCAATATTGAGCAATTGAACCACTTTTAACCACAATATATAAACTTCAACTTTATCAACAACACATCATCAATATATCATATATGATTGAATTCAATATATCATGAGCATATAATCAGAAGAAACATCACGTCAATAACATCACATCAAGTACACAGTACACCAAAATTTATGGGGAAACCCAAATGGGAGAAAAACATGGAATGATTTCTTATAGATCAAAGATTGCAATCATTGGAAGCACCAACTTCCTAATTCTCCAACTACAAATGGAAGGAGGCTCCAACCTCCTATTTATAGGCTCGAACTTGAAGGAATCTACAACTCCATGATTTACCAACTATAACTATAAGGAGTCTCTGACCCCCTAATTTATAGGCTCCAACTTGAAGGAAGCTCCAACTCCTTGAGTTCTCTTGCTCCAACCAAAAGGAGGCTATGACCCCGTGATTTAAAGGCTCAAACATGAAGGAATATCCAACTCCTTGATTCTCCATCTCCAACGGGAAGGAGGCTACAACTCCCTTTCCTTTCCCCATCCTATCACCTTGAAATATAAGTGTAGACCAAACTGTCACTACCATAATCACTGCCACTGTCTCTGTAACTGCCACCATCACATCAACCTGTAACTACCATTGTCACATCAACCTGTCACTATCACCATCAGTGATATGGTATCATCAAGCAACTATAACTATATCCACTCACATGGTTACCAAAACCATCACCATACTATGTACATCAACCATGTATCAAAACTGGTACCATACAATGTGCCAAACTTGTACCATACCATCAATCAACCATGTACATCAACCTATACCACACCATGTATCAACCATGTACCATACCAAGTACATCAACGATGTACCATATCACATAGATCACCATGTATCAAACCTTTACCATCTCATGCATCAACCAAGATACCAATATATCTAAGATGTGCTACTAATCAATGTACCATAACATCACCAATGTGTATCTCAACATGTACCAAGAACATACCTCAACCATATACCATATCACTCATGATATGTCTCAATCATCCCGTACACTATGTACCATAAAATATCAACAATGAGTGCCTCAACAAAGTACCAAAGAATGTACCAAGATCACCAACAAGTGCCTCTAACCATGCACCACATACCTAAAAAAACATGGCAGTCATCCATAGACCAAGTACCTAAAACATGTGCCATATCACTCATGATATGCCTCAACCAATTACCATAACCATGTGTGAATATATTCAAGGTATGAACCAACAATGAACCTCAATAAATATGCCTCAACTAGAATGTACTATGCATCCAAGATGTGCCTTATGGAATATACCAAAAATCACAAGGAAATTCCTCAAGCATGTTCCACAATATAACCAAGATTCAACCTCATAACACATGGAATAACTTACCTTTACATCTGTAAGTGACCTGATCCCTCTTATCCTTATACATAGAGTTATAACTTTACCTTAGTCCTCAGCAACTTGGCCCTACCATATTTTACCTCTTTTGTTTGGTTCTCACAAGACTAAGACTGTTGTATAGCGATGCCTCATGTGACGAGCCCTAGCCTCACATGATGAGCCCTAGACAACCCATGGGGGTGTCTCTCATTACACCCTTAAGATGACTTGTGAGAGCCTGCTTAATTATGTTTACAGAAAAACCCTAGCTCTCTTAAACTTTGAAACTTTCTCTCTCACTTTGAACTTTCTCCATTTCCTCATACTCGACCTCATATGAGACAATATACCAAAACATCCTCACAAGACATATATTAAATAAATGTTTGTATGTACTTATGAGAGACTCCTTGAGGTGTATGTATACTTTTTCCAATTAACTTTTCTTCTTAATTTTAGGGCTTCTTGAACTTCATTGTGACAACCACTTTACCCTTTCATTAATGACTTTTAACTAATTAGGGTATTTTTAACCATTCTTTAGGGCTTCCAAGCTCATGAGGGAATATATACCTAAACGTGAGGAACCACGTGGCGTAGAACCTACCTTTGGAAACGACATGATGAAGAATATCCATATATGAGTGTGTTACATGTATTTAGATTGTCCTTCATTTCCTTATTCCTTGATCAACTTTTGGTTCCATAACCACACCTATCAAATGTACCCATAACATCTGTTGACATCAACCCATCTTGTTGAGATCAATGAAAACTAATTTACCATCAATCTCGGTCACAATTGTTGGGTATATTGAATTCTCCAAGGGTTGGCATCAATGACAACAAACTATCCAAGCCAAATGTCCAACAGATATTAGGTCCCTAACCATGGTCCAAGTATGACCATTGATGTCTTATGGACAACCATGCAACATTTTCTTGATATATGGATAATATGATGATTAAAGGATTAAACTATGTGAATATAGAAATATTTTACAATAAAAAATTAAACTCTTAATCTATTTAAGTACTATGCAATGAGAAGGCGAAGATTCCTAGAAATAAACCTTTCATAATTATGAGTGTCTTGGAAATTAACAACAATGTCATTGAATGGAATGAAAAATCATAATCCAAAGGTGGGACATATGACCATGAGCCCTAAAAATATCTTTTATGCCATAATTTTTGTCCTTGGACCATACTCAGGACCCTAATACCAATCCATAGTGTGAAAAAATTCATAATGGCATGGATCATAGTATATTTGTGGGGTAAATATTCCATGTACAAGGATTTTGTGGTGGTTTCATAACCTATACATGGTCCATGGACCATAAAATCATATTTTAGTACCTAATACATTGGTTTTTATCCTTGTACCACGGGTTATGCCTTAAGAACTATCTAGGGTGGAAAGATTTGTAATAGTTCCATGTGGCCATGGTTAAGCATTGAGAACCATCCCTAGAGAGAAAAAATGTCCTAATCACATATGTATCCCACTTGGTGGATAAATATCCCCTCTAACTGGCATGTGTAAATTTTTAAGACCTCATCTATCCTCAATGGCCCTATAATCTTCATTTAGGTCATATGGCTTTCTTTTTCCTTCCTCAATCATAGCCATTATTCCAAGATCCATCCCTAGCATGTTAAACATCCTATATGCACTCATGTTCCACTCAAATGTCATATATCCCTTTTACAAGTCCTATGTGGTGCTTGAAGGCCACACTGACTAGATATTTAAAATATTTATATAGGACTTGAGGACCTTAATTTCATCCTCTTCCCAGAGTCAAGACCCTAAGACCCATCTGTGTTGCAAAAAACCTCCAAATGGCACATGTATCCAAATCAAAGGCTCAAAGTTCCCTCTAAAGGGCCTTTGTAGTGGTTAAAGGACTTGTTCATTGTTCATGTGTGTCAATAGTTTAATTTAGTTCTTAAGATTCTTTATTTTCTTCCATGGCCATGGTTAAGGTCTCAAGACCCATCCATTATCTCTAAAACTTCCTTATAGTTTCCATATCTCATTTGGATGTCAAAGATTCCATATATAGGGTTTTTGTGGCGGTTCAAGATGTCATTCATTGATTATGATAACTAAAAGATTAATTTCGATCCTAAGACCCTTTTTCTCCTTCATTAACCATGGTTAAGGCTTTGATACCCATGCCTAGTACACAAAATCTCTTAACGATGCCCGTATCCCACCAAGAGGCCAATGATCTCAGTCTGTGTGGTGGCTTGAGGCTTGGATTAGGGATTAGGGACATAGAAGTTTCAATTGAGTGAGAGACCTGAGATCCTTCTCTTATGTGCAAAACCTCCAAGTGGTACCCATATCCCACTTAAAGGAAAATGTACTTTCTAGAGGTTTTTGTGGTGGTTTGAGGAATATTTTATGCCCCATAAGAATTATAAGAATTATTTATGGATTAAGGACCTTATTTTCCTCCCCTAATCATGGTCACCAAGTTTAGAACTATCTCTATTTCACAAAGACTCTATCCCACTCACGTGCAAATGATCCCTTTTAGTGGGCCTTTATTACAGTTCAAGACCTTAATTATTTCCCACTAGACCAATCATTTTTATTAAGTCTATAATTCCCAATATTTATCCCCTAAGCATGGCTAAGAATTTGGGAACCCATACTTGATGCATACAAAAATTATAATGGTAACCATATCTCACTCGAAGGACAATGATTCTCTATAGAGGGAATGCTACATGGATTATGGCATTGTTTATGGCATTTTATCCCTAAAATTTTTCTCTAGGGCCACATGGCATTATTTTCCTCCCTTGACCATGGTTAATGCCTGAAGACCCATAATTCAGATGAAATACCTCATAATGGTACCCATATTCTAGTTGGAGGCCATATATCACCTCTAAGGGATTGTAATGGGGTTTTTATGTCCATGACCAATCGACCGTAGAGATCCATTTATGGTGTAAGTTGCATGTTTTTCTCCCTTCACTATGGTCAAATCCTTGATACCCATCTCTACTGCACAAGAACTCTTAATCACATCCATATCCCATATGTATTCCAAATAGTCACTTTAAATGATTTATTTTTTGGTTTGAAGCCTTGATCATAGCCCATTAGCTCAAGAATCCTAATTTTGGCCTAATTCCCTCAATGTCTCCCCCAACTAAGGTCGAAGATCCAACTCTAGTGCAAAAAAAATCATATAGGAACCCATATCCCACTCTAAGGATTATGATCACCTATATAGGGCATGTGTTGTGGTTTTTGGGCTTATGCATGGCCCTTGGTCGATAGAAGCTTCATCTAGGGACTAGCAAGCTTATTTTCATCTCAGGCTCATTAGTAAGGCCTTGACACCCATACTTACTATTCAATGCATTATATGATCAATCATATTCCACTTGGAGGTTATATATGCCCTTCAAAGATCCTGCTTGGTGGTTTCAATCCACGTTCACATCCCATGAGCCCTAAAATATTCATTTAAAGATTAAAACTCATGTTTTCTTCCCCTTACAATGGATAGGTCCCTAAATCAAATCACTTGTGTAAAACCTTCTAAGAATACCCATATTACCTTTTGAGGCCAAATATGCCCGTTAGAGGGACTAAGAAGTAGTTTGATGCATTGATAATGGCCTAGACATTCAGTTTATATTATTTTGAAAACAATTAATTATATATAAAGAAATATAAAAATTTCATCGGTAACAAACCCAAATTTCTATAATAAAAAAATGATTTCAAAACATCGTTAAAAAATATAGATATAGACCTATTGTTATGACAAAGTATAAATTTTATTCTATATTAATCGCATGAACATTTTAAAGGTGAAATAAATATTAATCCATGTCAAAGGATCTTCCATTTTAATGGAGAGATCTTACCAAAATAGTGTCTCGACAAATAGTGGAATAGTTTAATTCTAGGTGTTAATGAACCCATATCATATTTTTGTTGGGTACTATTTAAAAGGGGTTATTATCTCCCAATTAAAAGTGTTATATCATTTGACTAAAATGCAATGCTCACAAAGGGAAGATTCATCATAACTTAACTTCACCTATATACTTTTCAGACTTATCCAGCGTATGGATTTTGAACTTTTTCAGAAGAAAAAATTACTCCATTATATTAGAATTATAATCTGTTCTCAATGTCAGTTACAATCAGAAATTTGAGGCGGATTAGCAGGGAGGGAGTCCATCTTCTTCAATTTGACATCCAAATCAAATGAGAGTGGAACAACCCTGTAGAAAAAAGAAAACCTTAAACAGAAAAGATGGAAAAAAGATGTAAATCTGTTACAAAAGATGCCAAGTGATGCCTAGGGAAGAAATGATGATGTCGCCTGATTCGGTCCATCCAAGCCAAGAGAGTGATCATATGAAGCTTACCACTATTATTGAGCCAATCTATTATGACTTTGGAGTCGTCGATCAGATGTAGATGGTCAATATTAAGCCTTGTGGCCTGATGTAGAGTTGTCCAGGCACCCAACAGTTCTGCCCTTGTGTTGGTGCTCGGACCACAGCTAAAAGTCCACCTGTATGAGAATTTCCTGTCAATCTAATCAGCCCCCTACACCACTCAATGTACAATTGTGTTGGTCAGCACCATTGAACCAGCCCAAAGGAATATTTTCGGCAATGGTAGGATTTATCATTATTTTTTGTTTTTTCCCCTTGCAAGGGTAGACATCCTGCCAAATCTTGTGAAGGCCAAGTGCTCTAAAAACTGTTTAATTGGATTTAGAACTTATGATTTGGATCGTGCTAGCTTTAAATTGTTCCTCCTACTAACTTTGAAAAAGGTTAGAATATAATTGGAACTTAAGAAAAATTGATGGTGGATATAGATCTCTAGCTAGATCGTAAGGAGTTGGATAACCAAGATATACTGCCTCTATAAATACCATACCTCCTCGTACGATATCACATGGACTCAGGAAACCATATACGCCCACTTCAATACATTCACATGGCACTGTACTTTGACATACACGTACTCTCCTTTCTTCGATGTGTGAAATCTACAAATATTTTCCGAGGGGAAGGGCATCTTTTTACAACCACTCTATTTATCTAGTTTATATACTAAAAGGGATTTTTGCTAAGAGTATGTATAGTCCATCAGCTGAAGATAAATGTTTTTTTGTGGAGATTTATTATAAGAAAGTACTCCTTTACAAAAAACCTAATTTTTTTGTAATCCCTTGCATGATTTCTTTTTTTTTTCAATTTTCGATTTATGAGTAGAAATCAAATATGAGAGTAATACCTAAACTTATTTTAAGTTATGCAATTTGTGATACCACTAATTATTAAAAACAATTTTGACTCATTTTAATTTGTGTTATTTTGATTGGATGGATCTTTCAAGATCAAAAAAATATAGTTTTAAATTATAATAAAATGGTCAAATTGAGTAAGACTCTTAAAAGAGGGATTTATTGATACATTACGAGGAGTGATTAGCAACAATATGAAACAAGTGGTGGAGCCATTTGAGTTTAACTCAAAGATACAAATACCAAATTTCTAGGAAATCAAAAAATACAAGTGTGGGATTGAAAATTGACAAGTGGTCAAATAGAAAGAGGCACATACATGTGTCAAAAGAACTAAGAAAAAATAAATAAAGGGTAAACAAAGGAAATGGGATGCCATTCTATGTATGTGAAGATTGAAAAGTAAAAGAAAGCAATATCATGGGCATTACCAGAAATTAAAGACCATTTTGAACTTGAGCTCTGGAATTCTTCCAGAAGCCACAAAGGTCATTGCCTCTCTTTGGATCAAGAAACTAAACTCGGGGTGACAAGGAAGAAGACTATATGTTCTCTAGTCTATGGTTACGGGGAGCAGTCTTACTTAACATGTTTTTCCCTAGTTGACGCAGCCCCCTACCTTAGCAAGGTCTACGTGACCTCTCGATCAATGGATCTTCAATTAATGGAGTCAGATCAACTCTTAGGGCCCATGTTGGACCCCAAACAACCACACAATCCCTTTAATTTCTCTGTAAAAACCCACGAGTGCTTCTCCTTTGGCGCCTTTCATTTTTTAAAGTTTAACAAACTGTGGGTGCTAGCTCCTTTTGTCCTCGTGATCTCGACACTTATTCACTAGGCACTTCAGAGATTTGGGCTCCAGGAGTTCTTAACACTCCACACACTTCATTCTCTGAACCCATATTGACGAAACCCACAACAAAGGAAAGGGATCGATGGTCCCTGCTCCTCGTCCAAATCAACGGTCCAAATTCATTTCAGCCTCTGACACTTCAGGAAAAGACCCAACACACAATACTCCACAACCTATGCCTTTTTCCTTCTTGACCGGATCGATGGTTGGCACTACCCATGCAGCCAACAACTTTGATTCTCTCTAAAGTTTCGGCCTTCAAGAGTTCCACTTACTCTAGGTGGCTATCCTCCCGAACTCCAAAATGGAAAAATGCCTTAATCGCTTGCCACATCACCCTCTAGATAAACACTTGAGATCCTCTCCTGGTGTTAGCTCTTTGGGAGCTCTGGCACTGTCTCTTCTATGAAATAGGGATCCCTTGACACCTCTCCTTCGACATGGATGGCTAGGATCACTTTGACAATTTGGCCTTTGGGGGTTTGTACCACCCCCACTCGTTTTTCCTCTAAAGTACCTTTTCTCTGAAATGTGTGATCTGTTGACACCTTTCCAACTAGATCAACGACTGAGATCATTTCATGATTTCGAGTTTTGGGGGTTTGTGACCCTCGACCTTCACTTTCCTCTTAAGGTACGGATTTCCTGAAATCCATGATCTGCCTCCACGTGACTCTCCTGGAACCAACGATCCATATCTCCTTCCGTCCCAAGACTATGACAAAACCGATTGACCCCATGCAAACCTCTAGATATTTTGGTCTGCTTCCACATACCCTTCACAATGAATGATTGTGATCTACTTCGTTATTTCAATCTTTGGGGGTTTTTGAAGCTCCTTGTCTGCAAACTCCTGGAGTGCTTCAGATCCGAGGGTTTAGATCTGCTACCACCTGTCTCCTCCTGATGATGGACGATCCCAAGTACTTCGAGACTTCAGAACTTTGGCAGTCTTCGACCTTGTGCACTTAAAGAAAGAGTTAAAGTTCGTGCATCTTACCTGGATCTGACGACTGTCGATCCAAAGCACTCAGATCCAGCAGCCCAGATCTGATCTCCTCTGCACTCATTCCTCATTGTCTAGAATCTAATATGACAGTACAGATCCTTGACAGTACTCGATCCAACAACCACTATTGGTCCACCTACTGAGCTTACACTTTATTCCCTAACTTGGAAGATTTCAAACGTTTGAAAGGTTTCAACCTTCAATCTACCTCCTGCGAGCCCTGATGTATTAGGTCTCGACTTCTTTTTGGGAAATGGTATCCCTCCTCAGCTTAAACTCAAAAAAATTCACGCCTCAATGCTTCCTTTGAATGCTTACGATCTTCGAGAATTGAATATCTATGAAGTCTTATGAACTTCGACTTTTGACCCACTATCTTTTCTGAGCTTTCAGACTTGAATTAAGTCTTTCTTTAGCTCTTCCTCTGCACTATATCTTCCTGAGATTTCAACTTCGCTTAGACTCTCAAAGGGTTTCAACCCTTTGGACCTCAAGGGCCTTTCTGCTGCACTCCTGGAAGTCTTGTGCTCGTCCTCCTGAGCTTATGAAACTTAAAATAAAGTTTCTTCTCGCCAAACTATTGGGCCTGCTCCATGCACACCTTCCAGAGCCTTCACATAGAGTATTTAGCAACTCTGTGAGTGTCCTCCTTTGACACTCCTCTTCTCAGAACTCGAAAGAGAGTTCACCTGTACACACTTGCACCTACTTGATGCCCTCCTATCAGAGCTCTACAAAGTTCTGAATAACATTGTGCTACGCTTACTCCTGCGCAGACTTTCCTCCAGGTTATTTAGTAACCCTCAGGCTCCTCCTGAGTCTATAAACTATTCTAGTCTGCCCACCTAACACGTTCTCCTCTGAACTCGTAAAAAAATTCAGATACGCACTCCTTGCGTCAGCTCACAAGTTCTCAAAACTTTGTCATGCACTCCTTCCATTTAGCCTAAAGAAATAAAAAATGATCCGACAAACTCTCAAACAGATCGTGGATTCTATCTATGCATGCAGATGGAAACCTATCATACATCTACAACATATATTCATAACCACACACAGATAACATTCATCAAATACGTAAGCACACAGAATACTCATAGGCATGAAAATCTGCTCTTTGTATTAATATGAATGTATGTTTACAATGTATACAAAATCTCGAACTAAAACTAAGTCTCAGCTCTTCTCTCCTCTCTTGAGCCCTCTACCCGCTCATCTCATCAAGATAGATATCCTTAATCTTGATAGCTTGTTGAGATGACCTCAACATCAACCTCCTGATATCCTCTATCCCCTCTTCCAACTGCTCCACTGGCTGGATTTCTTCCTGCTCCCTGTTCAGCTGCAGTTCATGTTCTTCATCACTTGTGGCCTTAGCTTGCCACTCTTCTACAGGTTCAAATTTTGCAGTCTCCTCTTAACTATCCTGTTGTTCAACCATTTCCTCTAACAAATTTGTTTCTGCCAGTTCTCCTTGTGCTGATACAACTCCATCTTCTTCCAGTTGCTCCTCAGACTAGAATTCCTCTTTGATCTGCTTGAATGTCTCTTCATGGAAGTCATTTACTGGCTCTGGATGGTGCAACCAATCCTCCACCATGTTCAATTACATCTCCCCATTGAGTGAGCATCTAAACTATGTGATCCTCTTCCTCTTATCCATGGGAAGATTTTGATATCTGCTCCTTCATCATGACAGTCACAATTGGTTGTCATTTCTCTGTTGTTCCTACACTCTCAGCATGTTAATTGGCCTTTGTTGGGCTGATTGGTAGGAATATATCGATTCCTCCAATGATCAGACTATACCTTTGATCCTTCTCCATCAACAGTCTTTGTTGATTTGAACTCTTAACAGAGTTCATGAGACTCTCAGAAAGTCTCATATCTTTCCCCTTGCCGACTTGGCAACTTGGGGTTTATTCTCTACCCACCTGGAAGCTCATGAGATCAACTGATCTCTCTAGATTTCCCACCTGGCAATCTGAATTTTCATCACTACCCACCTGGCAGTCACTAATATCAATCATTGATCTCCTTCCATTTCCCATCTGACAACTTCTGCCCTCTTGGCATTTCATGAGATCCTTGTAACAACCCTAGTTAAATAGTTGCATAGGGTTTATCAATTATAGTTAATTAAATAATTAACTGTCGTAATATATTTTAGTTAAACATTGATTATTTATTAATAATATTAATTAAACAATTATTTATTTATTAATTGTTTATATCTATTGATTAATTAATTAATTAACTCATTAAAGGCTTGGGTAATGAATTAAGAGCTTAATAATTTTTATTTATTTATTATAAAACTTTACGTATGCAGGGGGGATGAATCATTGAGTGGAGGGATAAGGTAATAAATGGAAGGATAAGGTAATAAATGGAGGGATAAGGTGGGTGGCATTAAAGGAGGGTAGGAGTCGGTGAATATAGGGGGATATGACTGGGTAGAGGCCTTCGGGAATGGATGATTATGAAAATTTGGGAGAGGAGCATTATTGCAGGAGAGGACTATATTTTCTGAGGGATATTTTCTGGTTTGGTGTTTGGGTGAACTGTTGTAGGGGGCACCAGGTTGCTAGGAGTTTTGGGCTCGGGGGCTAGGAATCCTCATGGAATCTTGGAGCTAGGGAGTCGGATAGCCTGCTCCTAGCTGGTTGGGTGGTTAGTCGATTTTGGGGAGGGTTTGGTCAAAGCATCAAGCAGAGTTTTGGGTAAAGCAGCAGAGAGGACAGCCGGATATTGGGAAAATAGCATCAGCCAGAGGTATCTATATTCATGAATTTGTTGGGTTATGTGGTTGTTATGTAATAAATTAGATTGTTGTTCATAAATTTAAATTTATGTTGCTTATATGTTGAATATTGAGATTGCTTATTGCTTATATGTTGAAATGCTGAATGAAATTGCTTATTGCTTATGCTGAATAATCTTAATTGTTTAAATTAACAAAAAAAAAAACGGCTTTGTTAAATTAGGGCATTACACATGGTATCAGAGCTTCAGTTTGAAGCACTGGAGCCTTAAGGGCCTACCCACCTACCCACATGTAAGAAGGAGAGTTCAAGAATGGAATTGTTCCAACCCTAAAATTAAAAAAAAAAAACTTATAATAGTTATATTGAAAACATGAAACCCTTTAATTAGATGAAAATCTCGGCCAAGCTCCAGCTCCACCTAACCTGCAAGCCAAGCACATGATTATTATTTTTTTATACAAATCTATGTACATATAAACATATAAACAATATGCACAGTAAAAATGAAGCGGTATAATATCAATTTTGCTGAGGATTTTCTAAACATATATATATATATATATATATATATATATATAT
>ML787432.1:456463-468347 GCA_009831015.1 Picea engelmannii
CATAGTCCAAGCCTTGGAAAACAACCAAACACCAATGTGCCACACATGAGTCTTTACAAAATAAATTTATATATATAAATAAGTCAATGATCAATAGTAATAAAGTATTATCCCAAAGTATAATCTCCAATTATCCATGTTAACCAAACACTGAGTTCCATTCCATTCCACCAGTCAAAGCCAAGCACTAAGCTTCAATGCATAGCCTTAGGCTCACTACATCATATGACCACAATTCCAGAAGCAATACATAACCACAGCGCACAAGCACTAAGCTCCAATGCCCAAAAGCCACTCTACAATCCTCAAGACTTGCACCTGCAGTGACCAAGTCACAAAATTCAACGCATATGTATAAGGCGCCAAGGAAAGCCCACGAGTCAAGCATCGAAGGATAGTCTTAGACTCATTTCATCAACATGAGGTTGGAAGTCACCTTAATTAGTTGTAAACACAAAGTATAAGGACTTAGACCAAGATAAGCGAGAGGAAGCTTCATGCGCACTAGGCAGGTAAGTTAGAGAAATTGGCGAGTGTGGTACAGTGCTAGCGTAACTACCAGGGAGAGAGTCAATAGTTTTCTTAGGTGAATAAATCAAGCTTAGACACTTTATCCCTAACCTATCCACCTCCCCTAAAGAGAGTAACTTTTGTTTATAGACAAGTAAAAAAAAACTTACGCCTAACCCTGTTTTCTATTTAAGTTGCGCAAATGTGAAATGTCCTTAAACTCACCCTGAGAACTTTGGTTGATGCAGGTTAAATCATACAGGATGGTTAGGACTCAAGGGAATCGAGGCAGAGGAGCATCGTCGTAGGCACCTCCAACACCACCAGTGCTGCCACCAACATCGCCTGAACTAGCTCTCATACTACTCTCTTTGGAGGCCATAAATGAGACTTTAAAGGGGCAACAACCAGTAGGGATCGAAGTGGAACCCCCACCATCTGGAATTTGTAATCCAGAAGCATCAAGGAATTCAGGGGGAAGAACTCCACCCGAAGACATCACTAGAGAAATGCAGAAGATCAAACTTTCGGAGTTTGTCGGGGGTAGCGCCAGTGAATGCGTGGAAGCATGGTTGAAAGGCATGACAAGGTGTTTTGCCTTAAGGGACTATGCATCCACCTCAAAGGTAAAGATAGTGATTTTTCAGTTGAGAGAAAGTGCCTTGAACTGGTGGGGCAACCTGAAAAGATAACTGCATCTTACCCCAGACACCGTATCTTGGGAACTTTTCTAGGAGAGGTTCCGAAGGAAATATCTACCAGCTTACTATGAGGAATAGCAGGTAGGAGCGTTTCATGCTCTACTACAGGGAAACAGGACCATAGAAGAATATGAGATTAGGTTTATGGAATTGGTCAAGTATGTTTCATATATGGATAATCACCAAAAACAAGCAGAATGCTTTGTCTATGGGTTAAACCCTAAGGTAAGGGCTATGGTGTGAATGTGGAAACTGTCTTCAGCAGCGGAAGCTGTGGAAAATGTGCGTTATGTGGAGGAACACATGAACTTAACTGGAGGTAAGAAACCAACCTTTCCGCATTGTCCTGGATTCATGGGGAAGGCCCCTAGGACATTTCCCAGGGGAGGGGGCTCAAGGCCACCTCCATATGGTAATAGAGTCACACCAAGGACAGTAGCCGCAGGGATTTCAATCGCAGTGAGTGCATCATCTCGTCCATCACCAATAACGCAGGCAGGTCCATGGCCATCTCAGGGAGCAGCTAGTATGGGCAGGGGTTCCATGGGAAGGAACTCATTTCAGAGACAGTCACAGAACAATGCACAGGTTCAATCCTGTGTTACATGTTGGGGATGTGGAGGACCCCATTACCAGCGTGACTGCCTAGAGTTACAATTAGAATTTGTGCATAGAGATGGAAAGGCCCTGATGGGAAGACCAAGTAGCAGCCACCAGATTTACGTAGCGGTTAATAATCGCCAGGCCGAACATCAATCCACGGTGGTGGAGTCATCAAGTATGTTAAATCATATCAATGTTAATATTTTATTTGATTCTGGTGTGAAAGATAGTTTCATTTCACCATCTGCATTAGAAAGGAGTGGGTTGGCAGCCTACGAGCATGATGACTTTAAACAAGTCGAGATGGATTCAGGGGAAAAACAAGTGGTAGGACCTAGCATTGATAATTTTATAGTAGACTTGGGAGTGTGTACTACCAGGTTGAAGGTATACATCACTACTCTCAAGGCGTATGACCTAATCATTGGAATGGATTGGTTAGAAGCTCATCAAGCTTTAGTAGATTGTTTCGCAAAAAGGGTGCTTTGTGTCGACGATGAAGGAAGACCAGTAGAGATCCAGGGTGTACAGAGAAAGGTGTCATTACGCTTTATCTCAACTATTAAGGTTAAGCGATGCTTGAGGCAAAGGTGTCGACTATATGTAGTGGAAGCAGTGAATTAAAGGAAGGGACCCTCCTTGGATCAGTACCTGATATTGTCATAATTTAAGGATGTTTTTCTGAATGAGTTACCAGGGTTACCTCTTGAGAGGGAGCTTGATTTTACTATTGAGCTAAAACCTAGTGCAGAACCAATTTCCAAGACTCTGTATCAGATGACAGCACTAGAACTTTGTGAATTGCAAATGCAGTTGAAAGAGTTACTGGACTTAGGGCTAATAAGGCCTAGTGTTTCACCTTGGGGTGCACAAGTAATTTTTGTAAAGAAGAAGGATGGATCCTTATGACTGTGTATAGATTACAGGGACTTGAATCATGCTACAATGAAAAATAGGTACCCAATGTCGCGAATAGATGACGTCTTCGATCAGATGAAAGGAGCATCAGTATTCTCAAAGATCGATTTGCGATCAGGGTATCATTAGTTAAGGATTAAGGAAGGCGATATCCCAAAAACTTCCTTTCAAACTCGGTTTGGGCATTACAAGTTTGTCGTAGTACCTTTCGGATTGACCAATGCACCGACAATATTCATGAGCCTCATGAACGACATATTCCAAAAGTACTTAGACCATTTTGTACAAGTCTTTCTAGATGACATCCTCATCTATTCCAAAAATGAAAGAGAACATGAGGAACACTTACGAGTGGTGTTGTCCTTCCTTAGAGAGAACAAATTGTATGGGAAGTTGTCGAGGTGTTCCTTCTTTCAAAAAGAGATCCACTATTTAGGTCATATCATTTCCGGTGAAGGAATCTTTGTGGACCCAGAAAAGGTAAAGACCATTATGGAGTGGCCAGTGCCGAAAAATGCCCATGAGGTGAGAAGCTTCATGGAACTAGTAGGTTATTATCAAAGATTTGTGGAAGGATTCTCAAAAATAGCGAAACCCATCACCACTTTGCAGCGCAAGGGGGTCAGGTATGAATGGATGGAAGAATGTGATAGTGCATTTATCGAGCTTAAGAGGTTACTAACTAGTGCACCAATTCTACGAGTGTCGGATATGGAAAAGGACTTCACAGTTTGCACGGATTCCTCGAAGCAAGGGTTGGGGACCGTGCTAATGCAGGATGGAGGAGTGATATCTTATGCGTCAAGGAAGTTGAAGAAACATGAAGAGCTATACGCAACTCATGATTTAGAGTTTGTCGTTGTAATGCCAGCTCTGAAACTTTTGAGGCACTATCTTGTGGGGTGAAACTTTGAGCTCAAAATGGACCATCAAAGTTTAAAACATCTCTTCACTCAAAGGGATCTGAATGCCAGGAAAAGGCGATGGAGTGATTTTATGAGTGACTACGATTTTGGTATTTCATACATCAAAGGAAAGGAAAATGTGGTCGCAGATGCCTTGAGTAGGAGGCCATGTGTCTTCTCCCTGCTACCCTTAAAAGTCAATCTGAGGGAACGTGTGTTGGTGCAACTCCAAGGAGACAGTTGGTATTTAGAGGTTACTTCAAACCTCCATAGTGGGAGACAATTATATCCAAAGTATGAAGGATATAGTCTGGAAGCAGATGGACTATTGAGATATTGGGGAAGGATGGACATCCCTGAAGATGGGGATATTTGAAGCATCATACTGAAGGAAGCCCATAGAGTACTTTATTGTGTGCATCCGGGTGTGAAGAAGATGTACGAAAACATGATTCAAGACTGAGTAATAGTTGGGCTAGAATTGATTCAAGAGATGGAGGAATAGGTGATTCAGATTAGGCAGAGACTAAAGGAAGCACGGGATAGGCAAAAAAGTTATGGGCATGCACACAAGACCAACCGAAGTTATGAAGTAGGAGACCAGGTTTTCATTCATATCAGGCCTAACAAGAGTACCATATGGTTCAGGAAGGGGACAAATTTGTCACCTTGATTTATAGGACCATTCAGAATCCAAGAGAAAATTGGACCCGTTGCCTATCATCTCGTACTGTCACCCCACCTGCATAAAACTCATAATGTTTTTCATGTATCAGTTTTACATCATTATGTTGTTGATGAATCACATAAGCTAAATTGGAGGGAATTGTAGGTATCGGACATAGGAACTCTCATGGTAGAACTGTTACGCATATTGAAACGTAGAGTCTGACAGCTTAGGAACCGTCTAGTAGACCAAGTTAAGGTCCAATGGGACATGTATAGTCCAGGATCTGCTGCTTGGGAAGACGTCGAGACACTACGACGAGACTATCCCTCACTTTTTTGACCACCTCGAGAATATGTTTCTCGAAGATGGGGTGTATGTAACACCACCTTTTGACTTAGATAGCCAGGATTACCTAAGGCCTACACACTTTTATTTTCTATTCACAAGTGAAACTATTAAATGATACACTTGAACTTTTAAGATGTATGAATCTTTATGAATGTTTAAATGTATTTGGATAATGATGGATATGATGTGATATATTGTGAGAATGTAAATTTTATGAATGTTTAAATGTTATTGATGATGATGGATATGATGTGATCTACTATGTGAATGTAAATTTTATGAATGTTTAGATGTTATTGATGATGATGGATATGATGCGACATATTGTGTGAATGAGAATTCTATGAAGATTTAAATGCTATTTGAATGATGTTGGATATGATGCAATCTGTTATGTAAATGATAATTTTATGAATGGATGTTGTTAATTGAATTATGGGATATTATGTGATCTATTTCTAACTTGAAAACTTTGATGTTAAAGTTGTTGGTGCGTGGATACCGAATTGAAATTATGATTGTATGCAATTACATGATGATACTGCATAGAAATGTATGAGTTTGTGTTACAGACTAATCTACAGGTTAGGGGCTATGAAATAGCCAAGGGATAATGATGATGAAAGTAGATGTCATGACCATTGGTCGAGAAACAATATGGTATGAATCTTTGTATGTGAAATTGTATTGGTTTGGATGCATTGCTATGATATGTGGACCAGTGCAGGATTTCAGGTGATGAGACTACCCAAAACTGAATAGACAATGAAAAAACTCCCAGCAACACGGTGCCACTGTATATTCCATTGTAGGGTATGGACCCTAGTTATGATTAGGAGGGGTGGAGTCATTTCCCACCATGTACCCTCTGAAGCCTGAAGTCATGGGAGGATGATGTTAGCTCACGCTCCCCTAGACATGTGATGATGACTGTCAATTGCCTACTGGGGAAGCTTGGTCAAAATAGTGACACTTCCGCTTATGGGTTCTATTTGGAGTTAGGTCAATATAGTTGACACTCCAAGATAGTCCAACAGAGGACGGATAGGAATGGAAGATGGAAGTAAGTTAGGGAGGAAGGATGAGTATAAATAGTTGAGAGTGTATGGAGATTTGTCTTATGGTGGAATTTATTGTTTTTCCTTTTGAAAACAAAATGCATATATATATGAATATTTATAATTATGTAATTAAATTACAATTGTCTAAATAATATTGTTGAGCTAGATAATTGAAATTAAAGGATTTCGCAAACATTAGATTGGTTTATTTTCTTTTATAAAATGAATAGTCTTGTTCAAGGGATTGGATGCATATGGAAATTACTATAGAGATGATAGTTATTGATATTAGTACATGAATGAGACTTGTATGTACTAGCTACACATGCATTTCTTGCGCATGTACACTAGTATGAATGAGTTTCTTGGCTTACTTACTAATAATGACAGTTATTTGTTATGAATGTGTGCACCATGTTTCTTTTCCCTTGTATCATAAAATACCTTAACTTTGGGACGAAGTTTCCTGAAGGGTGGGTGTATGTAACAACCCTAGTTAAATAGTTGCATAAGGTTTATCAAGTATAGTTAATTAAATAATTAATTGTCCTAATATATTTTAGTTAAACAATGATTATTTATTAATAATATTAATTAATTTATTAATTTATTATTAATTGTTTATATATGTTGATTAATTAATTAATTAATTAATTAACTCATTAAAGGTTTGGGTAATGAATTAAGAGATTAATAATTTTTATTTATTTATTATAAAACTTTATGTATGCAGGGGGGGATGAATCATTGAGTGGAGGGATAAGGTAATAAATGAAAGGATAAGGTAATAAATGGAGGGATAAGGTGGGTGGCATTAAAGGAGGGTAGGAGTCAGTGAATGGAGGGGGATATGACTGGGCAGAGGCCTTCGGGAATGGATGATTATGAAAATTTGGGAGAGGAGCATTATTGCAGGAGAGGACTGTATTCTCTGAGGGATATTTTCTGGTTTGGAGTTTGGGTGAACTGTTGCAGGGGGCGCCAAGTTGCTGGGAGTTTTGGGCTCGGGGGCCAGAAATCCTCACGGAATCTTGGAGCTAGGGAACCGGATAAGCTGCTCCTAGCTGGTTGGGTGGTTAGTTAGTTTTGGGTAGGGTTTGGTTAGAGCATCAGGCGGAGTTTTGGGTAAAGTAGCAGAGAGGATAGTCGGATATTGGGAAAATAGCATCAGCCAGAGGTATCTATATTCATGAATTTGCTAGGTTATGTGGTTGTTATGTAATTTATTAGATTGTTGTTCATAAATTTAAATTTCTGCTTCTTATATGTTGAATATTGAGATTTCTTATTGCTTATATGTTGAAATGTTGAATGAAATTGCTTATTGCTTATGATAAATAATATTAATTGTTTAAATTAACAAAAAAAAAATGGCTTTGTTAAATTAGGGCATTACAATCCTTGACGGTTCCCTTCTCCTCATCATCACTGAGGATTTTTCCAATTTATGGCTCACAAATGTGAACCACTTCCTCTGTGTCTATGAGGCTTTCAACATTGCTCAGCCACCTTCTCAACAATTGTCGTTGTCGTCTGGAAAACAATTTCTGAACTTACCATTTTACCTTTCTCTTCATGGGCCATTCATAAGTCCAATGTGCATGTGCTTCCTACTACATTTTTAATGTCAGCCTCTCCAATTATGCTCTAATGTCTTGGAGTTATTTGACCATGTTTGCCTTGCTTTTCTACTAGAGGTCATTTTCTTTATCACGCCTATAGCATTCAGTAGCCATCTCTTCTTTCTTCACCTTCAGCCCACCTGGTTTTATGTTGGCTACTCTACAACTAAGAGCACCTCCAGCTTCTCCTATAGCCCACCTGGTTGTTTTCTTGACTACTGCAAGCATGGAAAAATCCTTCACGTAGAGCATTGGTACTTTGTCTCCCTTCACCTGTTGTCTACAAGTGAAGTTTAACTTCTGATACCATTTGATGTTATCATACTATAATTTTCCTCCTGCCTACTACCTATAAACAAAATCAAGCTCTGATACCACTTGACTCAGCCCCCCTGCCTCAGCAAGGTCTGTGTGACCTTTTGGTCAATGGATCTTCAATGACTGGAGTCAGAATGACTATTGGGGTTCTTGCTGGACCCCAAACAACCACTCAATCCCTTTAATTTCTCTACGCAGGTCCTGTAAAAATCCATGAGCACTTCTCCTTTAGCACCTTTTATTTTTCATTGTTTAACAAAGTGTGGGTGCTAGCTCCTTCCGCTAGCTCCTTATATCCATGTGACCTCAGGCTATAACCGGGCACTTATTCACCAAGCACTTCGAAGATTTGGGCTCTCGGAGTTCTTAACACTCCACACACCTGATCCTCCAAACCCCGATTGACGAAACCCACAACAGAGGCAAGGGATCGATAGTTCCTAATCCTCGTCCAAATCAACTGTCCAAACTCATTTCAGGCTCCGACATTTCAGGAAGATACCCAACACACAATACTCTGCCACCTCTGCCTTTTTCCTTCCTGACCGGATCAACCGTTGGTGCTACCCCTGCATCCAACGGTTGTGATGCCCTATAGAGTTTCGGCCTTCAGGAGTTCCACTTACTCCAGCTAGTTATCCTCTCATACTCCAAAATGGTGAAATTCGTTAATCTCTTTCCATCTCACCATCTTGATCGATGGTCGAGATCCTCTCCTGGTTTTATCTCTTTGGGATCTCTGGCATTGTCTCTTCTACGAAATAGGGATCCCTTGCAACCTGTCCTCCGATGTGGACAGCTAGGATCACTTTAGCAATTTGAACTTCGAGGTTTTGTGCCTCCCCTACTCAATTTTCCTATGGAGTACCTTTTCTCTGAAATGTGTGATCTGGTGACACCTGTCCAACTAGATCAATGACTGAGATTGTTTCGTGATTTCAGGCTTCTAGGGTTTGTTACCTTCGACCTTCACTTTCCTTCGGGGTACGGATTTCCTGAAATCCACAATATTCCTCCACGTTGCTCTCCTGGAACCAATGGTCCATATCTCCTTTGTTCCCATGACTATGAAGAAATCATTTCACCCCATGCAAACCTACAGATATCTCGGTCTGTTGCCACATACCCTTCGCAACTAATGGTTGTGATCTACTTCTCTATTTCGGGCTTCAGTGGTTTTCAAAACTCCTTGTCTGCAAACTCCTGTAGTGCTTCAACTCTGAGGTTTCATATCTGCTGCCACATGTCTCCTCCTGACAATGGATGGTTCCAAGTACTTTGAGACTTTGGTAGTCCTCGACCTTGTGCACTTAAAGAAAAGAGTTAAAGTACGTGCACCTTACCCAGATCCAACAACTATCGATCCAAAGAGCTCAAATCTGGTGGCCTAGATCTGATCTCCTCTACACTCGTTCCTCGTTTTATAGAATCTAATCTGACGGTCCAGATCCTTCACAGTGCTCGATCCAGCGACCACTGTTGCTCCTCGTTCTGAGCTTTCACTTTCTTCTCTAACTTGGAAGATTTCAAACATTTCAAAGGTTTCAACCTTCGATCTACCTCCTACGATCCCTGATGTATTGGGTCTCAACCTCTGTTTGGGAAATGGTATCCCTCCGGATCTTAGACTTGAAACAAGTCATGCCTCATCACTTCTTCTAAACGCTTATGATCTTTGATACTTGAAGATCTGCGAAGTCTTATGAACTTCGACTTTTAACTTGCTATCTCTTCTTAGCTTTCAGACTTGAATTAAGTCTTTCTTCAACACATCCTCTGCACTATCTCTTCCTGAGATTTTGACTTTGCTCAGACTCTCAAAGGTTTTCGACCCTTTGGACCTCAAGGGCCTTTCTACTGCACTCCTAACATTCATGTGCTCATCCTCCCAGGTTTCTAAAACTTAAATCAAAGTTTCTTCTAGCCAAGTTCTTGGGCCTACTTAATGCACACCTTGCAGAGCCTTCACACAGAGTATTTAGAAACTCTGTGAGTGTCCTCCTCTAACACTCCTCTTCTCATAACTTGAAAGAGAGTTCACCTGTGCACACTTGCACCTTCTCGATGCCCTCCTGACAGAGCTCTACAAAGTTCTCGATTACACTGTGCTATGCTTACTCCTGCGTAGACTTTCCTCTAGGGTATTTAGTAACCCTAAAGCTCCTCCTGAGTCTGTAAATTGTTCTAGTGTGCCCACCTAACACGATCTCCTTTGAACTTGTAATAGAATTCAGATATGCACTCTTTGCTTTGGCTCACAGAGTTCTCAACACTCTATCATGCACTCCTTGCATTTATCCTTAAGAACCCAGAAACAATCCCACAAACTCTTAAACAGATAGTGGATTATATATATGCCTACAGATGGAAACCTATCATACATCTACAACATATATTCATAACCACACACAAATAACATTCATCAAATACATAAGCACACAGAATACTCATAGGTAGGAAAAGTTGTTGTTTGTATTAATATGAATATTTGTTTACAATGTATACAAAATCTCGGACTGCAACTGAGTCTCGACTCTTCTCTCCTCTCTTGAGCCCTCTAACCACTCATCTCCTCAAGCTATATCTCCTTAATCTTGATACCTCTGCATTCTGATACAAAGAGATTTCTACAAAAGAGGGGGTCCTCGAGCTCCCCCTCCAACTCACCTAACTCTCATTAATTACATTGAATTACATTCAATGGCCATCTAGTTCAAATTGGATCTAGATCCCTCCTACTATCAACCATTAAAGGCGACTCTATCTACAGCCTGTACAAAGGCAATAACTCGGCTCTACCAAGCCTTACAACATTTACTTGCTTTAATTACATTTTAAAATTTAAATTTGAGGGCAAAATGAGAGTGTTGGTGTCTCTCCTCTCCTTCTTGACTTGTGCTGATGTGATGCTTTGTTGGTGCTTTGCTGGCATGTTTCTAAGGTGGAAAAGATGCTCCTACATCACTAGTACGAGAGTATCAGGTTCAAATGAATTTGATCTTTGTTTATGATATTATTTTTATGAGATAAAAAAATTTGTATCAATTTTATCTGAATATGTTATTTTGATACTCTGAGAACAAAATTTGTCTAGGGAATGTGATTTATCTTTATGCTTATATGTAGAAATTTTCCACTCAATTTCTGTAGATGTAAATCTATAAAGTATTATTATTTTCCACTGTAAATTTATTAAAAACTAAATGTCTACAACATAGTACAATTTTGTATATATGTACTAGCTATAGGTATGAATATGACTAAATAAAATGTTATGGTCCAATGGAATTAAATTAAGTCTACATTGAGAATCTAGAATACAACCAGATTGAAATTAGATCTTAGAGTAGATAAATACCAAAATAAAAATAACATAAAGTAATGATAAAGTTACAGTTAATATTTTTTTTACAAATTATAAATATATAGAGTTATTATGGGAATGAAGCACATGGAAAAGGAAATAGCTCTTGTAATATTTTTAAATTTACAAGAAGTAGGAAAAACCATTTTCAAATAGAAGAGAAAATGTAATATAGAGCTTAGATGCTCTCATACAAATGAATGATACATATTTAATATCGATAAAACACGCTTGGGAATATGGTGAACAATCCTCGATTATTATCAAGGAATATATATATATATAACCCTGTCTATAGTTATAACAAGTATCTCGAAGTACCATGCTCGAGTCAGTTCGAGATATTAGACCATAGAAGATACTCTTGTTTTACCCTATAGAAAAGGGGAAATTTAACGATACGTATTCATTCAAAAAATATATATATACTGTGGTCAAAACTAAAAATTTACTACACGAAATGAGTATAACATTACCATGGGTATTTGTCATCTAAGTATGGCTTGCAGTGGTCAAGAAGATGTTCATATGAGTGAAGTAACTCCAAGATTACCTGTGACTTGAAAACATATAGAAACCAAAATAAGAACAAAACCTAAGAATCTCTAATTCGATACAAAACCTAGGTTGTTTAAAGAAAAAGGTACCTGGTAAGACTACATAGTAACCCTGTAACCATTCGCAACTAATAAAAGTTGTTTTACAGTTTTGATGCATACCCTCAAAATAAGCAAGGGCCCATCATTAGAATGGTAACTGAATACGTATTTTAATCCAAATCTTTCTGAATATAAACAGAGCAATAAAAATAATGATGGAATGAGTAAGTTGATAAGTTTTCAAACCCATGGGCATGACTATATA
>ML787432.1:470410-486375 GCA_009831015.1 Picea engelmannii
CTATTACTCTTCATCTATTATTGCTTTTCATACATTCCATTTTCAGCTAGCATATAATTGTTTAAGTAGGTCATTTTAAATCAATATAATCTCTTGGTTTCTTGTGGAAAGTCTTGCCCTAAAAGGCAAGGGTTTTCCTTAATGCCTTTTTTGTTGTGTGTAGCCATTCTAGCAAGCAAAGCTTGCTGATTTTGCAGGTATATCAGATCTGGTTGAGAGGCTCTTGGTTGCCCAAAGGAGAATCACACAACACTAGAAGGCCCTTTTGGGGTTTGGTAGCTATCTCTTAACCTCACCTTGCAATTTTCTTCATTTTTGGCACGTTTTTGCCTCTTTCTTTGCTTGTTAGTGGTTCACACCTATAGAGGAAGGAGTGGTATGACCTCCCTCCTTGTGTGAATTTGTTGGGTAGCATAGATATAGATAGGGTTTCATTTCTTAGCATTTGTGTTTTTCCTTCTAACTAGGACATGAGGTTTAGAAGGTGAGGGGCACATTCTCAACCTAGGACACGGGGTAGGTTTGATTTTTATTGTTTGCTTTCTTGATAGTTTACTTTTTTAAGTTTCTCTCTCTCTTTCTCATTTACTTGTTTGCCCTAATCACTAAGTCTTAAAGGAAATTAACCTAATTAAGAAAATCTAATCTAATCACCTACCTAGTTGGGGGAGGAATACCCCAATAGGCAAGGCCTAGTGTTAATACTAGATGATATAATGTGGTGTGATCTATGGTTAAATGATATATTGCTTATGTTTTAGATCTACATCTTAACCTTAAGTCTATTAGGCAACACACTTAAGTAACCTAATTAGATCTATCATATTGCGTTGTTTCATTTCAAGCTTGTTATCTTCCTTTATGCACATGGTTTAGATCTTAATGCTTAAAATCACTAAAGTGCTTAACAAGTAATTGGTTAATTAGTCTATTGTTTATATCTATTGAAAGTCATTTGTTTGGGCTTGAAATGTGTTGAATGGTTAAGTAGGCAAACACAAATTAAATTTTCTTTCTATCTCTTGAAGGCAAGTTGTTCTTTCCCTAATGCTCTTGTTTCATAGCAAGCTCTTATTGTGCATGTGATAGTTTTAATTTTAAGCCATCTTATTTGTTTTTCATGTGTTCATGAACTCAATTGCTTAAGCTCAAGACAACACACTTAAAATCTAATAATAATTTCGGCCATGTCACTAAATTGCACCTAAAAAGTGTCTTAAAATCTTCTAAACACTCTAATAATCACCTAAAATTCTACCTAATCAACTTATATACTTAATTGACTATTTAGGGTACCTTAGACCACCATCTTCACCACCTAAAATGGGGCTTGAGGAAAACAACGGAGGGTAGTGGTAGGGGACTGCCCCATGGTGCACCAGGTGTGTGTCCTCTCCGAGAAGTACTCTTGTTTTGGGTTGACTGGTTCTACTAGGGTTGGCCTCGTTGCCATACTATCTTGAACACCCAATAGTTATTTGGTAGTAGGAGGAGGAGGCTTTGGTGAAAGCTAATTAAAACTTGATAAATCTTAAGAAAGGCCTAATAATTAAACCCTAGACCAACCCTAATAGAATACTTGGGGGTTTAATAATTAAGATTGTGGATCATGTTTGATAATCTTAACAACTTTCGTGCTAAAGTCTTCAAAATCTTGTTAAGTTGTTGTTGATATTGCTCATGATGATAATGATGTGTTGATGATGATCTCATAAATGTGGAGATGTAATGTAATGCTTTAATCTTTTGATATCCTGCACACATAAGAAGTTAAATGTGGTCAGCTTGCTTTGTATGATTTGTATCCTATCATTCTTTATTGTAAGTAATTGTATATCGTATTCTTTCATTGGATTTATTCTTTTGTAAACTTGTAAGTAACTTGTAATATTTTGTAAAGAACAACCCTTTAACATAGTTGACCCCTTGCCCAATTTCTAGGCACTAGTCTTAGTTAACCTAGGGAAAAGGCTTACTTTTCATGCTAGCCCTTGCATATTGCATGGTTGCCTTAGCATCTTAGGAATAGATCCCCCCTAACCTTAACAAATTAAAATTAACTCCTAGAACCTAACTCTAACACATCTAGTAACTAAGGTCTACCCCCTTTGGCTTCCCTAGGAGTAAGCCTAGATGGAAGAGGTTCCAGTCAAAGTGATAGCATGGGCTATGAACCTAGGCATTGTGCCTCCAAGGACACACTAAGTGAGTTGGACTTAGCTCATGTTTGCAAGTGTGTATAAGGATGGCAACAGAACTGAGTATAAATTTTTAGTGAATCTATAAAGGCTTTCTAAATAAAAACCCTCGCATACAGGGAAAAAAAACCAACCTAATAACACATATAACTAGTACCCAAACACTATAATGGAAAACTTAATCCAAATAGAAACAAAGATATAAACTTAAAAAATAATAATATAGAGGGCCAAACAATTTGGACTTCGGGGGTTTGTGCCTCCCCTGCTCGATTTTCCTCCGGAGTACCTTTTCTCTAAAATGTGTGATCTGGTGACACCTTTCCAACCAGATCAACAACTGAGATTGTTTCATGATTTCAAGCTTCGGGGGTTTGTGACCCTTGACCTTCACCTTCCTCTAAGGTATGAATTTCTTGAAATCCATGATCTGCCTCCACATGGCTCTCCTGGAACCAAAGGTCCATATCTCCTCCGATCCCAAGACTATGATGAAACCGGTTGACCCCATGCAAACCTCCAGATATCCCAATCTGGTGCCATGTACCCTTCACAATGAATGATTGCGATCTACTTTTCTACTTCGGGATTCGAGGGTTTTCAAAGCTCCTTGTCTGCAAACTCTCGGAGTTCTTTAGCTCTGAGGTTTCAGATCTACTGCCATCTATCTCCTCCTGATGATATATGGTCCCAAGTACTTTGGGACTTCAAGACATTGTTAGTCCTCGACCTTATGCACTTAAAGAAAAGAGTTAAAGTTCATGCACCTTAATCGGATCTGACGACCGTCGATCCAAAGTGCTCAGATATGGTGGCCCAGATCTGATATCCTCTGCGGTCGTTCCTCGTTGTCTGGACTCTAATCTGACGGTCCAAATCCTTCATAGAGCTTGATCCAATGACCAATGTTGGTCCTCCTCCTGAGCTTATTCTTTATTCCCTAACTTGGAAGATTTCAAACGTTTGAAAGGTTTTGGGCTTCGATCTACCTCCTGCGAGCCCTGATGTATTAGGTCTTGACTTCTGTTTAGGAAAAGGTATCCCTCCTTATCTTAGACTCGAAACAATTCATGCCTCAACACTTCCTTTGAACGCTTACGATCTTCTAGACTTGAAGATCTGTGAAGTCTTATGAACTTCAAATTTTAACCTGTTATCTCTTTTGATCTTTCAGACTTGAATTAAGTCTTGCTTCATCTCTTCCTCTACACTATCTCTTCCTGATATTTTGACTTTGCTCAGACTCTCAAAGGGTTTCAACCCTTTTGACCTCAAGGGCCTTTCTGTTGCACTCTAGGAAGTCTTGTGCTCATCCTCCTGAGCTTCTAAAACTAAAACAAAGTTTCTTCTGGCCAAGTTCTTGGGCCTGCTCAATGCACACCTTGCAGAGCCTTCACATAGAGTATTTAGCAACTCTGTGAGTGTCCTCCTCTGACACTCCTCTTCTCAAAACTTGAAAGAGAGTTCACCTATGCACACTTGCACCTGCTTGATGTCTTCATGGCAGAGCTCTACAAAATTCTTGATAACGCTGTGTTACACTTACTCTTGTGTGGACTTTCCTCCAGGTCATTCAGTAACCCTGAGGCTCCTCCCGAGTCTGTAAACTGTTTTGTTGTGCCCACCTAACACGTTCTCCTATGAACTCGTAACAGGATTCAGATATGCACTCCTTGTGTTGGCTCACAGAGTTATCAACACTTTGTCATGCACTCCTTGCATTTACCCTAAAGAACCCAGAAACAATCCGACAAACTCTCAAACATATAGTGGATTCTATCTATGCCTGCAGATGGAAACCTATCATACATCTACAACATATATTCTTAATCACACACAAATAACATTCATCAAATACGTAAGCACACAGAATACTCATAAGCAGGAAAAACTGCTCTTTGTATTAATATGAATGTTTGTTTACAATGTGTACAAAAGATCATACTGCCACTAAGTCTCATCTCTTCTCTCCTCTCTTGAGCGCTCTACCCACTCATATCCTCAAGATAGATCTTCTTAATATTGACACCTCTCCATTCTGAGACAATGAGATTTCTACAAAAGAGGGGCTCCTCGAGCTCCCCCTCCAACTCACCTAACTCTTATTAATTACATTGAATTACATTCAATGGCCATCTAGTCTGAATCAGATCTAGATCCCTCCTATTTTTAGTAATCAAAGGTGACTCTATCTACATCCTGTACAAAGGAAATAACTCGGCTCTACCAAGACTTACAACATTTACTTTCTTTAATTATATTTTAAATTTAAATTTGAGGGAAAAATAAGAGGGTTGGCGCTCTCCCCTCCTTGACTTGCATTGATGTGCTTCTTTGCTGGTGCATTACTAAGGTGTAAAGGATGCTCTTGCATCATACTCCATTTCCAGGAAAATCATGAGTTCCTCTCTTTTACTGTTTGAATCCCCCTGGATCCCAAACTTTTCCTTGGAGTTGTCCAACTGCTCCACTGCTTTGTTGTTGTTGTTGTTGTTGCTTCTTTGCTAGTGCTGCAGGCTCTTCTCTGCCCAGCTTCCTCCTGCTGATAGCTTGTTGAGATGACCTCAGCACCAGCCTCCTGATCTCCTCTATCACCTCTTCCAGCTGCTCCACTGGTTGGCTTTCCTCATGCTCCTTGTTCTGTTGCAGTTCCTGTTCTTCATCACTTATGGGATTAGGTTGCCATTCTTTTGCATGTTCAAATTTCATAGTCTCCTCTTGACTGTCCTGTTGTTCAACCATTTCCTCTAATAGATTTGATTATGCCAGTTCTCCTTGTTTTGGTGCAACTCCATCTTCTTCCAGTTGCTCCTCACACTAGAATTCCTCTTTGATCTGCTTGAATGTCTCTTCATGGAAGTCATTTACTAGCATTGGATGGTTCAACCAATCCTCCAACATGTTCAATTCCATATCCCATTGAGTGAGCATATGAACTATGTGATCCTCTTCCTATTCTCCTTTGTAAGATTCTAATATATTCTCCTTCATTATGACAGTCACAATTGGCTATCATTTCTCTGTTGTTGTTGTACTATCAGCATGTGCATTGGCCTCCGTTGGGTTGAATGGTAGGAATATATTGATTCCTCCAATGATCAGACTATACCTTTGATCCTTCTCCATCAACACTCTTTGTTGATATGAACTCTTAACAAAGTTCATGAGACTCTCAGACAGTCTCATCTCTTTCCCCTTTCCCACCTCGAAACTTGGAGTTTCTTCTCTGCCCACCTGGCAGCTCATGAGATCAACTGATCTCTCTAGATTTCCCACCGGGAAATATGAACTTTCATCACTGCCCACCTGGTAGTCATTGAGATCAATCATTCATCTCCTTCCATTGCCTATTTGGCAACTTTAAAGTTCATCTCTACCCTCTTGGCAGTTCATGAGATCCTTGACTATTCCCTTCTCCTCATCATAATTGAGGATTTCTCCAATATCTGGCTCACAAATGTGAACCACTTCCTCTGTCTATGAGGCTTTCAACATTGCTCAGTCACCTTCTCAATAGTTTTCGTTGTCCTCTGGCCAACAATTTTTGAACTTGCCACTTTACCTTTCTCTTCATGGGCCATTCATAGTCCAATGTACATGTGCTTCCTGCTGCATTTTTAATTTCAGCTTCTCTAGTTCTGATCTAATGTCTTGAAGTTTTTTGTCCATTTCTTCCTTGCTTTTCTACTAGCAATCCTTGTCTTGATCACGCCTATGGCATTCAATAGCCATATTTTCTTTCTTCACCTTCATCCCACCCAGTTTTCTACTGGCTACTCTGCAACTGAGAGCACCTCTAGCTTCTCCTAGAGCCCACCTGGTTGTTTTCTTGACTACGGAAAGCATGCAACAATCCTTCACATAGAGCACCGGTACTTTGTCTCCCTTCAACTGTTGTCTACAGGTGAACTTTAACTTCTGATACCATTTTCCTTCTGCCTGCTACCTATAAACAAAATCAAGCTCTGATACCACTTGACTTATCCCCCCTACCTTAGCAAGGTCTGCGTGACCTCCTGGTCAATGGATCTTCAATGACTGGAGTTGGATTGACTCTTGGGGCCCTTGCTGGACCCCAAAAAACCACACAGTCCCTTTAATTTCTCTATGTAGGTCCTGTAAAAACTCGCAAGTGCTTCTCCTTTGGCGCCTTTCATTTTTCAATGTTTAACAAAGTGTGGGCGCTAGCTCCTTCCACTAGCTCCTTATCTCCACGTGACCTCATGCTATAACCATGCGCTTATTCACCAGGCACTTCAAAGATTCGAGCTCTAGGATTTCTTAACACTACACACACTTGATCCTCCAAACCCCAATTGATGAAACCCACAACAGAGGCAAGGGATCGACGGTCCCTGCTCCTCATCCAAATCAATGGTCCAAACTCATTTCAGGCTCCGATGCTTCAGGAAAAGACCCAACACACAATACTCTCTAGCCTCTACCTTTTTCTTTCCTAACCAGATCAACAATTGGTGATACCCCTACAGCCAACAGTTGTGATTCCCTCCAGAGTTTCGGCCTTCGGGAGTTTCACTTACTCCAGGCAGTTATCCTATCGACCTCCAAAATGGCGAAATTCCTTAATCTATTTCCACATCACCCTCAATATCAACGGTCAAAATACTCTCCTGGTGTTAGGTTTTTGGGAGCTTTGGCATTGTCTCTTCTACGAAATAGGGATCCCTTGACACCTTTCCTCAGACGTGGATGGCTAGGATCACTTTAGCAATTCGGCCTTCGAGGGTTTGTGCCTCCCCTGGTCAATTTTCCTCTGGAGTACCTTTTCTCTGAAATGCATGATTTGGTGACACCTATCCAACCATATCAATGGCTGAGATCATTTCTCGATTTCAGGCTTTGAGGGTTTGTTACCCTCGACTTTCACCTTCCTTCGGGGTATGGATTTCTGGAAATCCACAATCTACCTCCACGTGGCTCTCCTGGAACTAATGGTCCATATCTCCTTTGTTCCCATGACTATGACGAAACCATTTCACCCCATGCAAACCTACATATATCCCAGTCTGCTTCCATGTACCATTCACAACTAACGGTTGCGATCTACTTTGCTATTTCAGGCTTCGGTGGTTTTCGAAGCTCCTTGTCTGCAAACTCCTGGAGTTCTTCAACTTCAGGGTTTCAGATCTATCTGATTCTACTGCCACCTGTCTCCTCCTGATGATGGTCAATCCCAAGTACTTCAGGACTTTGGTAGTCCTCGACCTTGTGCACTTAAAGAAAAGAGTTAAAGTCTGTGCACCTTACTCAGATCCAATGACTGTCGATCCAAAGCACTTAGATATGGTGGCCTAGATCTGATCTCCTGTGCACTTATTCATCATTGTCTGGACTCTAATATGACACTCCAAATCCTTCATAGTGCTCGATCCAATGACCACTGTTTCTCCTCCTCCTGAGCTTACGCTTTCTTCCCTAACTTGGAAGATTTCAAACATTTCAAAGGTTTCGACCTTCGATCTACCTCCTGCGAGCCCTGATGTATTGGGTCTCGACTTCTATTTGGGAAATGGTATCCCTCCTGATCTTGGACTCAAAACAATTCATGCCTCAGTGCTTCCTCTAAACACTTATGATCTTCGAGACTTGAATATCTGTGAAGTCTTATGAACTTCAACTTTTAACCCACTATCTCTTCTGAGATTTCAGACTTGAATTAAGTCTTTGTTCGGCTCTTCCTCTAGGCTATCTCTTCTCAACCTTTTGACTTCCCTCAGACTCTCAAAGGTTTTTGACCCTTTGGACCTCAAGGGCCTTTCTACTGCACTCCTAGCATTCCTGTGCTCATCCTCCTGGGCTTCTGAAACTTAAATCAAAGTTTCTTCTAGCCAAGTTCTTGGGCCTACTCAATCCACACCTTGCAGAGCCATCACACAGAGTATTTAGAAACTCTGTGAGTGTCCTCCTCTGACACTCCTCTTCTCATAACTTGAAAGCAAGTTCACCTTTTCACACTTGCACCTACTTGATTCCCTCCTGGCAGAGCTCTAGAAAGTTCTCTATAACTATGTGCTACGCTTACTCCTGCATATACTTTCCTTCAGGGTATTCAGTAACCCAAATGCTCCTCCGGAGTCTGTAAATTGTTCTGATGTGCCCAGATGGCACATTCTCCTCTGAATTCATAAAACAATTCAGATATGCTAATCCAATGGCTATCGATGGCCACCCACCTTTTCCAACTGGCTCAAAATAGTTTTCTGACAGTTTTGGCAATTTACTATTTTTAGCAGTTTTAACTTCTGGGGCCATTTTGAAGGCCTAAATGAAGGTTTTTTGAGATCGATCTCCTCAATGATATCCTAAGACATGTTTGAGCCCCCATAATGAATCTCCTCGATGATACCTTTCCAACAGGCTATCACATGCCTAAAACAGAGATCATATGCAAAAGTTACGACCCCGGGAAGTTGATGTACTAACTTACCCAAACGGAGACCACATGACTTTTGGCGCTTCATCTCCTAGGGTTAGGTCTTTGGATGTCTAGGGTTTTTGAAATTATTTCTTATTGTAAAAAGGCCTTGAGAGCCTCATTGTAACCTTCTTCTTGCGAATGCACACTGTCATCACATCTCTTCTCAGAGATAAGCCGCCACCATTCTAGCAAGCTTGTTTGCACTGCATTTTACAGTTTCATCTTATTTCATTATTGAATAGAAAACCAGTTTTACTATATCTCTATTATTTTGTGTTAAGCACCTGTTACTAATCTATATTCATTTCGTTCTACTCATAAAATCTGGATCAATGGTATCAGAGCAGCCTGCTCCTTGTCGTCTTAATGCATGTCCCCAACGAGGTCGGAGTACAAAGAGTTGGGTCTCGAGCTTGTTTCTCTTGAGGACAGAAACTCTCGCATGCCCAAGCGACCTCTAATGGTAGGAGAAAAGAAAGGTGACGGGACAGGATATCCTTTCAAACTGTTGATTGAGGAATCCCTCACGCAACAGAGGAACGAGATGATGGATAGTTTCACGCAAATCCTTCGGCGGCTATCAACAAGTGACACATCTTCTTCGAACGGAGGTGACGCCCCCTTCAATGTACAAATAAACTTTGATATTCCTATATTTGAAGGTTAGATAGATGCAAATGCTATAGACAAGTGGTTGAATCTACTAGAAGGGTATTTTTCTGTCCATAACTTTTCAAATAGAGAAAAGATTACTTTTTCCCTCCTCAAAGTTGTTCCCTATGTCAAAGATTGGTGGAAAACTTTCTGTGAGCAAAAGGAAATAGAGGAAACCTCATTATTTTCAGTCACAGCCACCTAGGAATCCTCCAGGGATGCTATTAAGGAACAATACTACCCTGTCAAAAGTTATGACGACCTGTATACCAAATGGACCACACTGCGGAAAGAAAGAGACCAAGCAGTGCCAGATTTCAAAAATATCTTCCATACCTTGCACACCAAGGTAGCGACATCTGGTGCTCAAGTATTTCGGTGCTCTGTATAGATACATCCAGACTGAAATGGAATTTCTGGACATCTCATCCTTGGGCGCAGCCTACTGATATGCCGTCAAAATCGAGAAGAAACTCAAACAAAAGATGCGGCAATTTGGGCCTGGGAACCCCTCACAACAAAATCCAGGAAAGGGTGGCCCCAACCCACCAAACAAAGGACAAAGAAAATATGGATAGTATCAAGACAACCAGTCCAAGCTGCAAGAAAAGAAGGACACTGAAAAGACAAAGAAAGATACTGGGAAGTGATATGACTTCCATAAGATCCCTTAGCATAACATTGTTGACTGTCACTCAAAGCAGTCGCTAGTGGCCGAAGTGAAATCCTCTGAATCAGATGCAGATTCTGACTCTGAGACAGAACTATAAAGGGGAAGATGGATCATTGACATGGAACCCAGTGCCACCGTTGCTACCACCAAGATCTAGCCTAGTGAACCAGTCGAGCCAGAAGAAGAAGAGTGCCTCTTCCATTCCCAGATGTGGGTAAAAGGTACCCCATTGCACTTCATCGTTGATAGTGGTAGACAAAAGAACCTCATCTCAGTAGAGGTCATCAAGTGGCTAGCCCTGCCAACAATGTTGCACCCGCAACCCTACAACATTAGATGGCTCCGCCAAGGAAGCGATCTCTATGTCAGCCAACAGTGTCGATTGTCGTACGACATCAAGCCCTTCAAAGATGAGGTATTGTGTGATATTGCTCCTCTCGAAGTTTGTGATGTTCTTTTGGGCCAACTTTATTTATGGAAACATCATGTTGTATATGAGTCTAGGCCTCATAGTGTTATTATTACTTTGAACAGGAAATTGTACAGGATACCTGAGGCAGTCCCACCTAGTGCTATTTCCTTGATCTTTGTTAAGCAATGTAGGAAGGTCATCTCTCAGATGGGGAAGTTTGTCTTCTTCATGATTCGCTCTCAGAATAAGAGAAAGATCTCAGCCACATTTAGGGTCTCTACAGTCGACATCTCCACACAGTAGAAGCAAGTAGATAAGGTTGTGGAAGAATACTCAGATATCTTCTCCTTACCTACAAGGGTACCTCTACACTGTCAGGTCAAGCAACCCATCGATCTGACCCCCAGCGCACCGCTACCCAATGGGCCATTCTATCGCCTCTCTTTGTTAGAGAATGAGGAGATCAAATAATAGATCCAAGAACTACTCCACAAGGGGCACATCCACCCCAGCTCATCACCTTGTGGGGGACCAATCATGCTGGTACAAAAGAAAGATGGAACCTAGCAACTCTGTATTGATTACCGGGCTCTGAATAAAATCACTATCAGAAACCAGTACCCGATTCCCCGAATCGATGACCTCCTTGATCAACTCACGGGGGACAAATACCTCAGTAAGATTGATTTGAAGTCTGGCTACTACTAGGTCCCGATAGAGTAGACAGATTTATGGAAGACCGCCTTCAAGTCAAAGGAAGGCCTTTTTGAATGGTTGGTCATGCCCTTTGGTTTGAAAAATGCTCCAACCACTTTCATGAGGATGATGGACGATATCCTGTGACCATTCACCAATACTTTTGTAGTGGTGTATCTGGATGACATTCTAATTTACAACAAGACTTGGGCCGAACACTTGCAGCATATTCAATAGGTTCTACACACCCGACGGCAACACAAGCTATACGCCAACTTGGAAAAATGCTCCTTCAGCATGGACAGGGTCCATTACTTGGGCTACATCATTGATCGGCATGGCATACATTTGGATCCAGCCAAGATCCAAGTCATCTGTGACTAGCCAGCCCCAACAACACTCACTAAGCTTCAGAGCTTCTTGGACCTTGCCAATTCCTACTGCATGTTCATGTTGGGTTTCTCCCATATTACATGGGCCCTTAGCCAAATAAACAAGGGTGGTGGTAAGGCGAAATTTGTGTGGGGCCAGTCCCAACAAAAAGCGTTCGATGATTTGAAGCAAGCTCAACCCTATTACTTTCACTACCAAACCTGCAGCATCCTTTTGAGATCAAGACATATGCTTCAGACTATGATGTGGGCGTCATTCTCACTCAGCATGTCCACCTCGTGGCCTATCATAGTGAGACACTGTTAGATATTGTCTGTAAGTACCCTAATTACGACAAATAAATGTACTCCATTGTGAAAGCATGCCACCAGTGGAGACATTGCATTCTTGGGAAGGAGACAATCATCCACACTGATCATAAGCCACTACAGTTCATGTAGACATAGGGAAAATTGCAGAATGACTATCATCAAAAGTGGTCCACATACTTGCAACAATTCCACCTCAACATCAAGTATAAAATAGGAAGCACCAATCGCATCGTTTATTGCCTTAGCAGACCACCAGTCGCGACACTCACCATGGTGCTAGAATATTGCATCCATGAGACATCTGGATGGCCCCAACTCTATGAGACAGACCCTAACTTCACCACCACCTACCAAATGTTGGGTGCAAACGCAGTTGTCAATAATTTCCATCTTCAAGATGAGTTGTTGTGTCATCTGGGCCATATCTGTGTTCCATCAAGTGAGTGAGAGAAGCTAATCTGGGAATCCCACTACATTCAGTTGGCAGGACACTTCGGTGTCAAAAAGATAATGGTGATGCTATAGAAACATTTCTACTGGCCAAAACTTCAATAGGAGGTCAGCAAGTATATCAGGTCCTGCATTGCTTGTGCTATTGCCAAACTGACCACTAAGAAACAAGACTTGTACACCCCTCTTCCTACTCCTAACAGGCCATGGGAATCCATCTCAATGGACTACATGTCGAGCCTCCCATCCACCAAGTGAAGAAATGACTCTGTTTTTGTGGCTTTTGATCGCTTTTATAAGATGGTGATTCTGGTTGCTCGCAAGAAGAGCATCATAGCAGAGGCCACTACCAAGCTCTTCTTTGAGCAAGTCTGGGTACATTTTGGAATCCAAAAAACCATTGTCTCAGATCAGGATAGTCGATTTCTCAGGACATTATGGTCGAGCCTCTGGTCATTGTTGGACACCAAGCTCACCAAATCCATGGCCTTCCACCCCCAGACAGATGGCCAAACCGAGGTTGTAAATAGAATGACTGTGCATATCCTTTGCATGTATAATTCAAAGCACCCTCACACATGGGATAAGATCCTTCCCTATGTCCAACAAAGCTACAACCAAGCCCTGCATAGCTCAACCGGCCACAACCCCTTTCAAGTGGGGTTGGAATTCCAACCATTGGATCCCATAGATGTTGCACTTCCCCTTGCGGTCACCTCGACCGACTCATCTCCTGCTCCAACTTAACCTGACAAATCCACCCAGTTCATTTAGAGGATCCAGCACATCCGCCAACAAGTTAAGGATATCCTACAGAAGTCTAATGAAAAGTAAAAACAACGCCATGATCAACATCGGGTGCCGCATAAGTTTCAGGTGGGTGATAAAGTTTGGTTGCACTTGCAGAAAGAATGCCTTACAAGACCCCATCAAAAGCTTCACCCAATCCATTATGGGTCATACGCTATCACCAAGGCTATGAGGGATAATGCTTTTGAGCTCAACATTCCTCCTTTCCTTGGCCTGCACCCAATGTTCAATGTGGATCTCCTTCGCCCTTATGTCCCACCATTATTGGACACCTCAGAAGTAGCATAAAAACTAACACCAATAGAGATCAACCCTGACTGCATAAAATAGGCATCCAATGATCATATTGTGGATAGACAGATCAAGGGAACTCAACAACAAAGGATCCAACGTTATCGAGTCGTCAAAGCAGGGCATCTCCTGCACCAAGGCAAGTGGCTCACCTGGGGCCAAATTCAGCATAAATTTCCTCATCTAATGGGGGAACTCAATGAAATGGAGACCATTGCTTCCTAATGAGGGAGGATTGATCCATATGGATATCGGTGGCCACCCACCTTTTCCAACTAGCTCAAAATAGTTTTCTGACAATTTTGGCAATTTACTATTTTTAGCAGTTTTAACTTCCGGGGCCATTTTGAGGGCCTAAATAAAGGTTTTTTGAGATCTATCTTTTCAATGATAGCCAAAGGCATGATTGAGCCCCCAAAATGAATATCCCTGACGATACCTTTCCAACGGGCTATCACACGCCTAAAACGAAGATTGTATGCAAAAGTTACGACCCCGGGAAGTTGATGTACTAACTTACCCAAACGGGGCCCACATGAATTTTGGCGCTTCATCTCCTAGGGTTAATTTTTTGGATGTCTAGGGTTTTTGGCATTCTTTATTATTGAAAAAAGGCCTTGAGATCCTCATTGTAACCTTATTCTTGCGAATGTGTTCCGCCGTCACATCTCTTCTCAGAGATAAGCCGCCACCATTCTAACCAGCTTGTTTCCGCTGCATTTTATAGTTTCAGCTTATTTTGTTATTGAATAGAAAACCAGTTTTACTGTATCTCTGTTATTTTGTGTTAAGTACCTGTTAATAATCTATATTCACTTTGTTCTTCTCATAAAATCCAGATCATACGCCCTCCTTGCGTTGGATCACAGATTTCTCAGCACTCTATCATGCACTCCTTCCATTTAGCCTAAATAACCCAGAAATAATCCGACAAAATCTCAAACAAATATTGGATTCTATATATGCCTGAAGATGGAAACCTATCATACATCTACAACATATATTCATAACCACACACAGATAACATTCATCAAATACATAAGCACACAGAATACTCATAGGTAGGAAAAATTGCTCTTTGTATTAATATGAATGTTTGTTTACAATGTGTAGAAAATCTCGGACCGCAACTGAGTCTCGACACTTCTCTCCTTTCTTGAGCCCTCTACCCACTCATCTCCTCAAGATATATCTCCTTAATCTTGATACCTCTCCATTCTGATACAATGAGATTTCTACAAAAGAGGGGGTCCTCGAGCTCCCCGTCCAACTCACCTAACTCTCATTAATTACATTGAATTACATTCAATGGCCATCTAGTCTGAATTGGATCTAGATCCCTCCTATTGTCAGCCATTAAAGGCAACTCTATCTATAGCCTATACAAAGGAAATAACTTGGCTCTAACAAGCCTTACAACATTTACTTTCTTTAATTGCATTTTAAAATTTAAATTTGAGGGAAAAATGAGAGTGTTGGTGTGTCTCCCCTCCTTCTTGACTTGTGTTGATGTGATGCTTTCCTGGCACTTTGTTGGCGCATTGCTAAGGTGGAAAGGATGCTCCTGCATCACTAGTACAAGAGTATCAGGTTCAAATGAATTTAATCTTTGTTTATGATATTATTTTTGTGAGATATAAATTTTTGTATCCATTTTATTTGGATATGTTATTTTGATACTCTGAGCACAAAATTTGTCTAAGTAATGTGATTTATCTTCCTACTTATAAGTCAAAATTTTCCACTCAATTTCTGTAGATGTAAATCTAGAAAGTTTTATTATTTTCAACTGTAGATTTATTAAAAAATAAATGTATACAACATAGTACAATTTTGTATATATGTACTAGCTATAGGTATGAATACGACTAAATAAAATGTTATGGTCCAATGGAATTAAATTAAGTCTACATTGAGAATCTAGAATACAACCAGATTGAAATTAGATCTTAAGGTAGATAAATACCAAAATAAAAATAACATAAAGTAATGATAAAGTTATAGTTAATATTTTTTTTTACAAATTATAAATATATAGAGTTATTATGGGAATGAAGCACATGGAAAAGGAGAGAGCTCTCATAATATTATTAAATTTACAAGAAGTAGGAAAAACCCTTTTCAAATATAAGAGAAAATGTAATATAGAGCTTAATTGCTCCCATAAAAATGAATGATACATATTAAATATCGATAAAACACACTTGGGAATACAGTGCACAATCCTCGATTATTATCAAGGAAAATATATATATAACCATGTCTATAGTTGTAACAAGTATCTCGAAGTACCATGCTCGAGTCAATTTGAGATATTAGACCATAGAATATACTCTTGTTTTACCCTGTAGGAAAGGGAAAATTTAACAATACGTATTCATTCAAAAATATATATATATACCAGTGTTGATTAAGTCAGCATCGGCAAAAAGTCGACGAGGGTCCGGAAAAAATCGTTTAAGAAAAAGTTGGCAAAAAATCGGAAAACCACGACAAACATTAAAAAATACAAAATATATTCATTTTTTTCAAAATTTTAAACATATAAAGCAACAACAACATCAGATAAACACATTGGCACATAAATATGGAGAAATCATTGATATATATGTAGTCACTAGTGGATGCCAAATAAAAA
>ML787432.1:490382-501571 GCA_009831015.1 Picea engelmannii
CCTATGAATGGAAGATTCAACACCGGTTGGCAAATGAAATTGAACCCTTGCTCCACTTAGAAATCCTTGATGGTGATGATGATGGTCATTAAGTTGCCTCCATAGTGATTGAGGAAGACCACAAACCCTTCTCCTTCCTTCTCCACAAGCAAAAAATTAGAAATGACCAAAAAAAAAAAAAAAAAATTCGCTCTTATGCCCTGCGGGTCCCTGCGTCCGGCAACTTTTAGGGTCAAACCGTGACTTTTGGGGAAAAAGTCGTTGACTTTTAGTAAAAGTCGCAACTTTTTCAAAATCATAAAAATTGCGACTTTTAAGGGAGTAAAAATAGGCCAGGGATAAAAGTCGCGACTTTTTCAAAAAGTCACGAAAAATCGTCAACTTAATCAACACTAATATATACCGTGGTAAAAATTAAAAATTTGCTACACGAAATGAGTATAACATTACCATGGGTATTCATCATCTAAATATGGCTTGCGACGGTCAAGAAGATGTGCATATGAGTGAAGTATCTCCAAGATTCCCTGTGATGTGATTTGCAAACAAATAGAAACCAAAATAAGAATAAAACCTAAGAAGCTCTAATTCAATACAAAACCTAGGTTGTTTAAAGAAAAAAGTACTTGGTAAGACTACACAGTAACCCCGTAGCCATTCGCAGCCAACAAAAGTTGTTGCACAATTTTGATGCGTACCCTCAAAATAAGCAAGGGCCCATCATTAGAATGGTAACTAAATACGTATTTTAATTCAAATATTTCCGAATATAAACGGAGCAATAAAAATCAAAATCAAAATTATGATGGAATGAGTAAGTTGATAAGTTTTCAAACCCACAGGCATGACTCATGATTGTATGGCTACATTACATATATATATATATAAGCGTGGCATAACAAAGAATAAAATTCCATTGAAGCTCGAAAATACATTTTCAAACTCATAAAATACAGACCCAGATAAAAACCCCCGAATGTAGTTATTCAAAGAACTACAAAGTTCTTGTGGAACCGAGTATAAATTTTCAGTGAAGCTATAAAGGCTTTCTAAATAAAAAACCCTTGCATACAGGGGAAAAAAACCAACCTAATAACACATATAACCAGTACCCAAAAACTATAATGGAAAACTTAACTCGGATAGCAACAAAGATCTAAACTTCCAAAACAGTAATATAGAGGCCCAAACAAAAATAAGACTTCAATAATCGAAACCCTTGAAATGTATATCAGTAAGAAAAAATATATAATACTCTATGAACATGTCTATAAATACCTTGGAAATCCGAGTATCGTTGATGGCTTCAAGTGAAGCCGCAAGGGATTGCCAAATAGACACCCATGCAGAAGATCAGGAAGGACCCAACCCAATAGCGTAGGAACCGAATTTTGCATCGATTAACCAGTGCCCAAATTGTAATGGAGAATATACATGGTATAACTACAGAGTCAAATTTTCCAAAATGGCCATAGATGGTCGAGTCGTAACAATGGAGAAAAAACAAGACAATGAGAACCAGAACTCTCGGCCATGGTCAGAAGTATCCAGAGATCGACCATCTCCCAAGAAAAAGACACTTGGCATCTACATCTTAGGCCAAAAGGATGGGAGGAATCTCTAGGTGAATGATGAAATTATTGATTTTTTAGTTCTAGTGTAATGACTGGTTAACCCATTAGTAACCCACTTTACCTTTGTTTAAATTAGCAATGATGAGTACAAAGGGTGATCATATACACATGTTGGACAATGTTTTAATGTATATTATGTTGGAAAGGGTTATCATAATTTGGTTAGTGGATCACGTTAAATTGTCAATTTTACCCAGGAATAACAAAGCACGCCATAAATATACCACGATCTAGACCAAAAGGTAATTAGTAAACATAGAATTGATATTAGAAAGAGTTAAATTATATAAATTGGATATTAATTGCCATATATACAAATGTATCTAACTGTTAGCAACTTACATGAAAATTTTAGATATACATGCATATAAGCATAAATGTTCAGGAAAGAATATCTAATATAGATGAAGAGATAAAAACCCACAATCATATTGAGTACAAAAGTTGTAATCCCTAGAAATAAGTAGCATGAATTCCTAAGACCAAATGTGATTGAAATCCCCTCCACTACGGGGCTCGTGCGACTTCTCGGTCTAGGATCAAATTACACGTGAGTTGAATTAGCTTTTGGATCCCTGCTGGATCTTCTCTTATGTTCACAGGCCCCTTTGATTTCCTTATATGTATATCTACACAAAACATAAACCCGCAGACACTTTTTCTAAGCCCCTTTTTCTTTTGGGTCAAAACCATAGATGCTAAGCCCTTTTCTATGGTGGAATCACATATGACCATGGGATATAACTGAGTGCTCAACTACAAGGCACTATTCAGAGCTCTGGGACTACGACGCTCTGTGAACTTCTCAAAACACAACACTCCAATCTCCTGTAGTGGTTATCGACCGACTTCGGTCATAAAGTGACATTGACTGGAAACTACGGGTCTTATCTCATCCTTCCACTCTCCAAGATTCTACGACCGGATATGACAGTTGGCAAGGATTCTCCTTCCTCCACAATCTACGGTGGATATCTATTCCAGGACTCTGGGCTTCGGGAGTTTTGAGACTCCAACACACAATTCATCCAGAACTATCGAACTTTCGAATTAGCGATCTATGACTCACACTCCTACAACCAACAACTGTGATCAACTTCAAGCTTTGGAGCTTCGTGGTTCTTCGCTCCAACTAACCACTAAAATCTCGAACTATTGAATGCCAAATTGGTGAAGTGCATAGATCTACGGCTAAGATTCCCCCATTTTATCAATGACTAGGATTAACTCTGGTGCTTCGGAACTTCGGGGCTTCGGCCTCTTTTCGACTACTACCTCCAAAATCTACCAAATAGCCGAAGTGTCAAAGGGCTTACAAATCAATGGCCCCGTGTCACTCCCAATCTATTACTGAGATCTATTTCGGGACTTCGGGCTTTGTGGTTTTTTTCTCCTGGAAACATAAGGCCCGATCTATCTTGAAGTGTCAAATCATCGAATTCATGAGATCTATGGCTCACGTTGCACAATGTGATCTACAACTGAGATCCACTCTTCTTTCGCCAAGACTTAGGACCCAAGAACCTTGATCGACAGTTCATGTTCTCCTACTCTCAGATCAAAAGACTGGGATTTGATCTCTTTTTCCATGCACTTCTCCTCTTGTCTGGGTGTGATCCAACGACCCAGATCTGTTCCCACAGCCAATCCAACAGCTATTGTGGTTTCTCCTCCTCTACGGCTCCACTCCCCCTCAACAAAGGAATTGCTAAATGTTTTCAAAGGCTTGGCCTTTGATCTCTCCTCTGCAAAGTCAACTCCTTGGCCTTTGCTAGTTTTATATGAAATGTTACACCACCTGAGCTTGTTCAACACCTCAACCGAGTTTGGGCGCACCCCTTGCGCTTCTCCCTACTTAGCTTGGAACTTGTGATAAGTTCTCTAGCGCACTCCTTGCGCTTCTCTCCTAAGCTTACGACTCTTCAAACTTGTGATAATTTCTCTAGCGCACTCCTTGCGCTTCTCTCCTGAGCTTGTGACTCTTCAAACTTCAAAGGGCTCGACCCTTTGTTCTCCCAAATAACTTCTTATGCCCTCCTGGCAATCCCACTCTTCCACCTAAGCTTACGAACACAGTCAATGTGTTATTTCAATGCTCTCTTGGCACTCTGTGCTCTTCCTCCTGATATTTACCAACACTTTGACAAAGTGTTGGCTTCATGCACTCCTCAAAATCACTCTTCTGAGTCTTGGATTTTACAAACTCACCTACGCACTCCTTGCACTTACTCTTCCTTGAGATTTTACACTATTATGAGTGTAGGCGCACTCCTTTCGCTTGCTTTGTGCACTCCTTGCATTGGCATTCCCTTAAAATTTTACACTGCTCTGAGTGTAGGCACACTCCTTTCACTCGCTCTGTGCACTCCTTGCATTATCCCTTCTAAGATTGTGACTATTTTTTGTGTGTTGACTTGGCACGCTCCTCCTGAACTCGAAATTAATTTCTTGTGCACTAGTTGTACAGAGTTTTCATAGTTCTCACTAACTTTTGTGTGCACTCCTTACACTTCCTTGAGAGCCCAAAACACTCAAAAATTCACACATATAGGGAATTATATCTATTATTTCAAAGGGAACATTTATATGCTCACGGAATTCATAAACGTTCAATAAACATTTAGGTAAAAAAAAACTCATTCACAGAGAACACACAGAGATTCATATGCAGGGAAATCTACTTTTCTACTAAATGAGAATGCTTTTTACAAGAGTTTACAATGGTTAAAAAACTGGACTACAACAAAGTCTTCGTTCTTCTCTCCTCTCCTCTCTTCTGATGCATTCTCATGCCTAATGATTTCAATACCTTGTTCTTTTTACAAAAGAGGGGTTTCTCAAGCCTTCCTCCACCTACTACACTAAATTACAATTAATTTACAACTCATCTAAATCAGATCTAAGACCATTTTCCTGTCAGCTATTGAAGGAGACTTACATGCAACTTGTACAAATACAATGGATCTACCCTCCTCGAGCATTTACAACATTAATTACATTAAATTTGAAATTTTAACCCAAAATGAGAAAGTTGGCGCTTCTCTCTCCTATGGATTTTCTCCCTCCATGTGTGTTGTTGCATTGGTTGTTGATGTGCTACTAAGTAGAAGCAATGCTCCTGCATCAGACTCCCTTGTTGAAAAAATCATGAGCTCCTTCTCATGGCTCCTTTGTTGCTGCTATAGAGATCCTCCAAGGTCCCAAACTTTATGTTGTAGAGCTCCATTTATCTTTCCACTACAATCTCCTCTTGTCAGCCTCCACCTGTTACCAACGGTCTCCTTTGTTGTCTCCAACATCAACCTCCTTATCTCCTCAATATCCTTGTCCATCTTGTCTATGGGATTTCTCCTCTATTGCAATCTTCTCTGTTGCATCTCCTCTTCTACCTCAATCTCCAATTTGGTTTGTTGGATAAGCCTCCTGTGGGTTATTTCTCCTTCTCCCAGGTATTCTAATTCTTCATACAGATCAAAGGGAAAATCATCCTGTTCTCCCATGCTAACATAATATCCTATTGCATTGGCTTGTCACTCCACTGTAGACTCTAATTCTGCAACAATATTACTGAGTTGTTGTTGAGCCATCTCCTCTGAAAGTTTTATTTATGTCAGTTCCTCTATTACTCTGTCATCTCTTCGGGATGGCATAAGTCCAACTTCATCCAGCTTCTCCTCATGTTGGAATTCTTCTCCATTTTGTATGATTGTCTCCTTGTAGAAGTCTTCCTCTATCTTTGTATTTCTTAACCAATCCTCCACTAGCTTCAACTATTTCTCCCACTAAGTGAGCATGGTGTCTGAACACTATTCTTGTACATTCATTTGGCTCACAACTATGTGGGCCTCCTCTTCTTTTATCTCTTGGGAATATTTCAGTGTCTTCTCCTTCTCCTCCTCCATGACAGTCTTTGTTGGTTTTCCTTCTTCTTCTTTTCCTCTCCTTTGGCCATATCCATGGGCCAATTTTTCTTCTAGTGTCTCCTGCACCATTTCCTCATAAACACGAGCCCCTATAAAGCTCTCTCTAAGAGATATGTTGATCCCTCCTATCATTAGAATGAAACGCTGATGATCTTATTCTTCCTCCTTCTCTCCTGTCAGTAGTCCTTGCTGATCTAAACTCTCCCCTACGTTTCTGAGACTCTCATATAGTCTCATCTCCTCATTTCCAACCTGACAACCTGGATTTTACTTTCTGCCCTCCTAGAAGTCTTTGTGATATTCAATTGATCTCTTCTCATTGTCCTCCTAGAAATCTATGAGATCTTTAGCTGACCTCTCTTCACCATCGAGGCTTTCTCCATCTTTTGGTTCATGGACGTAAATCCTTTTCTCCTCTGTGTTCCTAAGGTTTTCCACTTACCTCAACCACCTCCTCAATATTTGTTTTTTCCTCCTGGAAATCAATAGAACGATGGGCCACTTCACCTTCTTCTTCATGGGACACTCACTTTCTTTCCTTTTTCTCCTCTTGGACCTTGTTTATGGCCTTCAGTATCCATTTTCTCCTTTCCTTGCCCTCCTGGAAAGTCTATGAGCTTCCACTTGCTTGCTTTGAGCTACAATCAGCCTTTGTCAATCTCTCCTCACTAAGCCTCTGGTTCACATGCTGGAACTTTCTCTGATATTTTACACTCCTGCTGAGTGTAGGTGCACACCTTGTGATTGCTCCTTATCCTGATCACTCCTTTCTATTCTAGCTGTTGTACTCCAACTACTCACCTTAATAGCACCATAGACTCTCCTCCACTCCAAGAATGCAACTGGTTTCCTTCTTTTTCATCCCACCTGGATGTCTATTATCTACTGCACACCTACAAACAGCCCTCACACAAAGCATCAGTACTCTACCTCTCCTTCTTTTCGTGTTGTCTGCAGACAAAAACTTTCTCTAATATTCTCCTTCTCTGCCTATTGTCTGTAAACCAAGGATCTTCTATGATAACAAATGATGCAAATCCCCTCCCCTACAGGGCTCGCCCGACCTCCCGGTCTAGGATCAAATTACACATGAGTTGAATTAGCTCTCTAATCCCTATTGGATCCTCTCTTATGTTCACAGTCCCCTTTAATATCCTTCTATATAGGTCCGAACAAAACATAAACCCGCAGACACTTTTTCTAATCCCCTTTTTCCTTTGGGTCAAAACCACATACGCTAGCCCCTTTTCCCTAGCGGAATCGCATATGACCATGGGATAGAACCAAGCTCTTAGCTACAAAGTGTTATTCGAAGATCCGATACTTCAATGCTCCATGAACTTCTCCAAACACAAAACTCCAATATCCCAGAGTGGTTACTAACTGAATTCATTCATAAAGTGACGTTGACCGACAACTGAGGGTCTTACCCCATTCTTCCACTCTCTAAACTTCTACAGCCAGATCTGACAACTGGCATGGATTCTCCTCGCTCCATGATCTACGGTCGATATCTATTATGAGACTCTGGGCTTTGAGAGTTACTAGACTCCAACATACAATGCCTCTCAAACTGTTGAACTGCCAAATTGGCGATCTACGACTCACACTCCTCCTACAGCCAATGACTGTGATTAACTCTGGGATTTAGAGCTTCAAGGTTCTTTTCTCTAACTGACCACCAAAATCTCAAACTGCCAAATGCCAAATTTTAGAAGGGCGGAGATCTATGGTTGAGATTCCCCCATTTGATCAATGACTAGGCTTAACTCCGGTGCTTCGGAACTTCGATGCTTCAACCTTTTTTCAACAACTACCTCCAAATTCACACGAATAGATGAAGTGCCAAAGGGATTACATATCAACGACCCCGGTTCACTCCTAATCTATGGCTGGGATCTATTTCGGGACTTCGGGATTTGGGGTTTTTGCAAGATACCAGATATATAAAATATGCAGAACAAAAATAAAATGCTAGAAATGGCAGAAAAACCGTAAAATATCCATCATAATCTTCACAATACACAGAAATGATATAAGAATAGCAATAGAAATAACACTTTGATTCAGAAAGCAATGTTCACAGGCCTCTTCGAGGGGGCAACCTCCAATCGAGTAGCGCTCAGTTACAATAATCTCCAAGCTAGGGTTTTCATACCCTCGACCCTTATTTATACTAAATATGTCTATTAAGAGAAGCATCTAGAGGAAGATCCTTCTAGAAGTGGAAGCTTCTATTAGGTCTTCTTACATCCGCCTTATTCTATTTTATTTAAAGGCCTTATTAATATTGACCTTTATTACATCTGAATACATTGATCTACCTATGTGTGGGTTATGACCTTAACATGTCCGCCCCCTTAAAAACAACCTTGTCCTCAAGGCTTGAGATGTGGAAACTGTTGCAGAATGGTAGTTGGTTCCCAAGTGGCATCTACTGGATTCATATCTTTCCACTGTACTATCACTTCCTTGATGGTTCTTTGATGCAGGCGACACTCATGATGATCCAAAACTGCTTCTGGCTATAGCCAAATGGATCCTTCTTCAGCTAACTCTGGAAGGTTGGTTTGAATTTGGCACCTAGTTCCAATCACCTTCTTCAAGCATGAAACATGAAAAATAGGATGTAGCTTCGACTGACTGGGCAGAACTAACTGATATGCGACTTGTCCCACATGCTTGAGAACTATGTAAGGGCCATAAAATTTGGGTGCTAGTTTCTGACAATGCTCGGCCTTGAGGGAAGTTTTCTTATATGGTTGCAGTCTCATAAACACCTGATCTCCTTCTGCAAATTGACGTTCAGAGCGACCTTGATATGCTTCCTGCTTCATTCTATTATGTTCCTTGACCAAGTTCTCTTTAAGGGTACGAAGGATATCCTCTAGGACTGTAAGTGTTTGGACAACCGGCTGGACCTTCGAGGTACTCGGTAAGTATGAGAGAAATGAAGGTGGCTTCTGTCCATATACCGCTTCAAAAGGAGTCATGCGAGTGGTTGTATGGTATGTAGTGTTGTAACACCATTTGGCGAGGGGTAACCATTGAGCCCACTGGTGTTGTTTCTCAGACGCAAAGCACCTCAGATATGTTTCCAAACACTTGTTGACAACTTCCATTTGACCATCTGTCTGGGGATGATAAGCTGAGCTAAGATGCAATTGTGTTCCTTGTAGCTTAAACAGCTCTTGCCAAAAAAAATTTGTGAAAGTTGGGTCTCAATAAAAAACAATAGAGTGCAGCATGCCATGAAGCTTGAAGACCTGGTCCATGAAAATTTGAGCCACCGTGGATGCAGTAAATGGGTGGTGAAGAGCGCAAAAATGAGCATACTTGGAAAGGCAATCCACCACCACCATTATGACTAATTTATTCCCTGATTTGGGTAAGCCTGTAATAAAGTCCATAGAGATATCCTTCCAAATAGCAGGGGGAGTCGGAAGTGGTTGGAGGGTGCCTGGAGATTTGACTATTTCTCCCTTGTTGCATTGACACACCTCACATTTAGGGCCAAACTTACAGATGTCCTGTTTCATACCATCCCAGAAAAAAGAACGTTTGACTCGGTCATATGTTTTGGTGAACCCTGAGTGCCCCACTATGGGTGTAGCATGAAGCTCAGAAAGCACCATGGATTTGAGCTTGGATCGTTTACTTAAATACAAGCAGCCTTTGTATTGAAGCTCATCCTGGAGCCAGGAGTACCCTAGGGGAGCCGGAGCCTGGTTCTGTAGTTGCTGGATCAAATGCAAACTTTTGCAATCTTGAAGCCATTCGTAGCGCATAGCTTGGAGCCAATTAGGTACAATAAAGGAAAGAGAAAAAAGGGATCCTTCGTCTTCATATTTCCAAGACAGTGCATCCGCCACGACATTGTCTTTTCCCCTCTTGTAAATGATCTCATAATCATATCCAAAGGGCTTAGTCACCCATTTTTGTTGTTCCAGAAAGTACTTGAGGCTTTGATGGTCGGTCTTAATTTGGAAGCGTTTCCCTAAGAGATAAGGATGCCACAACTCAATGGCATGAAAAATCGCCAACATTTCTTTTTCATAAATGGGTTTGCCCAGATTCCTTTCAGACAATTGCCTTCTAGTGAAGGCCAAAGGTTGACCCTCTTGCATAAGGACAATGTTGATTTCTTTCCCTAAGGTGTCACATTCCAACATAAAGGTCTTTGTGAAGTTGGGAAGGGCCAGAACTGGAGTGGTGCAAATGGTCGTCTTCAAGGTTTGAAAATCTTGAGTAGCTGCTGGAGTCCAAGTGAAAGAGTTCTTTTTGAGGAGAGTCGTGAGAGGTGCTGCAATCTTTCCATAGTTCTTAACGAACTTGCGATAATAACCTGTGAGGCCCAAAAATCCACGCAAGATTTTGAGAGTCTTTGGATGTGGCCAGTCTTGCAAAGCTTCAATCTTTTTCGGGTCCACCCTGACGCCATCCTTTCCCACCAGATGACCCAAGTATTCTACTTCTGAGGCACCAAAAGCACATTTGGAATGTTTCAGGAAAAGTTGGTGCTGAGAGAGTAGGTGGAGAACTTGATCCACATGAGTAAGATGGTTTGTCTAGGTTTTTCTATAGATGAGGATATCATCAAAGAAAACTAAGACAAAATGATGGAGAAAAGGGCAGAAGACATGGTTCATGAGGCTCTGGAAGGTGGAGGGGGCGTTACACAAACCAAAGGGCATGACCAAAAACTCATAGTGGCCCTCATGAGTGCGAAAGGGAGTCTTGGGAATGTCGGCCTCTTTCATATGTATCTGGTGATAGCCCGAGCGAAGATCAAGTTTGGTAAAGAATTGGGCACCACTCAATTCATCCAGGAGGTCATCAATGACAGGAATGGGAAATTTGTCTTTGATGGTCAGTTTGTTGATAGCACGGAAGTCAGGACACATTCTCCAAGAACCTTCTTTCTTCAGTACCATGATGACCGAAGAGGAGTAAGGGCTCGTACTAGGATGGATGATGCCGGCAATAAGGAGTTCCTGGACCAATTTTTCAATTTCATTTTTTTGTGCAAAGGGGTGGCGATATGGACGTATATTGGGGGGAGGGATTCTTGGGACAAGGGGAATGGAATGATCATGGACACCGCGGAAAGGAGGGAGTCCTTGTGGGACACCGCGGGAAGGAGGGAGTCCTTGGGGAGTGGAAAATATTGTTTGATGTTTAGAAAGGAGGGCTTGGAGGTCTTGGGGCAGTGGTGATGTCTCTGTGGATTGTGTGGCGTGGAGTTGGGCAATGACACTAGAATGACCTTTTTTGAGCAGCTTTTCCATGCGATGAGAACTGATGACCTCAGGTGAACCAGCAATGATGCCTTGGAATTTATATTGGTGGCCTCCTTGGTCGAATTGCATGGTTAAGTTCTGAAAATCCATGAGAATGGGACCCAAAGTCCTTAGCCAGTATACACCCAACACAATGTCGCAACCGCCCATGTCAATAGAAAACATATGGGATTTTAGGTGGCAGTCACTGATTTGGAGACGCACATTTTCACAGCACCTGCCACATTTCATAGAACCACCATTGGCAATCATGATTTGGAAATTGTTGACAGCATGGATGTAGCAATGGGTTTCTTGGGCAATGCGGCGATGAATAAAATTGTGGGTGCTGC
>ML787432.1:502348-516126 GCA_009831015.1 Picea engelmannii
TCAAATTTGGTTACATCCACCCGCGGAAGGCGTATGTCCCATTGAAAGTGATGGGGTTGAAAGGAATGGGAAGAAGTTTCACCTTCAGTCTTTTTATGTGCATCAGGAAAAGAGTCATCAGTAGGGATCTTGAGTTTGGTGCAGAGTGATGCAAAGACAGATTCAAGTTGGGTGGTCAATTCATGTTTGACTTCCACCATTGTGGACTGTACGGCTACATTTACAGATGCATTTATGGTGGTATTGATGGATGCATCACAGCAGGCAATAGTAGCACTGAGTTGTTGCACTTCTTGTTAGGTCTCGAGGAAACCAGATTGCAAGGTGTTGAAGCAAGATTGTAGTTCTTGGCTACGGATATGGGCCATGAGGATGGGTGAACTAAAAAGGGAGCGATCGGGGTCAAAAAATTTTGCAGAAAAATGATATGGATGAATGTGATAAGGGAGAAGAGATGAATCTAATGGAATAGGTCTCAAATAATGGTGAAAATATTTCCAGACTTTTTTTTTTTAACAGCTGTGGGGTTATACTTTGGTCTGAAGAATGTTGCAGTGCTGAAATTCCCAAATTCTTAACCAGAAAGAAATGTGTATTTACTTAGCAACCCGAACACAGATGCACAGCAATAGATCTCACTAGTTTAATTTGTTTATGTTTATGTTTATGTTCCCCAAGGGTTAGGTATTCAAGGGTTCTACAGACAAGGGTTTGCCCTGTGCTATAGCTCTCTGATATACGTGCGAGGTCCAACAGTAGTACTCGGCCCAATATATCAGGGCACTAACTAAGGAGGATAGACCGTGCCCTTAGCCGTACTACCCAACTACCTAGGTACTAGAGAGTATCTTCCCGAGTGTTGTTCTTGGTGACACTATAGCAGTCTGGCGGCCGATAGGTTTATCTAAAGAGGGCTTCAGGAAATCTAGGTCGATCCGTACATAGGTGTTGTTTGATGCGCTACCACTTGAAGGGGTACCAACAGGGGTTACAAGGGTGGCCAACAGATGTGCACTTAAGAACCACTTGTATTTCCTGCATGTATGAATCCCTCAATCGTGGGTTTATGCGTGTAATGACATATCACTGTGGCTTAAAGACGTCGGAATACATCTCTACCTTGAAAAAAAATACCCACAATTTCTGCCAAGGAAAGTGCTTTGATACCACTTGCAAGATACCAGATATATAAAATATGCAAAACATAAATAAAATGCTAGAAATGGCAGAATAACAGTAAAATATCCAGCATAATCTTCACAATACATAGAAATGATATAAGAATAGCAATAGAAATAACACTTTGATTCAGAAAGCAATGTTCACAGGCCTCTTCGAGGGGGCAACCTCTAATCGAGCAACACTTAGTTACAATAATCTCCAAGCTAGGGTTTTCATACCCTCGACCCTTATTTATACTAAATATGTCTATTAAGAGAAGCATCTAGAGGAAGATCCTTCTAGAAGAGGAAGCTTCTATTAGGTCTTCTTACATCCGCCTTATTCTATTTTATTGAAAGGCCTTATTAATATTGACCTTTATTACATCCGAATACATTGATCTACCTATGTGTGGGTTAGGACCTTAACAGTTTTTTTCTCCTGGAAACACAAGGCCCAATCTATCCCGAAGTGTTGAATTTTTGAATTCATGAGATCTACGACTCATGCTGTACGATGTGATCTATGACTAAGATCCGCTCTGCTTTGACCAAGAATTACAGCCCAAGAACATTGATCGATGGTTCTCATTCTTCTGTGCTGAGATCCAATGGCTGGGATCTGATCTCCTTTGTTGTGCACTTCTCCTCTTGTCTGGGTTTGATCCAACAACCCATATCTGTTCCCATAGCCAATCTAAAGGCTATTGTGTTTTCTCCTCCTCTATGACTCTGCTCCCCTTCAACAAAGGAATTCGGTCAAGGTTTTCAAAGGATTTGCCTTTGATCTCTCCTCTCTAGGGTCAACTGCTTGTCCTCTACTTGCCTTCTATGAAACGCTACACCTCCTGAAATTATTCAACACTTCAAGCAAGTGTGGGAGCACCCCTTTTTCTTCTCCCTCCTGAGCTTGGAACTTGTGATAAATTTTTTGGCGTAGTCCTTGCGCTTCTCTCCTAAGCTTACGACTCTTCGAACTTCAAAGGGCTCGACCCTTTGTTCTCCCAAATAACTTTGTATGCCCTCCTGGAAACTCCACTCTTTCACTTGAGCTTATGAACACAATCAAAGTGTTCTTTCAATGCTCTCCTCGAACTTTGTTCTCTTCCTCCTAAGATTTACCAACACTTTGACAAATTGTTGGTTTTGTGCACTCCCTGTAATCACTCTCCTGAGTCCTAGACTTTACAAACTCACCTACACACTACTTTCACTTACTCTTCCTTGATATTTTACACTCCTATGAGTGTAGGAACACTCATTGCACTCGCTCTATGCACTCCTTGCATTGGCCTTCCCTTGAGCTTTTACACTGCTCTAAGTGTAGGTGCACTCCTTGCACTCACTTTGTGCACTCCTTGCACTATTCCTTCTGAGCTTGTGACTAGTTCTGGTGTGTCCACCTAGAATGCTCCTCCTAAACTTGAAACTGAGTTCTTGCACACTCCTTTCATTGGATTCTTAGAGTTCTCACTAACTCTGGTGCGCACTCCTTGCACTACCTTGAGAGCCCATAACAATCAAAAATTCACAAAGATAGGGAATTCTATCTATTTCTACAAAGGGAACATTTATATACTCATAACATTCATAAACATTCAATACACATTCAAAAAAAAAAAAAAAATTATTCACAAAGAATACACATAGAGATTCATATGCATGGAAATTTGTTTTTCTATTAAATCTGAATATTTTTTACAAGAGTTTACAATGGTTATTGTTATCACACAGTTTATAGTTAAGTTGAAAGACGAATGAAAGGAGGTCAAACTTGCGTAACTGAACCAATCCCACCACTATCACCTCAATGGGAAGGTTCTTTCTATGTTTAGGGATGTAAGGCCCAGGGGAGATGTCCCCAGTGACTTGGGGTTTTGAGAAGGAAAAAGGACCTAAAAGGGCTAAGTGATAGTATTCCCCCTCACAAGTCACCACCTGATCATAAAGTCTGACTTAATAGACAATAAAGATAAAATATAACCGAAAGTAGTAACCAAGAAGAGTACATGCCTGAGACAAAGCAACAAAGAAACTATACATGTGCAATCTTACTTTTTGGTTAGTACTTCATATAGTCAATGAATTTATGATAATAAGACATTGAGCCATAATATTGACGAAGTAAATCAATGTTTGTATAATAGCAACGATTACAATATCACTTCTCAATAAATGCTAAAGAAACTTTGGCATTCAATGTAACAATATCAACACTTTAGAAACAATGCCTTAACCAATCATTCAATTGCTTTAAAGGTAAAATGAATGCTGCAAAAAGGTGTTTATAGCACAAGAAGGTGACAACAACAATAGGGTTAGTAAGATTAGTCTAGGATTTGGTTAGTAAGAGTTAGAGTTTGTTCAAAGTTTAGAATTTTTTTGTGATCAAGTTACTCAATACAAGAGGTCCTAGACCAGTGCGCTACTAGGGCATATGGAGTCAAAAGAGGTTGCAAAGGTTGAAGGACTAAATGATAATGAAAATAATAAATACAAGAGGGTTGGATGTTGAGGTGTTGCTATAACAAGGCCTTGACAATGAAACCCTAGTGAAGAAAGGCTCACTAAGCTATAGAAACCCTAGGCCTTAGTGATTTCTCCTCCTTCTTTAGCTTTTTGGAAAGATGAAACTGGCTAGCTTGAGTAAGATTTCATAGGGCTAAAGACAAGAGAGTTAGATTTCTTCTAAGGCATGGATTCATGAAACAAACCCTAGGGGAAAATGATTTATCAAGGTGTAGAAACCCTAGGCCTTGATGCGTCTTCCTCCTTCTTAGCTCAATAACAAGAAAAAATAGCTAGCTTAGAAGAGTAGAGATAGAGTGTTGCTATGGAAAGGCTCTATCTTACTTCAGCAAAATCAAAATAGCTCTTAACTTGGTAGGGACAAGAGACAAGGACCTTAGCATGTGCTTGTCACCTAGGGTTTTAATGCAGCAAATTATAATAACAAATGCAAGTAAATAATACTATAACCATTCAATCAAGAAGTGTTGCAGAAATGTCCCCGAGGTGTAGGACAATTGGTGACAGAGTGTGTTGTTAAGCCACTTCGTGTTGAAAAGTCACTGGTTCGAAACCTGTGGGGACAAAAAATCCAGCCATGTTAAGGGTTGGTGTGGCTTAGGCCAGGTGCGATCCCTAGGTGATTTTGATGGCTTAGATGCCCCTGAGTCGTGGTTTCTCAAGCCAAAGGTTAATCTCGATGCCAAGAAGGTATGGACCAATTAAGAAACAAACAAAAAAGAAGTGTTGCAGAAATTCACTTACATAAACCATTCATTCTAGTAGCCAAACCCTAGTTGTAAACCTTCCACCAAGAACAAATGCCAAAATAGTCCAAAAATAGTCTCCTTCAACAAGTTCACCTCACAATTTCATCCAAAACCCTAGAATAGGGTGCAAATTTTAGACCTCACTAATGAGTGAGTGAAATATGATCCAAAAAAAGAGAGTATTGCTCTCTTACTTATATAGTACAAATGACCTTAATTAAAATTTAGGTCATCAAAAGGATGACAAGGCCAAAATACACAATAATATTGTTTTACATTAAAATGTTATAAACTAAAACCCTAATCAAGAAAAAGAAAGATGCCATGCCCCTTCTTGGGTGACGTTATCCCTTTCTAGGGAAAATGCAACCTCCTAGAGAAAAACGTTAGCCATCCTTGGGATTCTCCAACTAATCACACATGCCAAAATTCCATGTATGTCTGCCAAAATGTCCATGAAGTTGGATAATGTCATGAACCTCCTAGGTGACGTTCTGGGCCTTCCAAGGCCAACGTTCCAATGAAGAGGGCACAACCCCCCCTAGGTACAGGTCTGCTTGGCTACCTCTAGTGGATCCTTCTGCTCTTCCCTGGTGCAAACACTATGCCCTATCTCTGCCCCCTGCTGGGGTCTCAACATCCATATGGTAGGATCTTCAACCCCATTGAGGTATGAACCAATCATCTCCACATGTGTACCTATCCAATGTGGTACCTGTCCATCGGGCATAGATCCTGAACATCAACAGATACACCCCCTATGGGCTCATAAGTCACAGGGATCATAGTAATGTCAATCACATCTAATCATCAATATTATTAAAAATGTGCATAAAATCCCCTTTACCCCAGTCAAGTGCTCAAATACATTATACAAATCTGCAATGCAAGTTTGGCAGAAGTGACAGGGCGTCCTATTGGGCTAGTGTCCACTAGAAAAGGGATGTTTCTAGAAAGGATTAAATCTAATTCATGTAAGTGGGTGAGGTGGATGGGGATGCCTGGGAAAAGGCTGTAGTGATAGCAGGGATGGATTATCGGTGGGTGCCTTTGTATAGGGTGAGATGCACTTGTCATGGATGCAAATGTTTTTAAGCCCATTCATGCCTTTTATCTTTTTCCTTTTTTCTTTCAATAAGCTAGTCAGGGGACACTACCCTGGCTTGGTGAGCAATGGTGGCAATGTTAGCCACAAACATTTCACAGAAATGAGAAGGTTGGCTCATGATGAGACCCCCTTTCTCTTGGTTATGCCACCAAGAGACACTACCCTGGCATGGTAACCAGATGCTGGTAGTGTCATACCACTAGATGCTCATGGAACTAATAGGTTGGCTCATGATGAGACACCCTATCCTCTAACCAGGCATTGTCTTATTGTTTTTTATCTTTTTATTGCTTTTCTCTTTCAAGAAGCTAGTCAGGGGACACTTCCCTAGCTTTGTGACTAGTGGTGGCAATGTTAGCCACAAGCCTTTCATGGAAATGAGAAGTCTGACTCATGATGAGACCCCCTTTCTCTTGGATATGCCACCAAGAGCCACTACCCTGGCATGGTGACTAGATGTTGGTAGTGTCATATGGCTAGATGCTCATGGACATAATAGGCTGGCTCATGATGAGACCCTCTATCCCTCAACTAGGTCTTGTTTTATTATATTTTATGGGTCCCTATGTTTCTTGTTGAGAAGCTTTTTATTTCTTTCTTGGGGATCCCTTGGTGAAGCATATTGAGATTTTATTCTTAGGCTTTTATCATCAGTTGCTTTTACCCTCTAGACCCTTTAGCCCATTCTTCCCACAAGGTAGGGTACAACCCCTAAATAATTGGCCAACCCTATGCCCAGACTAGTGCAATGGGATGGACAGGAGGGAAGTAATATGGAAAGTGGTATGTATGACGAGAATGGACTGTGACTTTTTCAGAAATCCCCCCAGTGGAAACTCAAAACCTATGGGCACAAGCTTGCTAGGGCATCCTGTCATTCCCCCAGACATGGTCAAGTGGAAAAGTATAAGATCCAAGCACCTGTTAGAATCAAAAGGAATTAAATGCACATATTCAAAGGTTTTGAGGATCAATGTGACACATACCATGATACCCAGACTCATTACCTCATGGAGCAATAACCATCTCTGATATAGGACCAAGCCGAAGGTGATGGATGTTGTTGTTGTTGCTGACAAAGTGGAGGCGTTTAAAGGGATTAACGATGGGCCCTCCAGGGCCATGCTCAAGTATATCTAGCTCTCGGTACTCCATGTCTAGGACCTATGGGCCTCGAGACATAATCTCTTGGTTATCCCTAAAAGTGGGGGACAACAGTTACAAGACTGAACTGCAACAGAGTTTCAATTATGCTCTCCTCTACTCCCTCTCTCTTGAGAGCTATTCTCTTCTCATTCTCTTCTCATGCATTCTCATGCATTATTATTTAAATACCTTGATCTTTTTACAAAAGAGGGGCTTCTTGAGCCTTCCTTCACCTACTACATTAACTTACAATTAATTTACGACTCATTTCCCTATCAGCCATTGAAGGCGACTTGCATACAGCTTGTACAAATACAATGGCTCTACCCTCAAGAATTTACAACATTAATTACATTAAATTTGATATTTAAACCCAAAATGAGAAAGTTGGCGCTTCTCTATCCTTGGGATCTACTCTGTCCATGCGAGCTGCTATACTGGTTACTGATGTGTTGTTGAGTAGGAGCAATGCATAAAAATGCTAAAAATAATCCTCTCATGATATTACAGTATGGATACTATGGTTTTCATCAAATTATAAAATGTTCTCAATCATAAAACAATATAAGTATGATGTACTTATCAAGAATAAGTTATTTAGTAGAAATTGTATGATATATTATGGTTTAAAAAAAAAAAATGGGTAATATTCTAGGAGATGTGACAATCTATTTCACATAATCACTAGATCTAATTATCGAGCTACAAACATATACATCATAGGTTTTTAATTTCCTATAACATTTTAAAGCTATAATATAACCAGAGTTATATTGAACTTTCACAATAGTGTAGTGCATAATAACTTGCAATTACTCTTTGCTAATTTTTGTTTTATGTCTTTTTCTTATAATTTCCTTCGAAATATACTAGTTGTTATCACTGAAAATCATCTGCAGAATTGCAGACAATGATTGAAGAAAAACATCAATTCCAACAACAATTAGTGCACCTACAACACCAAAATCCATCAAAAAGGAAAAAAACTATATACTTGGTTCAAAAATCAAAGTGTGCAAATTCATGAAAGGAAGCGCACACACAACGCACAGAATGCGCAAGCTAACACAACCCTCAAAGTGCACTATGCACAAGAGGCGCGATTATCTATGAGAAAATCCGCTCACTTCTCATGAACGACACATGTATTAATCTTTTCGGCCTCTCAACCATTTCTAGTCATACCCCCAACAGGATTTGACACTCAGATTTGAGGGAAATCTAGCTTTGAGGCTGGTCAAGGGATAGGAAGTGCCCTAAAAGGCCCCTTGTTCACACTATGAACCAATTATAAATTGCCATGAATGGACACTATAAATATGTGCCATGAGTGTGCTATAAAATTAATAACTTCAAGGTATTGTTATGCTGCAAGAATTCTTCTTGGAGAATCCTCTTTCTCTTGGAATCATTTAAGCACTATAGCAAGGGCCATTCCACTCACCTCTTGAGAGGATTGGAATTGTATTTCTTCACCATTGTCACTTGCCATTACATGAAGAGAAGAGATATATATTATAGAACTCAATAGCCCTCCCAAGGAGGAAGAGGGGATTCATAAGTCTTTGCCTTTCTCTACAGTGTTTAGCCTATCAATATATTGATCAATTGGTAGCTATATGATGGCCATTTTTTTCTTTTCATGGTTCTAGTTCTTGCAAGCTTCTCTAACATTTATTTTTTCTAGTTTTTAGTTTTATTTCCTTGTTTCATGTGTATTTGGTTATCTAATCAAATCACAAACCTCTGTCTTGCTTAGCCGACTTAACTAAGCATGCAAGTGTTGTGTTTTATCTTACCCATATGGAAATAGATTGATGTCCATACTAGGCATCGATATCAAATCCCTCCCTATTTAAGTCTTGAGAGCACTTCTTTCTAATTGTTTTGATATGTAGGTACAAAAACCTACCTATTCCAACATTCCAAAGTCCAAATTCAGAGCCAAGGGAAGATAATTTCACTTGGAAATTTATTTCCTAACACGTGACAAGAAGTGTGCGGATTTCAAGGCACATAGAAGTGCACTTTGCGCACTCTGCGCATGGAAGCCTTCATTATTCTTCACCCTCTGTGCCCCTATCAGAACTACAGCCTGCACATAAGTTCATTTTTTGCAAATTGTAAGGGTTTTTATGAGTGGTTTGAGGGCCCCTAAGTTTCAAATTTTAATTTCCTGCACTTTGTAAAGCAACCACACTTCACTTAGAGTCCTTTCTCACAAGAAAGGTTAGCTAACATAAGCACATAGGGGTAAGAAGAATCACTATTCTTCTCTTTTCTTCGTTGCCACATGGATGACTCATTTGGCATTTAAAATTTTGAGTTGAAGTTATTTCTTTTTCAAACACAATCAATTAATTTGGGACTAGAAATCAATTTTAACCCTCAAGTATGCTCTTCCCCTGCACCCAAGTGTTATCTAGGGAATCAAAAAGGGTGCTTGAAAGGAAATTTCATCTCCCAATCATTAGGAGAGGACAAAGCCCCCCTAGGGTACCTCTTAGTTTTGGAAATCATCTTAAATCTTTGTAAGGGCCCATACATGCCCACATGTTTGCAATATTAGGATAGTTTCTAAAAGCTTTCTTAGTTTAGACAACACTCTATGAAAGTTTAAAAGATCAAGTAACGGACCCATACATTCCCACATGTATACAATCCTAGGATAGTTTCAAAAGATTTCTTAATATAGACAACACTCTAGCGAGTTTAGAGGATTTGTAAGGACCCATATGTCCACATTGCTAGTTCTTTAGGGATTTAAATATTCCACAAGGTTGTACCAAAGAAATATAGTAATCTAGGTAAGAAGATTTGTAAGGACCACATGAAGTCCACATGCTGCAATCTCACACTTAACTTATTAAAAATCTTTTGCACACTTTTCACTTTCTTGAACACAAAACCACTCCTCACACACATAATTTCTATTAGAATAGTGGAGGTCGAAGTAGGATCTCTTTTTTAGTACTCACAAATTACTTCAAAGGAACTCTGAAAGATTCGATTACTTATTTATAAATTATCCACACTAATTTAATTCAAATGAGGTTGGTCCATGACCCCAATCTCTCAACACACCACATATAAAAAAATTCTAAGAACCCACTAAATTTTCCTCCACAAGAGGTGCCAAAATAAATTTTCTAGTCTAGGTAAGATCTCGGGGGTAGGCATCCAAATAACCTCCCGTTATCAAATTGTCACATTTTGAAACAATAGTAGTTGAGAATAGGGATCTTTTAAGTCCTCCAAGTTAAGTGTTCTTATACCATAAGGCATGGAGATACCCATGAAGGGTCGAAGGCTGAGGTTCGGTTGTTCTACGCGTCCCTCCTTGAGTCAACCAACTCTTGTGAGGGTATCCATCCTGTGACCCATTTCTTAGGTCGAAAATCTAAATGTCCCAATTTGACCGAGGTACTTAGTTGTGAAACATAGGATATCTACCCAGGTGGCAGTTGTGGGATGCAATCACACCTTGGTCAGATTTTGTGTGGCTATTGGGAAATATCGCCAGCTCTTTTGAGATATGCACCCTCTACCCCTCATTATAACTGATTACTTCAGCCTTCACTAGTTCCTCTTTTGGTGGCTTCAGACCCCACTGTTGAGTGTTATTGGAAGGCCCAGTGATAAATTGAGAGGAAGGATGATAGGTATTTTAGGATGCAAGCAAAAAAAAATTCTTTCCCCCATGTGGACAAAATCCACCTATCCACATGGTTGCTTAGTTTACATTTGATTTATGTATGATGTTCATTTGATTACATGCAATTGAGAGTTATACTATTTTGTGAAGGTCAAAATATCTTGTTCATTTATTTCTCTCTTGTCACCATTTTCACACATTCATTTTGCTAGTCAGAACCATAGGGGAACCACAGAATCCCTGTCATTCTAGACACTTGCAGAATCTTCCTCTTATTCTAGGAGGAGTCCCTAGTCTCGCCAACTCATTGGCTCAACCATATCACACCCATGTCAGTGCTACTATTTTGGGATAATATTTACTTGGTTCCACTTTGCTTGGGTCAAGCACCCAAGGCCATCCATCTATTGGTTCTCCTTCACAAGGAGGCGGGATTCAAACTTCTTTTCAATGGAGAAGTACAAACCCATCAAATCCCTCTCAAGGGATAGGTCCATTACCTACACACAATGTTGGAACTAATCCTCCACCAAATCCCCCTATGCCATACTTAACATCCCTCAAAATTCTTAATTTAACCAAACTAACAAATGACCCCATGTTACATGATGCCACTTGGCCAAATATGCCTACCAAATTGCCTTCAGACATTCTAAAGTTTGAAGGAAAACCAGGGGAAGACCCCTCCTTCCCCCACCAACCATGTTATGACCTTCCACTTATGGTGCTCTTCAAAGAACATCATGGATGATTCCATCCGCTTAAGGTTGTTTCAAAGAACCCTCACTGGTTCATCAATCAAATGGTATGTGGACGAAAAATCAGGGTACTATTAGGACCACACAATGTACCTTTTTTCCCATACTTTTTGCCACTATTACACTCTTGATCACTCACATTTAAACTCATATTATCACTTTATCTTATCTTCCCAAAGGTATATAACGTCTCTTCTCTTTACTATATGTTTAATCTATTTTGCATATAATTTCACATCACTCTCGTACTTAACCATTGATTAGAAATGTATAAGTGCTGAAACAGTTCAAACTGCAGATTAGCATTTGAGGCTTGTTGTTGAAACAACAATTCACAAAAGCTGTTACACAGTCCATGGTTGACGATGTTTAAACATAGAAGTTGTTACACAGTCCATGGTCGATGATGCTGAAACACGGAAGCTCTTACACAGTCCATGGTCGACGATGTTGAAACACAAAAGCTGTTACATAGTCCATGATCGACGATGCTGAAATACATAAGTTGTTACATAGTCCATGGTTGACGATGCTGAAACACAGAAGTTGTTACATAGTCTATGGTCAACGATGTTGAAACACAAAGGAAGTCGTTACACAGTCCGTGGTCAACAACAACTCACACAGATTGACTACAACAGCCGCATCGTGAGCCAAGCATCAACCATCACTGCTACCTGAGAAGTGTTGAAACAGTCAGAGCGCAAATCTCGTGTCTGAAATAGCCCGTGATTTGCGATGCCAAAACAACATGCAACAGCAGTAACAAGAAAGAACTATTACTCCAACCGTAACAACAACACCTCATTCAACACTTGTAATAGCATTCGGTTGCGGGAGACTAGGAAATCCTATTCCAGTTTAGAAATTCGATCTGACTAAGAATAGGACTGAGATATACGTCTATAATTTTGATCAATTGTATCGAACGGATTCCCTCTTTAAATAAGAGGAAATCATCATTCGAGAGGATCTCCAGTTTTGGTACTAAGAAAGTTTCAGAGAGAAGGACGTAATTCATTTTCAGATTGTAATATGATACATTGATAGATGAATAAAAGACTGTTTTGAGCACCCTTCTCTAGCCTCTTTGTCTCAGGAGAATCTTGTGAGAAGGGAGGGCCCACCTTCTTCACAAGATTCACCCATTATTTTTATAGTGTGTTAGTGTAATTTATGTTTATGCCTTGATTAACTTTTGTCTTGCTGAAACACTACTTTTAATGAATTATGCTTTGCTGAAACACTACTGAACTCTGTCTTGTTAAGAACTTTGTTTTATTGAATGTTACATTGTTTTCACGAAGTTCATAATCATTTTAATTAGAAATCTTGTGTGATGAATTTATGAGGTTTGCTAATCAGAGACTGGTACTAAAGGTTCCTGCTTAAAGGAAGGGATTAAGGGTCCCGTTCTCTGTAGAATTAGTCAGATTTCAATTATTTCCATGAGTGTGCTAATCAAAGACTGGTACTAAAGGTTCCTGCTTAAAGGAAGGTATTAAGGGTCCTGTTCTCTGTAGAATTAGTCAGCTTTCAATCATTTCCATGAGTGTGCTAATCAGAGACTGGTACTAAAGGTTCCTACTTAAAGGAAGGGATTAAGGGTCTTGTTCTCTGTAGAATTAGTCAGCTTTCAATTATTTCCATGAGTGTGCTAATCAGAGACTGGTACTAAAGGTTCCTGCTTAATGGAAGGGATTAAGGGTCCTATTCTCTGTTAGATAGAGTTAGCCTTCAATGCATTAATTGTTTCATGAAGGTGTGTTAATTAGAAACAAGGTACTGGAGTTCCTGCTCGGGAATAGGGTCTTGTTCTCTGGTTATAGAATAGTTTTTCTTTCCTGTTGCAGTTGTTATTTTAATATAATCCAATATTCTTTAGATTAATCATCTATTTAAGCTCTGCAATAGGTAGGTTTCTTTCCTATAATTCAAGTCAGAACTTTATTTTATTCAAGGCAAGTGTGATTAATATAGTTTCCTTTACTACAACTCTAAGTCGCTTTTGGAATTGAGCATATATAGTGCGTGGTTATCTTTGAAATAACAGACTTCCCTGGGTTGACAATTTATATAGCACTTGATTGTTTAAATTAATTAAGAAATTATAGTGACCAACATTTTGGCGTCGTTGCCGGGGAAGGTAATTATAGATTTCAAAAGAACTTATGATTTTTCAGATACAAAGATTGCATGAAAGGACACGGAAACCCCAAAGATACTGACCCTACAGGTGGCAAGGGAAAAGGAAAAGGAGGAAGAAAGAATTACATTGACGAGATTATATCAAAGTCTGAATCTGCTGCTCAACGACCAAACCTTCGGAAACAAAAGTGCCAACCTTCATTTCAAGCAAACTTTGAAATAGGGAAAGAAGTTTGGAGTCCTGAGACAGTCCAGAAGCCAGTAGGAAACATTGAGGACAGAGCAAGCGCAATAGGGGAGTAGACAGAAGAAAACATGGATGAGTACAATGAAGAATTGCATCACGAAGAACAGGCAGGTCCTGAAGGAGAGGTAAATGATTAAAACTCTTTCTCTACATTAGGATTTCCTATTGGTGATCTTCCTAGAGGAGTAGCCCCCATGAAAAACATTCCACTCTCAGCATTACCTAATTTTCATGGTTTGTCTTCAGAAGATCCTGATGAATTTCTTTTTGAGTTTGAT
>ML787432.1:530664-561553 GCA_009831015.1 Picea engelmannii
TTATTGCAAGAATTTGATATTACAATTGTAGATAGACCAGGAAAAGAGAATGTAGTTGTTGATTTCCTTTCTCGGTTGACACCTGATGATGATACCCTAGTAGATGATTCCTTTCCTGATGAATATCTATTTGCAGTTTCTGCCCACTCACCTTTGTATGCAGACATTGCTAACTACTTGGTTGCAAGGAAGTTACCACCACACCTATCCCACCGAGAGAAAAGAAGTATCATTCATCAAAATGCTCGGTATAGTTGGATAAGTTGGTGTCTTTTCCATACAGGAGCTGATCAAGAAATTTGAAGGTGTATTAGAGAATATGAGGTGTATGATCTACTAAAAGCTTGTCATGATGGCCCTTGTGAAGGGCATTTTGCTGATAAGAGAACAACACATAAACTTCTCAGGATGGGGTACTATTGGCCCTCACTCTTCAAAGATGCAAAGAAATATGTCTGAGCCTGTGATAGCTGCCAAATAGTATGCCAACCTAATCATAGAGATGAAATGCCATTAAACCCCCAGATAGTACTTGAACCATTTGAAAGATGGGCCTTAGACTTTGTAGGACCCATCAACCCTCCATCCAATCAAAAAGTTTACATAGTGGTCTGCACAGACTACATGACTAAATGGGTGGAAGCCAAAGCACTTCACAGAGCAACCGAAGAATCAGTTATAAAATTCTTATTTAAATACATCTTCATCAAATTTGGAGTGCCAAGAGAATTAGTTACAGATGGAGGACCTCCTTTCACTTCTCATGGTTTCAAAGCCACCCTTCAAGAATATCATATCCAACATAGAATGACTATAGCATACCACCCCCAAGCCAATGGATAGGTGGAAATCACAAACAAAGTAATAGAAGCCATTCTCACAAAAACAGCGAAGGAAAATAGAAAGGACTGGTCCTACAGGCTCCCCGAAGCATTATGGGCCTACAGAACTACCTGGAGAAATACTACAGGATTCTCTCCCTATGAATTAGTCTATGGAAAGAGTGTTGTCTTTCCTATGGAATTTGAGATAAAAACCTTAAGGACTGCTTTAGCTATCAACCTTGATTTAACCAATGCACAGACAGCCAGGTTGCAGCAACTTAATGAATTGGAGGAGAAAAGACTAGATGCCATTCAACAGACAACCATAATTCAACAGCAAAGATCAAAATGGCATGAAAAAACTATAAAAAACAAGCAGTTCCAAAAAGGTAATTAGGCCCTAGTGTATGACTCTTGGTTCAAAGAATTTCAAGGGAAACTACGTACAAGATGGCTTGGACCTTACGAAGTAGACACTGTTTTCCCCAATGGAATAGTATGGCTCCTCACAATCGATGACTCCAAAACTCCGTTACTTGTAAATGGTCATCGGCTCCATCTGTACCAGCGCCCTATTTCCAAAGAATATTTTAAGGCCACATGCATGGCAGACTCCCATTACCTCTTCTTAGAGGGGGTTTCTACCCCTCAATTCAATTAATTCTTTTAAGTTAATTTCTTTAGTATTAGATTAGATTTTATTTACTAATAATCCCTATCAAGAAATACCATGTTACAATCGATTTTTGTAGATTCTCGATCGAAGCATAGGCCACTAGGAAAGGACGATCCTACTTCACAAAGAGACAAGCTTTCACGATGCTGAAACACCACTATTCAGCACTTTTGACTTTCCTCCGATGTTGAAACACCACTGTTTAGCACTTTTGACCTTCTTCTGTTGCTGAAACACCACTATCAGCAATTTGTTCCCTTTTCTTCATTACTGAAACACCACTATCATCAACCCCACACCTTTTTCCCCCTTCATTGTTCAGCAACCTTTTACCACTTTCCCCCATTTCCCCATAGACGAAACAACACCGTCCAGCAATTGTTTCGCCTTTTCTTCTCTGTTGCTGAAACACCATTGTCAGCAAATTTTCATCATTTTCCCCATTACTGAAACACCAATTACAACAACTTTTAGCCTTCTCCCTATTGCCAAAACACTACAGTCCGACAATTCCTCACTTTCTTCATCGATGAAACAACACCGTCCGACAATTATTTCGCCCTGTTTCCTGATGCTGAAACACCACTGTTCAGCACCTTTTGACTTTCCCCATTGCTAAAACACCATTTACAACAACTTTTCGCCTTCTCCCTATTGCCAAACACTACAGTCCGACACTTCTTCACATTTCTTCATCGACGAAACAACACCGTCCAACAATTGTTTCGCCCCATTCTTTTCTGTTGCTGAAACACCAACTTTTCAACATTATCTATCAGCAAGCTTTTATGCTCTCATACTATAGTTCGTCCTTCCAATCAGCAAATCCTTGATACAATTCATCTAATAAATCAAAAATATCTGACATGACTACTGCAGAACTACCATGGACAGGCATTATATTTTGTTTGCAGCACGAATCAGAAGGTAAGGTGAGGTATGTAAATTTTATGTAATGCAGTTAAGCTATAGTTAATGAGAAGATTCCAAATCATTATAACCACTCAAGTGCAATCATTATTAGCCACACTTGATGGGAGGGAAGGACATATCAAACCTTTTGTACCATCATTTCACACAAAGTCACCACCACCATTCGTATTTCACCACCCTTTTGCGTATTTTGCCACCATTTGCATACCTTCACTCAGAAAACTCACTCTGCATAGAAGTTGTTACTCAAACTCTTTGACGGTGTATTTTACCGAGCTGGTAGCTATGGGAGGCTCTGTTATATGGAACGAACCTGCCACGACAGCATTGTTAGAACATTATCCAGTAGCTTATCAAATCTTTCAGCAGGTAGGATGGCTTAGTTATTTTCAGAGACTCCAGGGGTATCATGAACAACAAGTCCTGCAATTCGCTCAAACCTTCAGGAAGACCATTCTATTGTTCAAGGGGTCTGAATTTCAGTAACAGAAGAGGATATAGCACACATGTCAGGCCTCCCTACCAATGACATTTGCATGTTCAGCTGTAAACATATCATTCAGAATGCCCAGCAGAACTTCTTCTTGCCAGAAGAACAAATTGAATTTAAAGGCCGGGGTGTTCGACTCAGCTCGTTGCCTCCCCCATGGCCAGAAGTTGCAAGATTCGTCAAACATTACCTAACATGCGAAGGTCGATACCAGGTAGTTTACCATCATGACTTTCTTTTATTGTCTCATTTATGGCATAATAGATGGGTGAATATTCCTTATTATTTGTTGGGTTGTCTGAAAAATAAGGCGCATTACTACAGAAAGGCTAAAGATCCCACCCTTTCACTCACCCATCACCGTCTTGTCCAAATGCTCATCAAAAGTGGTTTTTCCCAACAAAACCCTCCACTAAACAACCCACCCATAAACCCCCAAGAAGCTGTCGAAATTCTCGAAAACCTCCAGGAACAGCAACCCCAAAACCCTGCGGAACCAATCGGTCCAATTAACCCCTCGGCCATACCAAGCTCACCTCATACTTTACCAGAATCATCCACTCCCACACTTCATATTCTGAGTGATGACTCTGAGTCGGACAACCCCCCCTACCCCATCATTGAGGAAAAATCCCCATGTAAATGAAAGATTCCCTTCTTTCTGCCCTTCTTACAAAGAAAATGAACACGGGCCTCAACAAGACCAGCTATTATTGCCACTACCCTAGACCCCCAACCCATCCGACTAATACCCCGTACACCTCCAACCTCCCAAATCCCAAAATATTTGCCTATTCCACCTACGAGCACTGAAACACAAGAACCAGATGCCCAGGATGTTGCGACACCATCTGTCTCAAATAAAGTAGCTAAAACACAAGAACCATCTACCCATTCTGTAGCTGAAACAAAAGAACCAGCTACCCATTCCATAGTTGAAACACAAGAACCAGCTACCCATTCCGTAGCTAAAACACAAGAACCAGCTACCCATCCAGTGGCTGAAACACAAGAACCAGTGATAGCTGCCACACAAGAACCAGCTATAGCTGAAACACAAGAACCAGCCATTGATACTGATACTAAGATGTAGGAATCAGAAGTCCAGGGTGTTGCAACGTTACTTTCCTTACATCAAGAAGCTGAAACACAAGAATCAGCTGCCATTCCTGTAGCTACTCCACAAGAACTAGCTAGTGAGGCTGTGACTGCCACATAAGAACCATTCATCCCTCAACCAGAACCAACAATGGCCTTTGTCTTGAAAGAAAATGATTTTTTAAAGTCTGAACTGGAAGCATACAAGCAAGAACTAGCCAGGGAAAAGGAAGCATATGAGAAGGAACTAAATTTGTACACCCTAGCTCGCACAACAACCATGTTAGAGGGGACTATAGAGAGCCTGTGTAAAGAATATATGTGTTGTCAATGTGGGGATATCTACTATCAAGCAGGCTACAAGGTAATTCAAGTCCCAATGTCAGGAGCTTTCTCTACTTCCTCAACTTTTGTAGTCAAAAAAGAAGAACCTGTTGTTACACAAGAACCAGCTATAGCTGCTCCACAAGAACCAGCTACAGCTAAAACAAAAGAACCAGCAAGACCTCCCAAGATTAAGACTGAGCCCCGCATTGCAACAAATGAAGCCCCTGCTTTTGTCAACAAAGTTGTACAGACAATGCCTATGGAGGAATTTACACCTCCCAGCCAGATCAATCTCCACACTTTTGTGGAACAATCTACTCAGACCTTACCTCACCCCACTACTTGCAACGCTGAAGCACAGACTCAGCCATGGTATGAGTAGGAAGTAATACAAAAATGGAAGAAAGAGTGTGCTGCAACACAGGCCAAAAGCCTGGAAGAGCACAGACAAATCTAGATAAATCATACCTACTCAAATTGGGAAGCTTTAGAGCAGACACGCTAGGAAGCTCGTGCCCTTAAGAAACAGAACAAAGAGTTGAAAGGCAGATTGGCCCTAGTATTTGACTTGGCACAAAAGCTATTGTCCACAAGAAAACCATCCTGCAATTACTCCTTATTCCTTATGGAACGGCTTACATGGTTTCAGATCAAATCAATCACAGAAGGCAAACCCCATGCAGTACTACACCCAACAGATTTTGTCAAAACTTTTACAGAAGCATATGCTAGGGATCAGCACCTCCTCTGTGAGGCATGTTTTCATAATGAGGCCATTCCCGAGAACAGACAGTTGAACCTTAATCCTCTTATCGGGGACATCCAGATTCGGGCGTTCACCTCCTTTCTCCACAATCAGATTTTGTGGCAAGATGACTTCTTGGCTGCCAAGCACAATGAAGATAATCGCCTTCTCTGGATAAGACCAGAACCACAGAATGCAGCCACCTTTTTCACAGAATATTATCAGTTCTTAAAGAAACCAGGGGTGACTGAACATGTTCAGCAACTACAATCAACAGTGCTTCAGGATTGTCAGCACTTCATCAGATCCATAGAGATTGCTTCCCTCCAGGCAAATAACTTGTTTTGGAAGCAATCCACTGAGAAAAGACAGGACCACAATCCTTTTAGCCCCACTAACCTTGAGGTAGCAATCTCCAGGGTACCTAACTACATCCAGTGTGTTCAGCAATGTGCTGAAGGCTGGATAGGGTACCGGTTTTATTTTCCTATCCTCTGGTTGCCAATAGAAAGATATCAAATCCATTATAAGCTGCCTAAGAAGACAGAAACAACAGCTTGGAAAAGGTTACCACGGGTCCAAGGGTTCTGAGCGCCAACGGACAGTACCTCCCATAGCTACCGCTTGAGTAACTTACACGCTTAGAGTTGGTATTCAGACTCTGATTGAGAGTGAAGTTGCCTAAGGACATCCAACACCTTGAGTTGGAGGGGATGTTAGGACCACACAATGTACCTTTTTGCCCATACTTTTTGCCACTATTACACTCTTGATCACTCACATTTAAACTCATATTATCACTTTATCTTATCTTCCCAAAGGTATATAACATCTCTTCTCTTTACTATACGTTTAATCTGTTTTGCATATAATTTCACATCACTCTCGTACTTAACCATTGATTAGAAATGTATAAGTGTTGAAACAGTTCAAACTGCAGATTAGCATTTGAGGCCTGTTGCTGAAACAACAATTCACAGAAGCTGTTACACAGTCCATGGTCGATGATGCTGAAACACAGAAGCTGTTACATAGTCCATGGTCGACGATGCTGAAACACAAAAGCTGTTACACAATCCATGGTCAACAATGCTGAAACACAAAAGCTGTTACACAGTCCATGATCGACGATGCTGAAACACAGAAGCTGTTACACAATCCATGGTCGACGATGCTGAAACATAGAAGTTGTTACACAGTCTATGGTAAACGATGCTGAAACACAAAGGAAGCCATTACATAGTCTGTGGTCAACAACAACTCACACAGATTGACTACAACAGTCGCACCGTGAGCCAAGCATCAACCATCGCTGCTACCTAAGAAGTGTTGAAACAATCAGAGTGCAAATCTTGTGGCTGAAATAGCCTATGATTTGTGATGCCAAAACAGCATGCAACAACAGGAACAAGAAAGAATTGTTACTCCAGCCGTAATAGCAACACCTCATTCAGCACTTGTAATAACATTCGGTTGCAGGAGACTAGGAAATCCTATTCCGGTTTAGAAAGTCGATCTGACTAAGAATAGGACTGAGATATACGTCTGTAATTTTGATCAATTGTATCGAAGGGATTCCCTCTTTAAATAAGAGGAAATCATCATTCGAGAGGATCTCCAGTTTTGGTACTATGAAGGTTTCAAAGATAAGGACGTACTTCATTTTCAGATTGTAATATGATTTATTGATAGATGAATAAAAGACTGTTTTGAGCACCCTTCTCTAGCCTCTTCGTCTCAAGGGAATCTTGTGAGAAGGGAGGGCCCACCTTCTTCACAAGATTCACTCATTAGTTTTATAGTGTGTTAGTGTAATTTATGTTTATGCCTTGATTAACTTTTGTCTTGCTGAAACACTACTTTTAATGAATTCTGCTTTGTTGAAACACTACTGAACTCTGTCTTGTTAAGAACTTTGTTTTATTGAATGTTACATTATTTTCACGAAGTTCATAATCATTTTAATTAGCAATATTGTGTGATGAATTTATGAGGTTTTCTAATCAGAGACTGGTACTAAAGGTTCCTTCTTAAAGGAAGGGATTAAGGGTCCTGTTCTCTGTAGAATTAGTCAGCTTTCAATTATTTCCATGAGTGTGCTAATCAGAGACTGGTACTAAAGGTTCCTGCTTAAAGGAAGGGATTAAGGGTCCTGTTCTCTATAGAATAAGTCATCTTTCAATCATTTCCATGAGTGTGCTAATCAGATACTGGTACTAAAGGTTCCTGCTTAAAGGAAGGGATTAAGGGTCCTGTTCTCTGTAGAATTAGTCAGCTTTCAATTATTTCCATGAGTGTGCTAATCAGAGTCTGGTACTAAAGGTTCCAGCTTAATGGAAGGGATTAAGGGTCCTGTTCTCTGTTAGATAGAGTTACCCTTCAATGCATTAATGTTTTCATGAAGGTGTGTTAATCAGAAACAAGATGTTGGAGTTCCTGCTTGGGAATAGGGTCATGTTCTCTGGTTACAGAATAGTTGTTCTTTCCTGTTGCAGTTGTTATTTTAATGTAATCCGGGATTCTTTAGATTAATCATCTCTTTAAGCTCTGCAATAGGTAGGTTGCTTTTCTGTAATTCAAGTCAGAACTTCAGTTTATTCAAGGCAAGTGTGATTAATATAGTTTCCTTTACTACAACTCTAAGTCTCTTTTGGAATTGAGCATATATAGTGTGTGGTTATCTTTGAAATAACAGACTTCCCTGGGTTGACAATTTATGTAGCACTTGATTGTTTAAATTAATTAAGAAATTATAGTGACCAACAGGTACCACGTGACCTTTGAATCATTGGCCAATGCCATTTTGTCCTTTTTCCAATTACCAGTTCGTCATGACACTGGTTTAGAACTTCTCTCCAAATTCAAACAAACTACTGCGATCCATATAGCTGACCACATCCATGAATGGCACCAGTGACGTAGTTTGTGTAAAAAAAAAACCACCAAAGAACAAAGTCTTGATTGGTTTCTTAAGTCGCTCCTCCTCGTCATTGCCAAATATGTAGCATCCACTTTTCCTCAATCAGAAGAGGAAGCCATTAGCAAGGCCCAGCAATTTGACCTGATATATGGTCAATTAGGTTACTTGTACATAGTATTTCTTGATGCACCCATACCCATACCATTTGGCCAGGACAAGCCTGGGATGTCCCATGTGGTGGATGGGTTGATTGGTTGCATGACCCGTCTCAGCCCTTACGTCCACCCATCACCTACTTATGGTGAAAATCAATATCCACAACCATATGGAGGGATGTATTATTACCCTCCTCCCACTCACCAACAATCATATCATGTTATTTTCTCTCAGTCATTGGGGGGACCCCCATTGGTACCAAAAATACATCTAGTCTCTCAATCCAGTACGTGTCCACCCCCAACCCCCGCATACAACCACAATAGTAGTGGAATTGCTTCAACTTCCTACACGACATATGGATTGTCTCCACAAAATAATCCATATTTTCCATTTTCTAGTCCTCCCCAGCCATTTTCTATTCCAATAGGACAACCACACACTGATGTTAACTTTGTTCAACCCTCTCCCATTCAACGAATTCATACTTTTGAACAGTTGAATACAGAAAATCTGGCCCATCAACTAAATAATTCCAAGAAGAAAGGGAAAAATCAAAATAATAACAACCCAAGACCAGGAGGAAATAACCCCCAACAAAACCATCCAACTAAGGGCAACCAAAACCCCCAAGGGGGCAACAATAATAATCAACTATGACAAGGAAAGAACAATAACCTCAAAACTAACTTCCCTTGCTCTCTATGTGGTGAGTATGGACATTATACTCATCACTGCCCCCAAATTGTTGACTACAAATGGATGAAAGAATCCATGTACACACAACGCCCTTTGGTGTCTCATGCTCAGCAGGCCCCACAACATTATTTGCAATCACCACCTCCGGACGTTTTGTAAAACCCTATTCCACACCAAGGATTGATGAATACCCAACAAGAGATAACCTCGACCCCACCACAAATGGTGCAATATAAAAACCCAGGTCCCAATCAACCTGGCAATCCAATCGATCACAATATCCTCCTTACCAGCGAAGAAGAGATTCTTCTGCAAACACACGACTGTCAATATGGCCTACCTTCTAAATTTAACCCAACTACCTCAGAAGCATCTCCTGCCATATGCGGGAAACCACTGATGATTCCTCACCCTAACACTAAACCAAACCCCCATATACCCCATATGTCATTACAACAGAATATACATAACCCTCATGTTAGGGCATCCCATAATTACAGTTTGGTCGATGACTTAGCACAGTCACCTGGAACCATGTCTGTGTTGGAGGTCCTCCAAGCCTGTCCATCACAGTGAAAATCCTTGCTTTTCACCTTGGGGGCAGTTGACCCAACTAACACTCAACTCATCACCATTGATCTAGATAAAGGAGAACCATGCCTCCCCACCCTGGTAGCTTTTCAGATACCAGTTAAGATCTAGAACATCACAGTTCATCAGTGCAGCATCGATGAAGGTGCATCCACATGCATCATGTCCAACATAGTATGGAAACAAATCGACTCACCTGAGCTAGTACCCTCTGCCATCACCCTGAGAGATTATGACTTTTGACCATTATCCCCTAAAGGGCTCTTCCAAAATGTCCCTGTAGAACTTTGGGGAAAAACTATCCTCATTGACATTGAACTTATTGACACCCCACTTGATTACAATATCTTGTTCAAACATAGTTACATTTAAGATATGAAAATGGTAGCCTCTTCTGTGTTTCGTATGATGATGTTCCCCCACAATGGGAAAATCATCACCATTGACCAACTTACACATTATGAGCCTAATCATTCTGCCATCATTGATAACATCCTCCCCCTTTTCTACACTAGCTCGGATGCTTTTTCAGTCATCAACATTGGTCCTGGAATATTACAAGACCCATCCTTGTTAGGGACTTATCATGGAGCACCACCTCTCCTAAACCCTTCTATTTTAGTACAAGTTTGTGTAGTTTTCTCCAACGGAACAGATATCAGAGGCAATACTCCTCTCATTGAGGCCCCTCCCCACATCGAAGTTCGACTAGTTGGCAAAATACTACCTCGGTAATTCCCTGAAAACACCACCAAACCACTTGACCCATATTTTACACCCCTCCAAGGGAAAATCCTGGTTTGGGAAACAGTCCCCCAGGCCATTACCCAAGTACCCTTTTTTTACTCGTTTCAGGTAGCTGCTACTCTCACCCTTCCCAACATGGTTCTTTCCATCCTTGTATGGTATCTTCATCTACCTACTATGGTTCCTACACCATCACTCCCTCCTCAGACATAGGGATTACTGATGCAGATCCCAATGCTCCTGCCACACCAACCTCACCCCCAACTAGAGGCAATACCACCACCATTAGGGGTAGACAAAGGAAGAATGAACCCATAGCTCTACTCCCTCCCTGAGATAAACCTCCTTGTGCACTATGCAAAAGAGAAGGACACCCCACTAACAGATTTCCTACTCTTCCCGAGTTACACAATCTTATCCAGCTCCCCAAAGCAACCCCTTTCCTTGCTACTCCACTAGGTACATCCACTGCTACTACGCAGTCCTCAACCACACACAAGAAAGAGTTATGAACAAATTTTTCTTGCACTGTATGCTCAAAATATGGCCATTACACTCATCATTTCCCAACTCTACCTCAATTCCACCAAACATTAGCCACAGTATGCCACACATATTTTCCTAAGCACCCTCAGGCTCTCTCTACTAAGGCTCACATTACTGACATTCGTTATATTTTGTCGTTAGTCCCCGAGCGAACGAGGTACCATCCACAGTATCGTGACATTTGATTTATGTCAAGTGAGCCATTGCACCTCATACATGATATCCCCTCTATGTCCTCACCATTTGAGGACAATCACACTTACCCGTTAACAATTCTCCCTGCCATCTCCCTGCCATCTCCTGTATTCTCGCATTTTCCACTGTGACAAGGATATCTTGGAGGAATTGACTACCCCTGATTTCCCTTGGAATGCTCTCCATCATCAAACACTTTTCCTCTCACACGAGATCTTTAACCCTCCTACCCAAGCCTCCCTATGCATGATTGAAACCAAGGATTTTATTCCACTGGGGTATATTGACTAGTTCAAAAAACCTATCCATGCCCCTAATGCTTTTGAAGAAGGAAACATAGTCAACATCTACCCCATAGTGAAAATTCACATTTCCTTTAAACCAGACATCGTAGAAGATATCACCATTGGTGCCACATGCTCCCCTGAATAACTCATTGCTTACAAAGCTCTCTTTCAAGAATACCAGGATATTTTTTTCTGGTCATATACAAAGATGCCTGGCTTCAATCCTTCTATAGTCAAACATCGAATCAACATATGGCCAAATATCGCTCATGTTCATCAAAAGAAATGACCCCTACACCCATCCAAAGTTGCGGCTATCAAAGCCACCATTGACAAGTTAAGCACGAATGGTTTCATTTACCCCATTGCATACACTTGTTGTGTCTCCAACCCCGTCCCCGTTAACAAAAAATAGGGAACTATTCACGTCTACACCGAATTTCGTGATCTCAACCATGGTTGTCCAAAAGACAACTTCCCAACCCCTTTCATCATCCAAATAATCGATGATTGTTTCAACCACAAGGCACTATCCTTTATGGAAGGGTTCTCCGCATACAATCAGACTCAGATCCACGCAACAGATCAATACCTTTTCTTATCGTGTCATGTCTTTCGGACTCAAAACTGTTGGTGCTACGTTTCAATGGGCCATGACCTACATTTTTCATGATCTTGCTCGCATCATCCTCGCTTATTTGGATGACCTCATTTCTTGATAAAAAAATTGAACCCAACATTTAGACGACTTACACATCATTTTTCAACGATGTCGTTCATATAATATCCACTTGAACCCCCTCAAGTGTGTATTTTGCATCACTGTTGAGTGTCTGCTTGGGTTCATTGTCTCCCAACATGGCATCACTATGGACCCCCTCAAGTCCCAAGATATCACAGATATTCCACCACCTAAGACTCTACGCCAACTGCAGATCTTGCAAGGCAAACCCAACTTTTTACGTCTCTTTGTCCCAGAGTATGCCACTCACGCACATGGGTTTCTCCACTTACTTCTTCATGATATCCCATTTCGATGGGACAAACATTCGCAAACAACTTTTGAAGATTTAAAATCCACCCTATCCAATGCCCCTTTGATTAGTCCCCCAGACTATGATTGTGATTACATCCTCTACTTATCAACCTCTATTGTTTCATTCGGATGATTCCTCATCCAATTAGGGGATGATGGGCGTGAACATGTGATTTACTACATTAGTAAAAACCTTTCAGAATCACCCTTGAAGTATAATCATGATGAGAAAATTGTGTTAGCAGTTGTTCTCGCAGTCCAAAAACTGCGACATTACATCCTTCTTCGAACAACCAAGGTCGTAGTAGAATCCAACCCCATGCAGTACTTGCTTAGTTGACGGTATATCCACGAACAATTTGGCTGATGGATCATTATCCTCTAGGAATACGATCTAGATTTCTCTACTCCCAAAAGCAAGAAATATATGGTCCTAACCGAACTCATTACGACATTTCCCTCAGATGCCAAAGATTCCTCCATTAACAAGGATTTCCCCAATGAACACCTCTTCTTCATTCCCTCCAATGACCCCGGGTACGATGACCTTCTTGTCTACATTCATACACAAAAGTTTGGGTCTCACCTCTCTCGCAATGATCATTGATGCATTCGCTATCAGGCCCCACACTACCTCTTAATCAGAGACATTCTCTATAGATGCAGGGTCAATACCATCCTTAGGCGATGTCTTATCATTGATGAAGACGAATGAGTCTTGAATGGTTTCCACAACAACACTTGCAGTGGTCACCTCTCATCTATGCCCACCACCCATAAAATCGTTCGAGTAGGATACTTATGGCCCACTTTGTTTCATGATTTCATCCACGTGGTCAAGCAGTGAGATAAATTCTAGCTTTATGTGAACAAAGCACGAGCTCCACCATCTCTTCTACATCCCATCATCATAGCTGGAACCTTCTATAAATGGGGCATATACTTCATGACTTTCCATCCTCCATCCGGTAGTGGACACAAGTACATTGTCATGGCAGTGGATTATTTTACCAAATGGGTCGAGGCCATGCCCAAATTTAACAACACTACTGATATAACAAACATTTTTTCTTCAACCATGTCATTACCTCGTTTAGAGTCCCATGACAGTTAGTTTCTGATCATGGTAAACACTTTGAGAATGTGATATTTGTGAAACTCTCCTAAAAGTTAGGCTTCACCCATGAGTTTTCCTCCCCATACTACCCTCAGTCCAACAGACAGGTTGAGGCTGTCAATAAATTCCTCAAAATCATGTACAACGCACCATCAAGACACAAAAGACCAACTGGCATCATACGTTATTTTCTGCTTCATGGGCCTATCGCATGTCAGTCAAATTTTCCATCGGTTTTACACTTTTCCACCTCATCCATGGGATTGAATCCACCCTCCCTATCGATTGAAAAATCCCCACATTACGCACTTCCATAGAGCTCTTACCTGACGCTGCTCCAATGGAGTAGCGCCTGCTGACCTTAGAGTCACTTGATGAAGATTGTTTATCTTCATTAGAACACAATGAAGCAACTAAGAAATAGTCCAAAGCCACCTTCGACCACCATGTCAACCTTCGCTCATTTAACGAAGGAGATCTTGTGTTAGCCTATGATATTTTCCATGAAACTCTCAGCCATGGGAAACTTGAGTCATTATGTCATGAACCCTTCATCATCCAACATTGTCTCATAAAAGGTGCTTACATTTTGGCCTCTCCAGAAGGCTTCCGTCTCAAGGAACTAGTCAACGGGTTATACTTAAAGAAATTTTACACCTAAGCATAGCCCCCTACCTTAGGTTTATCTTTGTACACATTTGTAGAGTTTTTAGTCTTCTTTTTTTCCACCACTCCTTATGTCTCATCTATCACCCATGTTATTGACAGATGCATCATCCATTAGCCTACCATATCAGTTACATTGACGGTGCCAGCCACTGGACCTAGAATCTTGCTTCATGCGCTTGGGCCCTATATACTCCCTCACATATACTACTCCATTCGAGTGGCATATGCTTAGGCCTGACCACCAACATCCAAGATGAATATGACACTGTCATTGGTCTCCTCACCGGGGCAAGTCACTACTGCATTCATCACCTTAACATTCTATTAGATTCCCAGCTTGTCATCCTGCAGCTCAACAACATGTATCAATTTTGCTATCCTTTCCTCTTTCAAAAATACCTACAAGTTAGACTCCTATCTCGCAACTTTGATTCCATCACATTTACACATATTCCAAGAAACCTCAATCAAGTAGAAAATCACATGGTTAACCTAGTATTAGATTGACATTTATCACATTAAACAACATCATATACACAACATCATACATTTTTAAACACATAGCATAGACATCATACATCATATACAAAAAAACTAAATACAAGAGTGATCCAATATGTCCATCATATATATATCAACAAGGTCCCCAAATGTTTTAAAAAAATAGATATATAATTTCTCGTAGGCTCATGAGTCCCATCACCCCTATGAGTAAAAAAAATGGGTATCCAATGCCCTATACAAAATAAGGCCCATAAACCCATATACATCAAAATAGGCACTCAAGGTGCCCCTGGATCTCCCCCCTAGGTCCTCTATCAGCCGGAGGTGCCCCACTAGCTGGGGGCCCTCCAGCTTCAAGAGGCATCTGACCAGTTATCGCTGCCCCTGCCATTGCTACTCTATGGATCAATGTCTGCCACTCTGTCGGTACCCCCACACACTGGTCCGGGACCTCCTCATCTTGGATGTGGGCCCATATTCCCTCAGGATCACCCTGAAGGTCCCTCTCAAATCACCGATGCATATCCTCTACCATGGTCGCCGCGTCTCCCTATGGATCTCTGGCTGGTCCTGCACCAACATCATCTCACCGATGCCTCTACCCAACCCTCAGCTCTACGGGCTCCTTTCGAGTCAGATCCCATCGAGCCATCTCCTGGACAACCTCTGTCTCTCTTCCCCAGGGTCCTACATCTGCAAAACAACAAAGATATAATGTCAGCACCCATATACATGTTTGATAAATGCTATCTACCAAAGTCACAAAAATAGATACAACACATACCTCTTTGGTCCTAGTCCTCCCTAAGAGGTAGCACCATGTCTGAATCCTTCCTATAGTCCATACCCGTGTATGGATACCAAAGAATCACATGTGGTATCTGATGCCACACTTGAGTCACCATGGTCGTGTATTAGTGGCCACCCTCCCCTCCTCCATCTTGGTCCAAAAAATGTGCCCATCGCATAAATCGTGGCTCTAGTAGAATATGTAGGTGCAATAGAGGCACCATCTCCAAAAACCATGCAACTAACTCAGACCCAAATGCAAAATCACCAGAGTTGGCATGGCGACACCGGTCCAACTGCATCATCATCTGGGTGTGCATTAACACACCCCATGCAAATAGGTCCCCAACTAGGTCCTCTTCCACCACCCTCTGCTAACCACGAGTGATTTGCTGAGTACCCAAGGATCCGTAGATCCTCACCACCATGGACGTGATGCACTCGGTCAACAAGTCATCGATAGCCTTAATCCAGATGATCGAGCCAGAAATAGTATTCGTCCCCGAACAATCCCTAGCCACCATCATCTCCACCCTATCCTCCCTTGGCAGATGGGGATCAACAGTCTTGTCAAGAAGTACACATCCTCTGTCGTAGAGAATGTCAGTTGCTCCCCCCTCACAATGAAACACTGCAAATCAGTGGTCCACATCCTGATCAAGAACTGTAGCAGGTACTCCTGCGACCGTATCAGGGGGAAGTCAAAAACCTTGAGCAACCCGCAGGTTGCCAAGTGTCTGCGTGCTATAGGTTGTGCCCTCGTAGCCTCTCACAACCGATCCCAGTCCTACTCTCGCCAATGGACCAACATCGTGCTCTAGGCTTTGATGATCACCTGCATCCACCAAGAAACATATGATCAACCACATCATCCATAAAAAAATCATAAATATCAAAAAATCATACACCCCTTAGCCTACCCATAATACGTGGCTTTCCCCCATACAATTGCACATATGTGGGCGACTGTTCTTCAAACAACTGTGCACTAATGCACAGTTGTCTCTTCCACAAGCATGCATCGGTGCACACCTGTCGGTCAGACAAGCATGCATCCAATGCATGCATGTCTTGATAACCCACGCACACATGTGCACAGATGTCTCAGGGACAGTCGCACATTATGTGGGATATTTCTCGCCACAGCTGCGCATTCACCATACATGATTGTATTGAAAAAACCTGCACATAATGTGTGAGAAACTGAGTTATAACCACTCACATATGTGTGGGTATTTCCCCTTTTCCCTTGCATTTGTGGACCCATACACTTAAAAACCCCTTTACAACCCTCTGTATAGCCCCTACCCACAATCTATCCAATTCACACAATGCAACATGATAGGACCACTAACCTGTCTCTCGTCTCTCTCGGATCGGTAGCCTCACATTCCTGTAATATCCAAATCTACTCACAGCTCTATCATCAACTCAGTATTAGTGACAGGTACAAATGAGGTGGCATGGTGGGCCCACCATCCATATATAGCCCCTTTTTCCCAACTTTCACACTCTGTTACAGGAGCCCAGAGCCTCCATTTTCTGATCCATTCTCAGCCACAAAATATTGATCCTGCCATCTACACTTTCACTTTCCTCGAGTGATCATCTACACTTTTCCCTATAGTAGAATTTTTCTCACTCCACGTTCAGGTATGCATGCTCACTTTTAGTTTTATCAAATAGTTGTTATATGTTCTTTATCACTAGGTATTGTTCACGTCAGGTATTTGGTTTTCATGTGTGCAATTGCTTGTTCAACAATCTTACAACCCCTTCAGGTATATGTATGACACTGGCATATAGTTACTCCCTCTGTTACTAATTTCATATCCCAATCACACCCTCCGACATTTACATTCAGGGTCCCTACATTCGGCTCTGCAGTATCTTTACCTCTGCCATATTTTGGTATTGTTATCTGATAGCACTCTCCCCCACATGAGTTGTCCCATTCATAGTTCCCCTTGGCAACTTGACACTCATGTTGATTTCACCCCATAGGGTTGAGAGTCCCGATAGTATTTTTCACTTCCGAGAATGAAACTCATACTTCTTCTCATCATATTTCTAACCTTCCCAATGGACTCACGGGTCTTATCATCTTACACTTGATTCTATTGACTGCACTCCCGCAGTTTCATTAGCCCTCCATCTCATCCACCATTAGTTTTCCCATCTACAAATTGTCCTCCATCCACTTACCTAATATAGAAGCCCATCCATGGGCCCCCCACCCTCCACCAGTTATCTTTCAAAAACTTGTGCTCTAAACAGGCTAGACCATCTTTCACTGGGGCACCCGTTTCTGTATATATATAGTCTGTTAGCACCATAAATTTTCCAGTTAGAGTTAGTCCTAGATGAGTCGTGGTTCATGTGTCGAAGCGTGTGAGGTCAGGTACTAGATAATGAATGGGTTAAACTCAGCAAGTGGTAGTTCTGGCCCTTGGATTTGGGAAAGGGCATCATAATTAGTCGTGTGCGACTTGTAAAGGTCATTTTCCCAAAATGTCGAGTACTATCAGAAAGAGAGAATTTACATGCCAAGGCCGAGGAAATTTGTTAGAATAAAGGTCACGTCAACATATATAGTGACCATCATCACCTAATTATGAAGTCAGAAAGGTTAAGAAATCATGACACTCATGTCATGTATATTGTGCAGCACTTATCATCTTTACTTTCCACACTTCAAAGTGTACTCGTCATGCTACTTGGTTGCGCAAATCTTCAGTGTGCTTCCAAGCTTCTCGTCACCATGGATTTATCGTCCTCTGCCATGATTCCATCCCTCACCCGTTCAATTATAAATACTAATCGCCCTACGTGTTTCTCCTTTTCCATCTGAGTTTGTGCATTGTCTATGATTTTTTCTACAAGTCATGGGTTCTTTCGTTGTGGGAAAGGTGATTTCCATCGGTTATGTGGTGAGTTTGTTCATTCAAATTTTTCACATCTCCTTTGTTTTCAGTCATGGTTTGGATCATGTTGGAGTTTATCGCGAGCTAGCACACCGGGCCACAGTCCTTCTCGCAGTCAACCTCTCTTATTCGAAGTTCTTTCTTGTCACATTGAGTTGCTTTCTGTGTCCAAATTCCATGGCCCGCCACAAGTACCTCAACACTTTGCCACCACAACAAAAAATTTTGTTGCGCTTCCCTACTGCAATGAGCCTACCGTGGTCATTTATAACAACGTTGATCTCCTTCTCCATTGAAATTTTTCATAGCACCTAGCAACCGCACAGTGAACTCTTAGAGTTGTCTTTGCTCGTCGCGCAAATTTCTGTCACTGCCATCCCAACAAGTCGTCGCGAGGTATATCATTTTCCATTCTTTTTCACAAAGAGGGTGTTATTATTCATCACTGATCCAGGTGGATATTGGTGGCCACCCACCTATTCCACTTGGAACCCCACCATTGCTTCTTTCAGTTTTTCAGTTTCCGCACAGTTTACTATTTTTAGCAGTTTTTCGGGTCCTGAACTTCTGGAGCCGTTTTGAGGACCTTAAACGATGTTTTTTGGGAAAATAGGGAGCAACATGGATCATAGATCCATGTTTCTCACCCAAAAGTTGTATTCCTTGGATAGATATTTCTAACGAGGTATAGAATGCGTCAAACGGAGATCGTATGCCGAAGTTACGTCCCTGGGAAGTTGATGTACCAACTTACCCAAACGGGGCCCATAGTCTTGGCGTTTCATCTCCTAGGGTTAGGTCTTTGGATGTTTAGGGTTTTCCATTGTTTCTCAATAATAGTAGGCCTTCGAGCCTCATGGTAACACAGTTCAGAGGCCAGTAGCCGCCACATCTCTTCTCAGAGATAAGCTACCAGCGCCCTAGCTAGTTTATTTCCATTCTGTCTGTAAGCATATTTCAACCATTTGTTATTAATGAAATGAAGTCTTATTTCCACTACATCTCTGTGTTTATGTGTATTTCTATATTCCACTGTGTTCCTACATAAATCCGGATCAGTGGTATTAGAGCGGTCTGCTCATTCTCAATCCTTCTTTGCATGTCCCCAATGAGATCGGGGTATAAGGAGTTGGTGCTCGATCTGGTTGAACCTTTGCAAGATTAGCCTCGCAAACCCCGACGACCGCCCATGGGAAAAGAAACGAAAGATGAGGGAGCAGGAGATCCTATCAAAATGTTTCTCGAGGAGGCCCTCGAGAAACAAAGGAACACGATGATGGACAACTTTGCCCAGATTCTTCAACGGATTCCGACTAGCGGCGCATCGACATCCAGAAGCCACTCTGGAGGAGCCACTCCTTTTAAGGTACAAGTAAACTTTGACATTCCCATATTTGATGGCCAAATAGATGCAGATGTCGTAGATAAATGGTTGAATCTGTTAGAAGGATATTTCTCGGTTCATGACTTTTCCAACCGAGAAAAGATTATTTTCGCACTCCTCATTGCCGCCCCCCATGTCAAGGACTGGTGGGAAACCTACTCAGAGCAAGAGGGCGAGGGAGAACCTTCTTTGTTCTCAGCTGCACCCACTTGGAATTCTTTCCAAGACGCCATCAAGGAACAATATTATCCCGTGGGGAGCTATGAGGACAAATACATACAATGGACTACGTTGCGGCAGCAAAGGGACCAAGATGTGCATGAGAAGACGAATCTGTTTCATACCCTACACACAAAGTTGGGTATCAAAGATTCAAAGAAACATTTGTTGTTAAAGTACCGCAGTTGTCTGCACAGATACATTCAGGAGGAAATGGAGTTCCTCGACATCTCCTCCCTTGGTGTGGCATACCAATATGCTACCAAGATTGAGCAGAAGTTCAAACAGAAGAAGCGAGACTTTGGGTCTTCAAATCAGAAGCAAGGGAAAGGTTCTCCCAAACCGCAGAACAAAGGACCAAGCCAAGGCAGGGCAGCCCAGGACAACCCACCAAAGACACAAGCAAAGAACAACACCACGAAGCCAAAAAAGGACACGGGGAAGTGGTGTGAGTTCCATAAGACCTCCACTCATAACACAAGTGAGTGTCGGGCCAAGCAGTCACTGGTAGCCAAGTTGAAGGCTTCTGAATCAGATGCATGCTCCGACTCTGAATTAGAACTTGACAAGGGGAATGACAGGGGGAAGTAGATTATCGATGCGGAGCCCAACTCCACCATTTCCACCACAAAGATCCAGAAGGAGGAACCAGAATATCTAGAGGAGGCAGAGTGTCTCTTCCATTCCAAGATGTGGGTAAAGGGTTCCCCATTGTAGTTCATTGTCGACAGCGGGAGCCAAAAGAACCTCATCTCGATGGAGGTCGTGAAGTGACTGGGCTTGTCGACCACAACACACCCACAACCATACACCATCGGGTGGTTGCACCAAGGATGGGACCTCCGCGTCAGTCAATAATGTCTCTTTCCCTACAACATCAAGCCCTTCACGGATGAGGTATTATGTGATATTTAACCTCTTGATGTCTCTGATGTATTATTAGGCCAACCGTACTTATGGAAGTGACATGTTGTGTATGAGTCCAGGCCTCATGTTGTTATTATCACTTTGGGCAATAAGTTGTACAGGATACCGGAGATAGCACCGCCTACCACCATCTCTTTGGTTACTGCAAAAGAATGCAGTAAGCTCATTTCCAAAACCAAGAAATTTGTTTTCCTGATGATCCACCCTCAGGGAAAGAGGAATACTGTGGCCATGACCTCCAGATAAGGCCCCACTGCATGAAAACAACAGATGGATAAGGTTGTGGAGGAGTACGAGGACATCTTCATCTCCCCTGTAGGGGTGCCTCTACACTGCCAGGTCAAGCACCCCATCGATCTGACCCCAGGTGTGTCGTTGCCCAATGGACCCATCTACCGATGCTCTGTCCTGGAGAATGATGAAATCAAGAGGCAGATTCAGGAGCTGTTGCAGAAAGGTCACATCCGGCCAAGTTCATCGCCCTGTGGGAGCCCAATCGTATTGGTGCAGAAGAAGGATGGGACTTGGAGACTCTGCATTGACTGTCGGGAACTAAACAAGATCACTTTCTGGAATAGGTACCCGATCCCACGGATTGATGACTTTCTGGACCAACTCAAGGGGGAAAAATATTTCAGCAAGATCGACTTGAATTTTGGGTATCACCAGGTACCAATCGAACCATCTGATGTGTGGAAGACTGCATTCAAATCCAAGGAGGGCCTTTTCAAATGGTTGGTCATGCCTTTCGGGTTGACGAATGCCCCTGCAACCTTCATGAGGCTAATGGAAAAAATTCTACAGCCATTCACCAACTCATTTGTAGTGGCGTACTTGGATGACATTCTGATCTTCAGCCAGACTTGGGAAGAGCACATCCACCACATCCGACAGGTCCTCCAAACACTGTGACAACACAAGTTGTGTGCCAATTTGGAGAAATGCACTTTTGGCATAACCCAGGTTCATTATCTGGGATACATTATTGATGAGCGGGGGTGCATGTGGATCTAGCAAAGATCTGTCATTCAGGATTGGCCAGTCCCAACCACCCTAACAGAGCTCCGCAACTTTTTAGGTCTTGCCAATTTCTATCGCAGATTTGTGTTGGGATTCTCTCATATCACTTGGCCCTTGAGTCAAGTCACCAAGCGAGGAGCTAAAGCAAAATTCTTTTGGTCTGAATCTCAACAGAAGGCATTCAGGGAGTTGAAGCATCGCCTCTACTCTGCACCAGTGCTCACATTACTAGACTTTCAACAACCATTTGAGATCGAGACAGATGCCTCTGACTATGCTATTGGGGCAGTCCTTACTCAACATGGCCATCCAGTGGCATATCACAGTGAGACACTTTCCGACACAATTCGGAAGTATCCCACTTATGACAAAGAAATGTATTCCATTGTGTAGGCTTGTCGGCAATGGAAGCATTACATTTTCGAAAAGGAAATGGTGATCCACACAGACCACTGACCCCTGCAGTTCATATAGACACAAGGGAAGTTGCAAAACGATCACCATCAGAAGTGGTCCACATACCTGCAACAATTTCATTTGAACATTAAGTACAAAAAAGGTAGCACCAATAATGTTGCAAACTGCCTCAGTCGACCACCCATTGTGGCGCTAACCACTGTGCTCAACTCTTGTGAGCACGAGACTTCTGATTGGCCGCTTCTCTACAAAAGTGATCCAGAATTCTGCCGCACATACAATACACTCTTGGAGGGTAAGCAAGTTCCCAATTTTCACCTCTAGGATGCCCTCCTTTGTCACCTGGGACACCTTTGTGTTCCTTCAAGCGAGCATGCCAAGATGATTTGGGAAGTGCACTACAGTTGGTTCGCTGGGCATTTCAGGGTCGAGAAAACCGTGGCAGTACTGCAAAAGTATTTCTATTGGCTGAACCTTCAACAAGATGTCGGGAAGTACATCAAGTCCTACACTGCTTGCGCCATTGCCAAACCGAGCATCAAGAAGCAAGGCCTCTATACTCCGCTTCCTACAACCCAGTCAACCTTGGGAATCCATCTCTATGGATTACATGTCGAGCCTCCCTTCTACTAAGCATGGCAATGACTGTGTTTTTGTGGTCATCGACTGATTCTTGAAGATGTCCATTATGATGGCTTGTAAGAAGAATATCATAGTAGAAGCCACTGCTAAACTCTTCTTTGAACGAGTGTGGGTACACTTTGGGATCCCACAGTCCATCATCTCAGATCGGGATAGTAGGTTCCTCAGTACATTTTGGTCCATCCTCTGGTCAATGTTGGACACCAAGCTCACCAAGTCCACAGCTTTCCATCCGCAAACTAATGGCCAGACAGAGGTCATCAACCAGATGATGATACACATTCTGCGCATGTACAATTCAAAAAATCCACGCACATGGGATGAGAGCCTCCCCTATGTACAACATAGCTACAACCAAGCTCTCCATAGCTCAACTAGCCACAACCCCTGTCAAGTTGGCTTGGGATTCCAGCCACTATGTCCCATTGACATAGCCATGCCATTTGTGGCTACTCGGGAAGATTCAGCTCATATCCAGTCTGAGGCAGATAAGCAAAACAACTTCATTGAGCACATTCAACACATCTGCCAACAGGTTCATGACATCTTGGATAGAGCCAATGCTAAGTACAAGAAGTGACATGATCAACATCGGGTGCCACACAACTTCCAAGTGGGCGACAAAGTGTGGCTGCATTTGCAAAAGGAGCGCCTCATTGGACCCCACCACAAGCTTCGTCCACTCTGATATGGGTCGTACACCCTCACCAAGGCTATAGGGGAAAATTCCTTTGAGCTCAGCATTCCACCATTCCTTGGTCTGCACCCAGTGTTCAATGTGGACTGCCTTCGGCCCTACTTTCCACCTCTACTAGACACATCCGACATGGCAGAACAACTCACACCAACAGATTTAAATCCAGACTGCATGGAACAAGCCAGAACTGATCAGATCATGGATACACAGATCAAGCACACCCGAAAACAAAGGATACCACTATATCAAGTTGTCAAAGCAGGCCAACTCCTTCACCAAGGCAAATGGCTCACCAGGGACCAAGTTCAGCAGAAGTTTCCTCATCTCATGGAGGAACTCAATGCAATGGGGACCATTGTTTCCTGAGGGGGGAGGAATGATCCAGGTGGATATTGGTGGCCACCCACCTATTCCACTTGGACCCCCACCATTGCTTCTTTCAGTTTTTCAGTTTCCGCACAATTTACTATTTTTAGCAATTTTTTGGGTCCTGAACCTCCGGAGCCGTTTTGAGGCCTTAAACGACGTTTTTTGGGAAAACATGAAGCAACATGGATGATAGATCAATTTTTCTCACCCAAAAGTTGTATTCCTCGGATATATCTTTCTAACGAGGTATAGAAGATGTCAAACGGAGATCGTATGCCAAAGTTACGTCCCCGGGAAGTTGATGTACCAACTTACCCAAACGGGGCCCATAGTCTTGGCGTTTCATCTCCTAGGGTTAGGCCTTTGGATGTTTAGGGTTTTCTATTGTTTCTCAATAATAATAGGCCTTCGAGCCTCATTTTAACACAGTTCAAAGGCCAGTAGCCGCCACATCTCTTCTCAGAGATAAGCTACCAGCGCCCTAGCTAGTTTATTTCCATTCTATCTGTAAGCATATTTCAGCCATTTGTTATTAATGAAATGAAATCTTATTTCTGCTGCATCTCTGTGTTTATGTGTATTTTTGTATTCCATTGTGTTCCTACATAAATTCGTATCAATCACCATGCGCGCAAAACAAATACACATTTTTAAAATGACAACATCCTAAGACATAAGGAAGAAGGCATGAGGCAGTAGAGCCATAAGGCATAAACCTCAAGACTTGGCATTAATCAATGAAGATATGAATGTCAGGGCATATTTTGAACATGTAGGATGCATGCACTATTGTGAGAAGATTAAAGGATATAATGTGAAGCTGGATGAAAAATCACTCTCAGGTTTAATGGGTTCTGCGTGACCATTGCGAGAATCACATTCCAGGTGACAGAGGAAACCCTTTCGTCCACGATAGAGATCCCTCCACATGGTGAAAGGTGGTCTAAGGGCATGCCTTTAGACATATTGTGCTACAAATACTTTATCAAGAAAAACTTTCTGAACGGAAAAGTCGGAGTGGGCATTCTGAGTTGGTATCTCTGGGAGCCTTTCCAAAAGCTCCTAAAGGTGATTAGAATGCATTTCACCTATGAAAGAAGTTCTAACAGAATACACCGAAATCACATCAGGATGCATCAAATCCTAGAAAGATGATGAGTCGAAGAAGAAATTATCCCATATATCATTGATCAAATTAGTGGTAGTAGAGGAATTGAGACATCTAGGAAAAAACTAAGATTCATTTCTAATTCCAGATGACATCCCTAGGGACTCCAAAAGAGACTTCCCTCTACCCATGGGGGAAACAACATTTCTCAGCACAGGGGAAAGAATGGGAGAGGCCACAAGAAAAGGAAAAGAAATGGAAGACTTGTCATCCCAACATCCAACAAAACAAAAAAGAGGCAGGCCGAAGTTGATCAAGAAGCTCAAGGAGACCAAAACTCCTAGTGAATCGCACACCCAATCCACTACTAAGAAGTTACTATTGCACGTCGTTTGGCTTGAACCCATTGAAGGTTCAAGAAAGGGAATTAGTGAAAGATGGAGAAGGTCGGGGACTGAAAACATGGAGGTTCAGGAGTCGTCGCAACAGTTCAAGAAAACACAACTCGCTATTGTCTAACTGTATCAAGAGAATAAAGAATTGAGAAAATAGTTAGAAGAAAGGTTTGTCAAAACGACCATGTCATAGAGCTGATAAGGGAATGAAAATTGGCTAAAAAGAAATCTTAGAGAAGAACAAGACGTAATCGTTCAGTTGTGCAAGGAACAGAGGATGTTAGAGGAAAGAATCGCTCATCACTTCAAAGAATGTAGACCGACCATGGAAAATGTTTGTGTGGCTCTTGCTAGTTCTCAAACAAAGCTAAAAGGGAATGTGTGGTCTTGTGGAGACAAGTGAGTAATCTGAAAAGACAAAATTGGTCCCTTACGAAAACACTTAGAGTATTAAGATTGCAGGTGAGGCTAGAGGCATGATTGACCTGATCCTATTTTTGTCTTTTTGGAGGTGGCACATAATTTTTCTCCCTCGTGTCCTTCTTCCCACCGAGGAACAAGAAGTCTGACGAGCACCCGTGTAGTGGATATTCGTCGCACAGATGTTGTAAACCCACATGTTGAGAAGGACAAGTGTGGGAGAAATGCATGATAGTTTTGAAGGAGATGCGTGGCCCTCCGACCGTCATCACCACCTGGAAAGCACGAACGATAGCCAACAGACACCTGCCACACCAACTCGCCACGTGCATACTACAACTAGTTATCACGTGACAACAACCAGAGCCCATTACACTGAGTAGTAGAGTTTTGACAGTGTGCTCGATCAGTCGGGAAACTACTAAAAGGAGAAACGTCACTGCATCACCTCCTTATGATTGAATCTTACTGATGACTGAAATATCATGATGAATACGTCGGTTACGACATTATTGGGTACAGTTGGGTTTCCTTTTTAGTAAGTTATGTCTGAAAGGTCATCTGGCAGGGAATAACCGAAATCTAAAATTCTAGGAGTAGTAGTTGAGGCATATCATCCCAAGCGGCGCAATTTTTTCTTTCTATATATTCTCTCCTTTCAATTTAATCTTGGCTGGTTGGCAAAGTAGTGTAGGCAATAGACTATTTAATGTAATCTTTGAACCCGATTGAAATATAATGTAGAAGTCATGAGGCTTTGACGAATAGATTCTAACGAAGGTGGTTTGATGTATTGTGATCCCATCTATGTATGTACTTCATGTTTTCTCTATATTCATGCATTTCCTTGTTTTTAATTGGAACATTTAATAAGTCTAGAATTCATCGTGCGATGCTTTAGACTTTTCCATTTAAATTGTGTTTTTTCTTCTAAGTAATTTAGAATTCATCTTCAGTGGTGCTCTGGGTTGCTTTATGTTCTCTTTCTTTCACCACACACAACGAACTTTGAACTGGAATACGATCACCTGCTTAGCCTTTATCCTCTCAAAGTTTCTCCTATTAAGTCATTAATTTATCTCTCTTTCAAGAGGTTGACTCCATGGCCCAAGGTTCTATAGTTCCTTGCCAACGAAACCAAAAACATTATTCAAACACAATAAATCTAGCCAACAATTCAAAGACATTATCTGTCAAATACTAAGTCTCAGAGAGAGCCCTCTCTAGGTTGGAAAGGATAGTTTTTAGTTCTAAATTTGGTCTATAGGTTACCTATGTCATTTTTTTTCTCTGCCAAATAAATTTACAGAGTGCTAAAATCTTGGCGTCGTTTCCAGGGATGAAATTGAAAAACTTTTCCCTGGGAAAACGTCTAAAATTGTAGTTTTGATCCCTGAGGGTAATAGTGGTTCAGACATCTATATTGGTTGAAACCTTCTTACCCTGACGACTCCAAATAAATAACACCAGTAGTGCAGAGTAGTCAGAATCAGAAATCATGGCTTCAAAGAAATTTTATACCAGAGCGAACCCTGATCCAGAACCTGCAGCACCCGTGTCGGATCCTGAAAAAAATTATGTGCAAAGAAAAGGAACATATACCAGACACATTCTATTACCTGGAAATAACTCTATCTTTACCCAAGGAGGAAGTACAAAGCATCGATGACCTGGAGTTCGATATACTATTCGAACAAACTCTGTTCAGGTCTAGGTCAAAACCCTGTTTGAACGAAATAGTTTTTGATGAGAAACAGTTCCATTCTATGATACAAACTAAACCCCCATGAGATGCTATAATCTCCACTCAGACCATCCAGCCAGTTCAAAACCCTCCTAGTGTTATGGCTGCCAGATTTACCCCTCTTGCCTTACCAACCCAACTACATGATTTGCCCCAAAATTATAATCAGAGAATCAAGCTATATGATGTCGAAGGAAGTCCTTCTGCCCAAAAGCACTTGGATTGGTTTAATGATTTCATTGACCAGGAAGAGGTCTATCACAAGGATGCAAAAATAAGATTTTTCATGCAGAGTCTCTCAGTGGAGGTTATAAAGTGGTCTAGAAACTTCAAGCAACGACCATCCCCGATTTCACAATGTTTGAAACATCATTTCTTGCCACATGTGGGGTGAAAAAAAGAATCCTCTGGAATTAATAACTCAGTATAACAATATAAAAGATCACCAGAGGAAATGGTTCAGTATTTTTCATCTAGATTCATGAACATCTATAACTCAATCCCCAGGGAAGTCAAACTACCTCCTGAAGATGCCCAACTTCGATACACTGATTCCTTTGACAATAATTTTTCCTTGCTGCTAAGAGAAAGAAGATTTAATACTTTAGGCGCTATGATGAGCGACTCGATTGAATTCAAAGTAAATATGATGCTATTGGGAAAGATCAAACAAAATTTTGACAAAAATGGAAAGAAGCCCCAAGGGGACACGCAACCCTCTACATCTCGATTGTCAGACAAAAATTTCGATTTGATGATGAATACTATGGAGAAGCTTATGGAAAGGATGTCCATGGAAAAAATGCCTAACACTGGGAAGAAAAAATGATTTCCAGCCTAGAAATAAAAACTTTAGAAGAGCTCTAGTTCCACAGATCAGGCGAAGGGACCAGAGAGATCAAGATGATCAGTAGATAAGACCTCCTTTCCAAAACAACTATGCAAATTAATACTTTGATAAGATGATCCAAGACTAGATGCATTGTTGCGATGACACGAATAGATATGTGTTCTTAACAAAGGGAGAACACAATCAATTCATGGATGCAAAAGATGGTTTTATGCTGGAGACTAATGACGCACTGTCTTCGGAAATGAAGGAGTTCGGGAAGGGATATCACAATAAAAGTATGCAGTTTCAAAAGAAGTACAACCTCAGGAGTAGAAAGACACCTGTAGAGCCTATGCAAACAAATCCCACAAAGGAACCCCAGGCGAATACTCCTTCTTCAAGCCGACCAAAGAAAGACAATTCAGGAAGGGACATGACAGAGAAGGGAAAATCAAAGGAATAATCCCTAAAGAAAGCACCTAAGGCAAGTAAGGAAATCAATCTCAAAGAGGTAGATAAAGCTCCACCCCTTTTTGTTTTGAGAGCGAAATGGCCAAATTCAAAGTCTTTGTTCCTTTTAATGAGTTGATCAAGAAGGGAGAGTATAGGAATAAGATCATTAAGATGTTAAAGATGGAAGAGTCTCCCAACACCTTGAACATCCAAGATGACCACTATGTCATCTTATTTGGTCTGCACGTAGAAGAAACTGGCAATATTGATGGTGTTCCTCCTTTCTATGTCAGTCTCAAAATTCATGACATGACTTTTCATAATGCCATGTTGGATTCAGGCACATTGCATAATATCATGCCAAAGGTGGTCATGGATGACTTAGCTTTAGACATCACCAGACCTTTAAAGATATTTTCTCTTTCGACTCAAGAAAGCTGAAATGTTTGGGTTTGATCAAAGACTTGGTCATGTCATTATCCCAAATTTCATTGAAGAATCTGGTCATGGACATGGTGGTTGTCAACATTCCCCGAAAATTCGACATGTTGTTATCCAGATCTTGGGCCACAAAATTTAAAGGAACCTTGCAGATGGACATGTCTTATGCTACCATCCATGTCTTTGGCCAAGAAAGAACATTGTAAAGAGAGGTGTTGCTCAAGTACATGGTGAGTAGAAAAACTCAACCAAACAATCATTCTATCTACTCTGTTGACACCAAAATCAGCTCCTCTTTTTTTTATAATGACTTAAGTTTTGAAGAGGGGGAGCCAACAACTGTCATGATTGTTAGATATAAGGCTAAACATTAAGCAGAGGAATGTGCAGATCCGACAAACCATGCGGAAAATGAAATGTGGAATATGAGCTTCGACGGAGCTGTCATCAGGGAGGGAGCCGAAGCTGATGTGTGGATCAATCCTCCCAAAGTCACCGCAAAAAATTTCTCTTATAAGATCGCCTTTGATTGTACAAACAACATGGCCAAATATGAGGCACTAATTTTGGGTTTGAGAACTTTAAAGGAATTGGGCGCTAAAAGGATAACGGTGCATGGATATTCTGAGCTCATCATAAATCAGGTAAAGGGTATATACCAGTCCAAGCATCCTATACTAAGAACATATAGAAATGTAGTGTTGGATCTCCTTGAAGAGTTCTCAGAGTAAAATTTGTCAGTGACCCCCATGGGAAAAAAATCAAATTGTAGATTCCCTCACGACCTCAGCTTCTATGTTTAAAATTCCAATTTTTCCCAATAGGAAGTATGAAATTGAAGTCAAACACAGGCACGTGGTACTTGATAACATCAAATATTGGAAAGTGTTTGAAGATGAAAAACAAGTGGAGAGGTTCCTCCAAATGAGAAACGAGTTCACTAACGTGAATATTGATGATGAGTGTTGTTGTGAAGAGGATGAAGACGCAGGTGCGTGCAGTAGTGATGACCCCTTTCATAACTAGATAGTTGGAAGAGATATAATGCAGTTAAAAAACAACATTATCCCCAAAGGTTTGGTCCCATTAGAAAAGTTGTTGTTGGGCTCCGGATTTATAACTTTTTCTTGCTGGTTCTTGAAGACATTGTTTACTCTCCTGAAGACTTTTGTTTAGCAAATGGCATTCTTTCTGTTCTATTCATGTTCTATTACACCTATATGTTCCATTATATACAGAAACCATGAAATGCTTCCAAAACCACAAATGAGCGAAGAATTCAACTATAATGTGGATGCACTGTCACCTCTTGGTGCAAATACGGTAAAGGGTAGACAAGGAGTAATTTATCTCTGGGCAAAGTTACCAAGTGGTGCTGTTGAAGTTGTTTGCAAAAAGACATGGGGTTATTGTTAACCCTGGTGGTGCTAGTGGAGGACTAGGGTATGTTTGTGTTTTATTTGGGAATGCTTTCGACAATATTATTCAAGATGTGCAAATGGTTAAAGTCATCATTTACTTCAGTTTCTGGAGTTATTGGGCAATATG
>ML787432.1:577371-606888 GCA_009831015.1 Picea engelmannii
TTAGTCTTTTTTATCAATACATGGTTAATTATTATCATTTATGTATTAATTTTTCCAATCTTTAAAGTCTATTATCCAAAAAAAATCTTCCAGGACTACAGAATGGACAAGTGATTCCAAAAACTTAATAGAACGGCATATATACATTTTGGCTTTAGCCTTTTGTTTATTATGTTGTTATTTATGTTTTTTTAATTCTGTTACATGTGCAGGTCTGATATCTTTAGATTAAATGATCTGTGATGTGTAGGAGGTTTATATTATAAATATCATCTATTATTTGCTTCATCAAAATATAAATGTTGTCATTATATCTTCGATTTAAATAATAAGATTTATCTTTGAGTTTTAAATTGAATGATAAAATGTATAGATTGCTTTCAGATTTATCTTGTTGTAATCATGTATAATTATGAAATCACAAGTTTATGTTTGTGTTTACTTGTCTGTCATTAAAACCTAAGCTGCCAATACATGTTCTGAATTTATTTAGAATAGTCATAAGGTTCATTGCAGATTTCTCTCTTGGACATGGCAGTTGGATGTTCACCACTCATGCAGATGCTTGGATGCACCTCACTAATGCACTGACAGGATAGCTTCTTTGTATTTTTCTGTCATTTACATATCATTAAAACTAGAATGTATGGTTCAGCTTTGACTATCCACATGTTCATGTTTCATTAACTTTTTTTTGCAAGATTCTTTAAATTTATAAAAGAAAAACAATAAATATTTTTATGTGCTTTCTTTATCTGCTTCCTAGAAGAAATCATTTTTCACGTTGATTTTCATAAGTTTTGATTAAAACTTGCATCGTGTAAATCATGTAAATAAATGAGACTTGTATATCTTCTGCTTAAATACAACTACTATAGTTACATTTGAACATATGTACATATATATAGTGTGTTTAGTAATTAGTTAGTTATTTCATCTCTTTTATTTATTTTATTTGTTTCTTCTAGGATTCTTAGATTGGCTAACGAAGCCATTAAACCTGTCAGAACGAGTTACACCAAACGACTTGGGTTATTTAGACAACCCCAGACCAGACTCGCTCTTCCAATTGACGGACGGTCAATTTCTCCCGTCAACACTACCTTAGTGGTCCTTTATTAATATACTGGACCTAGTCCACCTTACATTGAATGACCACATTCTCATATATTAAATGAATTCCACTAATAATAAATAAGCACATTCCCATTGGGTACCTCCCTAGGTACCCCATATTACCGCCCTAGGTATACTACATTCCATTTCCCTTCACAGGTTTCATCCTCGAAACATGAGAAGAAACCATACAATATGATCGGCTAAACAATGTAGCCAATTGGTACCAAGTATGACCATCCATCCATCCTAATGGAAGTCGAACATGATGTCCATATGTTTCCTTTTCACCCTGATCTTGATCTGCATTATGTCGATGTTTCCATGGGATTAATTCTCTAGCTTGATGTCTTCCTATAGTGCTAGTAGGCCTCCATGCACCTCTTGATCGGGTTCTAGTCTGGTGCCCTGCTGGAGCATAAATGTGTTGATGCATACGCCCTTGCCTTGATGAATTTTATGTCTCTAGATGATGTGGATGGCGATATACAAAAGCTATAGGAATTTGTTCTTTTTTCTTCAAATCTGCCAACACTTTATGCCTTTGAGTCAATGACCTCCTTAGCTTCCTGATTATGTCCTTCCTATAGTTTTTCATCATCTCCTTCGGTAGATTCTGCCTCTGATTCAACTTCAGACTCAACAATAACTTCTTTGCAACCTTCCATGGGTCCATCTTTCTTACTAAGAGACACATCCTGCAGTGTGACTTTCTTTTTCTTGTACCACAACTTCAAAAACTTCTTTTGCACATTAATATTAATGGTACCCATTGATTCTATCCAAGGATATCCCAAAACAATATCCACTTCATCAATATCCATATCATAAAAATATGAATGCAATACATATTTATCCATACTGAGCTTCATATCTTTAAAAATTTTAACATTTTCACCCTGAACGTGTGTACTTTGGATGTTCTTTTCAGTAATTTTCAATCTATTAGCCAACTGAATATTGATAAAATTATGCATTCATCTAGGGTTAATAGAAACAATAACCTTCTCCTTATGAATACAACCATGAACCTGTAATATAAATTTTTCACATGAAAATAATTCTTGGTGATGTCTTTATCCTTACTCTTTGTATAAGACCACTTGTCTTAAAGTAATTTTTGAAGTTTTTCCTCAGAAAGTAACATCCACTCAAAATGGTGAAATGATTTCTAGCATATGAGAGAATCACCTTTGAAACCCCAGTCTACAAACGATTTCCACTGCCCTTTCCATTCTGACTTGTGGGACTTTAAGAAGTATTGAATACTAGGACCATCATCTTTTCCTGTAAAATACATCTTGCTTAGAAAAAATATTCAACAAAAACTAGGGTTTAAAAATAAATTACTACAGAAAATTGCGGCTTTTTCTAGAAAAAAACCTGAAAAACTGTTGAATTTAAAATGCTCATAACTTAACTTTTCGGACTCTGTTTTGGCTGTTTTATTTTTGAAATTGGGTATTTGTCCGAGAGGAATTCAAATACACAATTTGTTTTTCCAAATTCAGCTCATAAATATTCATATCTAAGCCTTAAGTGTGTCGCCCTCTTTTTCTACCCTAGAAACAATTATGCAAAAAGAGAAAACAAATATTCCCTTCTTTGGCCAAGGAAAGTGCTCTGATACCAATTGGTAAGTACCTATACCAGATCTGCAAATATACTTCAATAAGACCAAGAATAAACCATAAACCATTTACCATAACATAAACACAAGAATATAGAGAAAACCCTTGAGGTAGGGTAACACCATACATTATTCCTTAGGGATGGAATGCACTCCTCAAGCAACACTTGCTTCTTACAATGACAATATTCTTCACTCTCCCTTTCATTACATTGCTCACACTTCTTTATATATCTCTCTCTATCTCCTAGGAACCTTATAGAGAGTATTCTCACATTTATTATATCTAACTATCGTAGTGGGCCTTATTTAATACTACAGTGGTGGGGAGGCCCAAAGGGCCCATAGTAATAATAGTCGAGGCCATTCAATGTAAGGTAGATTAGGTCCACTATATTATTAAATAAGGCCCACTATGGTACCTAGATATAATAAATGGATAGTTAGATATAATAAATGGAAGAGGACTTCTTAGAATGTTCTACTTCTAGAAGATTCCTCCTCTAGAGTGTTCTTAGGTGATGGTAGCACTATATAAAGGAGTGCAAGAAATGTAATGGGACATGAAGAGAAGTATTGTATTTGGAGCAGTAGCCCAATAACAGGATGCACCCTCGAAGATGCAAGTGAACAAGAGAGGATTGCTTCCATAATAGGATCCATTGTATGGTGTTGTCCTACCCCAAGGGTTTTGATATAATAAAGTGTGGTTTTATATATTGTTTCATATATCTTGTGTGGTGATTGTATTCAGATATCTTTGGCATTATTGTGATACTTTGTATTCAGTCTTTGGGTTCTTAACAATTGGTATCAGAGCCCAGAGGGTCCATAATGTTAATAGTGAAGGCCATTCAATGTAAGATGGATTAGGTCCATTGTATTATTAAATAATCCTCACTATGATAGTTAGATATAATAAATGTAAGAGGACTTCCTAGAAGGTTCTACTTCTAGAAGATTCCTCCTCTAGAATGTTCTTAGATGATGGTAGCACTATATAAAGGGGTTCAATCAATGTAATGGGATATGAAGATAATTATTGTATTTGGAGTTGAATCTCAATAGGAGGATTCTTCCTCAAAGAGACATGTGAATAGGAGAGGATCTTTTCCATAATAAGATCTATTGTATGGTGTTGCCCTACCCTAAAAGTTTGACAGTAATAAGAGAGATTTTTCATATTGTTCTTCTACATCTATTGTAGTGTTTTTGTATTCAGGTTTTTGGTTCTTAACAGACAATGCAACGACATTCAAGTCTAATAAGATGGAGAAGTTTTGTAACGATTACAACATAACTCTGTGACATTATACGACTTATTACCCATAGGGAAATGGATTAGCAGAATCATCTAACAAGAGTTTGACCAAGATTATTAAAAAAATCCTACAGGACAACAAGAAGGCTTGGCACAAGATGCTAATCTATGCGCTATGGGCCGATAGAATCACTACCAAAAATTCCATCTCCAAATCACCTTTCCAAATTGTATATGGCACAAAGGAATTTTTCTCCACTTCATTGGGATTGCTAGTCAGGAGATTGCTGGAAGAGCTAGAAGACAAACCAAACAATGCTCAAAGGGGCATAAACCAATTGGTTCATGTGCAACAAATGTGGGAACAAGTTTTCAACTGATCACAGCTTCACCAAGAAAGAATGAAGAATATTTTCGACAAGCACACTAAGCAGGAGGATTTCAAGGTAAATGACCTGGTGTTGAAGTGGGACGCGAGGAGTGAAGACAAAGGGAAACATGGAAAGTTTTGTCATATTTGTATGGGGCCATTCAGGATTGTCGTGTATCACAGAAACAAAACATATTTGGTACAAGAGCTTAATAGAGAGCTCACTGGTAGGGGACCTATAAATGGTAGGTTCCTTAAATAGTATCTGGTTTAGTATGGTATTTTTCAGTTTTTTGTGTCATTGTAAATAACCATTTTGTATGTTTTCAAAGAAGACATTTCGAGTCAGTAGTCAGCGGAAAATTGAAGCCTGAAGTGAAGGCCCTAAGTTTATGATGAGTCTGGTCGTGAATTTATCAAGAAGTTATAGGAAGAGTCATTTTCATTGTTTTAAAGTCTTTAAATTAAATAAATCCCAATGGTAAAGCACCTGGTCTGCATTTATTTTCCATCTCACCAGGAGGATAGCATCCCCATTGAAGCCAGTTGTTAGAATCGTAACAGTCAGAGTTAGTCCTAGATGAGTCGTGGTTCATGTGTCGAAGCATGTGAGGTTAGGTACTAGAAAACGAATGGGTTACATTCAACAACTGGCAAGTTTGGCTCTTGGAGTAGGGAAAGGGTGTCATAATTAGTCATGTGCGACTTGTAAAGGTCTTTTCCCAAAAGGTCGAGTCTTGGTAGAAAGAGGGAATTTACATGCCAAGGTCGAGGCAAGTTGTTAGAATAAAGGTCACGTCGACAGATATAACGACCATCATCACCAAATTATGAATTCAGAAACGTTAATAAATCACGACGCTCATATCACATATACTTTGCAACTCTTATCATATGTACCTTGCACACTTCAAAGTGTACCCGTCGTGCAATTTAGCTGCACAAATATTCAACCTGCTTCCAAACTTCTCATCACCATGTATTTATAGGCCTCTGCCATGATTCCATCCCTCACCCATAAAATTATAAATACCAGTTGTCTTGCGTGTTTCTCCTTTGCCATCCGAGTTTGTGCGTTGTCGGTGATTCTTTCTGCAAGTCCTGGGTCCTTTCGCGCTGGGAAAGATGATTGCCATCGGTTATGTGGTCTTGTTTCCTTAGTTTTCATTCATGGTTTGAAGCTTGTTGGAGTTTAAAGCGAGCTAGTGCATTGGGACACAATCCTTCTCGCAGCCAGCCCCTCTTCTTCGAAGTTCTTTCTTGTCACACCGAGTTTCTTTCCTCATCCAAATTCCTTGGCCTGCCACAAGTACCTCAACACCTTTCCACCATGCCAGAATTTTCTAACGCACTTCCCTACTGCGACAAGCCTACCATGGTCATTTAACACAGCATTGATCTCCTTCTGCGTCGAAAGTTTTCATAGCACCCAGTGACCGCATAGTGAACTCCTAGAGTTGTCTTTGCTCGTTGCGCAAGTTTCAGTCACTACCATCCCGACAGGTCTTCGCGAAGTATATCATTTTCCATTTTTTTCGTGCAAAGAGGGTGTTATTATCCATCACCGTGCTCGTGAAAAAATACACATTTTCATCATGACAACATCCAAATACATAAGGAATAAGGCGTGAGACAGTAGAGCCATAAGGCCTGAACCTCACAACTTGGAATTAATCAATGAAGATATGAATGTCTGGGCATATTTTAAACAAGTCAAATGAATGCGCTACTGTGAGAAGATTAAAGGATACAATGTGAAGTTGGCTGAGCAGTTCTCTCTCAGGTTTAACAAGTTCTGCACGACCATTGCGGGAATCACATTCCAGGTGATGGAGGAAACTCTGTCGGCCACAACAGAGATCCCTCCACATGGTGAAAGGTTCTCTAAGGGCATGCCTTTAGATGTATTATGCTACGAAGACTTTATCAAGTGAAACTTCCCGAACGGAAAAGTCAGAGATGTCGTTTTGAGTCGGTATCTCTAGGAGACTTTCCAAAAGATCCTAAAGGTGATTAGAAGGTATTTCACCTATGAAATAAGGTCTGACGGAATACACCCACATCACATCAGGGTGCTAATGCATTTCACAAGGAAAAGGCCTTTGAACTTAACTTTTTTCTTGCGTCTAAGCCTAGAAAGGATGGTAGACAGTGTCCAGGATGAAGTTGACCAACCGAAGAAGAACTTATCCCATATATCATTGATCAAGTTGGTGGTAGTAGAGGAATTGAGACAGCTGGGAAAAGACTGGGATTTATTTCTAATTTTACCCAACATCCCCAGGGACTCCAAAGGAGACTTCCATCTACCCACGAGGGAAACATCATTTCTTAGCACAAGGGAAAGAATGGGAGAGGCTACAAGAAAAAGAAAAGAAATAGAAGACTCTCCATCCAAACATCCAACACCCCGGAAAAGAGGTAGGCTGAGGTTGATCAAGAAGCTCGAGGAGACCCAAACTCCCAGCAAACCATGCACCCAATCTGCTACAGAGAAGTTACTCATGCCCATTGTTTAGATTGAACCCGTTGAAGGTTCAAGCGAGGGAATTAGTGTAATATGAAGAAGGTCAGGCACTGAAAACATGGAGGTTCAGGAGCTGTCACAGCAATTGAAGAAAGCGCAACTTTCTATTGTTGAATTGTATAATGAGAATAGATAATTGAGAAAATAGTTAGCAGAAAGGAATGTCGAAATGACCGCATTGCAAAGTCGAGAAAGAAATGCAAATTAGCTCAAAAGACAACTCGGAGAAGCACAAGATAAAATCATTCAGCTGCACAAGGAATAGAGGATGTCAGAGGAAAGAATCACAGAGCACTTCAAAGAATGTAGACCGGCCATAGAAAACGTCCACGCAGCTTTTGCAAGTGCTCACACAAAGATAAAAGAGAATGTAGTCTTGTGGAGACAAGTAAAGAATCTGAAAAGATGAGATTGGTCCCTTAGGAAAATACTCAGAGTATTAAGATTGCAGGTGAGGCTAGAGGCATGATTGACTTGACCCCATTTTTGTTTGTTCAGATGTGGCACAAAAATTTTCTCCCTCATGTCCTGCTTCCTACTGAGGAACAAGAAGTCTAGCAAGCACCCGCGTGGAGGATATTTGTCGCACAAATGTTGTAAACCCACCTGTCAAGAAGGACGAGTCTAATAGAAACACATGACAATTTTGAAGGAAATGTGTGGCCCTCTGATCATTGTCGCCACCCAAAAATCATGAGAGACAGCCAGCAGACACCTGCCACACCAAATCACCACATGAATACTATAGCCAGTGGTCATGCGGAAACAACCAAAGCCCATTACACTGAGTAACAGAGTTCTGACAGTGCACTCGATCATTCGGGAAACCACTCAAAGGAGAAACATTGTTGCCTCGCCTCCTTATGATTTAATCTTATTGATGACTGGAAGATCATGACGAAAACATCGGTTATGACATGATTGGGTGCAGTTGGGTTTCCTTTTTTAGTAAGTTATGTTAGAAAGTTCATATGGCAGGGAATAACCAGAACCAAAATTCTAGTAGTAGTAGTTGAGGCATAGCAGCCCAAGGGGTGCAATTTTTTCTTTCTATATATTCTATCCTTTCAATGTAAGCCTGGTTGGTTGGCAAAGTAGTGTAGGCAATAGACTATTGAATGTAATCTTTGAACCCGATTGAAATATAATGCAAAAGTCATGAGGCTTTGATGAAAAGATTCTAATGGTGGTGGTTTGATGTATTGTGATCCCATCTATGTATGTCCTTCCTATTTTCTCTATATTCATTCCCTTCCTTGGTTTTAATTGGAATGTTTAATAAGTCTAGAATTCATTGCGTTGTGCTTTAGACTTTTCCATTTAAACTCTATGTTTTCTTCTGAGTAATTTAGAATTCATCTTTATTGGTTCTCTGAGTTGTTTTATGTTCTCTTTATTTTTCCACACACAACGACCTTTGAACTGAAATACCATTGCCTGCTTAGCCTTTATCCTCTCAAATTTTCTCCTACCAAGTCATTAATTTCTCTCACTTTCAGGAGGTTGACTCCATGGCCCAAGGTTTTGTATTTCCTTTCCAGCGAAAACATAAGCATTCCCCAAATGCAATAAATCTAGCCAACAATTCAAAGTCATTATATGTTAGAGACTAAGTCTGAGAGAGAGCCCTCCTCTAGGTTGGAAAGGCTAGTTTCTATTGTTAAAGTTGGTATGTAGGTTACCTATGTCATTCATTTTCTCAACCAAACAAATTTACAAAGTGATAACATACTCAACCCAAATTATTCTTTATTTCTTTGGTAATTGTATAAAGTTCTTGTTTCTAGCATACACATAGTTTTTTAGTCGTCATCCTCGATGGCCTGCTTTTACCCGAAAAAGAAACACATGTCTCCCTTGGTTGGGGAATCCACCCTTTTTTCATATTGACATCATTAACAAACCCCAAGTATCCCAAATCCTTGTCCCCACAATATCTAAGTTTTCCCACTTTGTTAGCCTCCCACACAGTTTAACCTCGTATATAGTCATCCCCCTAATGTTAGATCCAGTTTTACGATTGCTGCCAATCATCCCTCAACACCCCAACCAAGGGCAGTCTTGAGTCCCACAATAATGTGAATTCATTCACGTTACTCATCAGTACCTTATATCATCTATTACTCAGTTGATTTCAAGAATCTCTTTGCTTCTTAGTGTCGTATCTTCCTTCATGTCAATATCAACACGATTTCCAGAAGCGCGGTAGTATCTTAATTCTCGTTACCTTTTCAATGAGGAATCCTGGATGGCACAAAGAGAATCATCATCGCTTTCTGATTCTGTTGACCCCCATAACATGCGACTTCAACAAACTCTCATGTTAAGGTGCATCTTACTATGTGACCATTGATGTTGTTTCATACCAGTTGAAGTCCTCTGAAGTTGATAGGCCATCAATGCCTACGAGTCATCGACACTTCTTACAGTCATCCATTACTCGCTTCAAAGCCATCATCTATCGTTACAAACCGCCCCTAAGGGCGCTATCTACATCATCATACATCTTCAGTTACAATCCCATATTTTGGTTTCATGACATGAGCATGGGGCATGCCCACCTCGTTTGTATACATATTTTAATTTTTTCTCCCTAGAGAAAGGTTTGGTTCCCACAATTTTCCCTCTCCCTCCAGTGGATCACTCTTACAGTTTCTCTCTTCACTCTTCATTACAATGGAACTCTCATCAAAAGAAACATTGATGTATTTTGGTTATACGTATGCTCCTAACCTCACACATCATGGGGAATATGTTATCACTAAAAAATCATCTGCAACATTGCACATAATGATTGAAGAAAGACATCAATTCCAGTAGCAATTAGTCCACCTATAGTACCAAAATCCATCACAAAAGAAAAAAACTATATACTTCATTCAAACATCAAAGTGAGAAAATTCACCAAAGGAAGCCCACGTAGAATGCTTAGGATAACACAATCCTCAGCGTGCACTATGCACAAGATGCACGACTGTATACGAGAAAATCCAAACTTCTCATGAATGATGCATTTATGAATCTTGTCGGTCTCTCAACCACTTCTAGTCCGACCCCCAACAAGATTTAACACTCAGATCTGAGCGAAATCTAGCTTGGAGGTTGGTCAAGGGCCAGGAAGTGCCCTAAAAGGCCCCTTGTTCACACTATGAACCAATTATATCTTTCCATGAATGGATAGTAGAAATATGTTCCATGGATGTGCTATAAAAATAAGAATTTCAAGGTATTGTTATGCTGGACGAATCATTCTTGGAGAATCCTCTTTTCTCTGGGAATCATTCAAACACTATAGCAAGGTCCATTCCACTCACCTCTTGAGAGGATTGGCATTGTATTTCTTCACCACAGTCACTTTCCATTGCATGAAGAGAAGAGATATCTATTAGGGAACTCAAGAGCCCTCCCAAGGAGGAAGAGGGGATTCATAAGTCCCTGTCTTTCTCTACGGTGTTTAGCTTATCAATATATTGATCCATTGGTAGCTATATGATGATCATTTTTGGTTTTTCATGGTTCTAGTTCTTGCAAGCTTCTCTAACATTTATTTCTTATTGTTTTTTGTTTTATTTCCTTGTTTCATATGTATTTGGTTATCTAATCAACTCATAAAGCTCTGTCTTGTTTAGCTGACTTAACTAAGCATGCAAGTGTTGTGTTTTTCCTCACCCATGTGGAAAAAAAAATGCAACACCAACTAATGCTTGGGACACAATATATGTATAGCCTACATAAGTATTCTCTATATCCATATAACTTCACTTAATCGATCAAACACATAGTGAAACGAGAGGTAGTAGGCATATATATTAACTAATAAATCAAAATATACATATTTGTACCAAACAAGTCGGAAACAAATGGAATAGCGACATTCCACCCAACCGTAGATGCAAAACATCGAAGTTACTTGTCCTGATCACCCCCTATCCTGGCCATGACTCCATAAGGGTGAACTAAGCTCCACTCCTTAGCCAATGTACCTTAGGTACAATTCAAAAAATCATTTTCCTAACACAATGAGTGCTCTCACAACATATATTCCCTTTCCACAACATACTAAATTGTGCCCTGCCTCCCACATATGTTGTATATATCCTTTTTCTCTTGCCTAATAATTTTCTTTGATCCATTTTCCTCCTTGGAAATTCGTAGATTTAGAAATACCTAATTTTTAGGGGCTTCCTGTGACAAAACTCCACTTCTGACACTTGTTAAAATTAGCCCTGAGTTAACTCACACATGTTCCCCACTCATGTATTCATAGTCGACTATTTTTAACCTAGTTGTTCCATCTATTTTCCGCATTAAATAAATTAAAAATTTTGTCTCTTACATTTGCCCATCAAAAGAGGATAGTTGGAAAGTCAAATTCATGCTCAATAATTAAAAATATAATAGTTAAATGTCTTAATAATACTAAGTACAAATTTCCATAAACGGAAATTATTCAAATAAAAATGTTTAATACGTGAGGATATTACATCCTCTCCCCCTTAAGTATAACATTGTTCTTAGTGTTAGTATTTCCTTTCATTCATCACTTGGAATAGAGTTGGATATGATTTCATCATTTCATCTTCCAAATCCCAAGTATTCTCCTCATGACTAAAATGCTTCCATTGAAATTTTTCCTAAGCAATGACTTTGTTACGAGGTATTGTGTCTTTCTTGTCCATAATGCATAGAGTTTTTGCTTGGAACTCACCTTTTGGTTCCACCTGCACCATGTTCCAATTAATGATGTGACTGGGATTATCAATATATCTTTTTAATAATGAAACATGAAAAAGATTATGAATTTTTAAATTAGTAGAGAGCACTAGTTGGTATGCCACTGGTCTGATTCGAGCTAAAACTTAAAATGGACCATAAATATTGGTGCCAACTTCGAATAGTTCCCTAGCTTTAATGAGCTTATTCTTTCTTTGAATTTAAGGTATACATGTTCTCAAACACTAAATTCCTAATGCCTCCTTTTATGATCAGCATATCTTTTATGTCAATCTTGTGCAACCTTTAAATTTTGTTGCACATTTTTTACCATTTGTTCCATTTCTTGGGGCATTTCTGGTCCAATCATTATTTGGTCAAGTGGATTATCCCAACTGATCGAAGTTGTAGATTTATTTTCATATAGGACTTCAAAAGGACTCTTTCTTACTAACACTTGATAACCATTATTGTATGAAAATTTGATTAAGTGAAGGCATTCTTCCCACTTAGTTGGTTTCGTTCTTACACACATTAGTAACATATCCTCAATATTATGATTTGTACATATTTTTTGTCCATCCATTTGTGGATGATAACTTGTACTGAAATTCAAATTAGTTCCCAGACCTGCAAACAGTTCTTTCCAGAAGTTTGATGTAATTTTGACATATCTATCTAAAATCACCATTTTAGGAATTCCATGCAATGTAGATATCTCCTTCATAAAAATTTCAACAATATTAATAGCTCTATAAGTAGATTTCACATGTATGAAATCAACAGACTTACACAATTTATCCATGACTACCATAATAGAATCATGTTATCTTTTATTTTTAGGAAAACCTTTAATGAAATCCATCAAAATGATTTCCCATTTCTATTTTGGAATAGGTAAAGGTTGTAATAGACATGTTGATTGTTGGTGTTCATACTTCACCTGTTGATAATCTAAGCATTTGGATAAGTAATCAGTTGTTTTAGATTTCATATCAGGCCAATAAAATTGTTTCCTTAAAGTTGTTATCATTTTATGATATCCAGGATGACTAGAATGGGGATTTTTATGGAACTCATTTAGGATTACTAGCTTTAATTCAACAGAATTAGGTACATATATTCTGTTTCTGAACTTTATTATACCATTTGTGTTGATACTGTAATCTGCACAATCCAATTTCCCTTCATTTTTCAGTGATTGTTCTGTTGTTTTAATGTATTCTACATCATTTTTTCTTGCAGATTTAATTATTTCCTCAATAAAACTTTTTGATTTGTTGACAATAAGTTCATATAATTCATTAGTTCTTCTACTTAGTGCATCTGTGAATTTATTCCCCTTTCCTTTGATGTGTCAAACTTCTAAATCATATTCGCTTAAAAAGGCTAACCACCTTGCTTGTCATGCATTGAGATCTTGTTGACTTAATAGATGTTTCACACCGTTGTTATCAGTTAATAATAAAATTCCATTCCCATTAAGTAATGTCACAACCTTTTTAGTGCATGAATTACAACTACTAATTCCAGGTCATGAGTTACATAATTTCTTTCATGTTTCTTCAATTTGCGAGACTCGTAACAAATTATGTGTACATCCTGTGACAATACTCTTAATCCCTCTTTAATTGTGTCTACACAAACTGTAAAATCTTTGTAAGGATCAACCACTTTAAGGATTGGTGTTGTAGTTAGTAAGCCTTTTAGTTTATCAAAACTGTCTTAACGTTTTTTAGACCAAATAAATTTCTCTCCCTTTTTCTGCAGTGATGAAATCAGATAAGCAATCTTAGAAAATATTTCGATAAACCTTCGGTAATAATAAATAATCCCCATGAATGATCGTATGTCCACTACATTATTAGGTACATTCCATTACATAATAGCTTTAATTTTTTCGGGGTCTACTACAATACCATATTATGATATTACATGTCCCAAATAGTGTATCTTTCTTTGATAGAAGTCACATTTATTGAACTTAACATATAGTTTATGCTCTATGAGAGTCTTTAATACTATTTACAAATATTGTTCGTGTTCTTATTCATACTTTGAATTGATTAATATATCATCAATAAATATCAATACAAATTTATCTAAGTATTGGTTGAATATACTATTCATTAAACACATAAAATTGTCTGGTGCATTAGTAAGTCCAAATGAGATTACTACAAACACATAATGTCCATAACGTGTCCTAAAAGCTATTTGGTTTACATATTCATCTTTTATTCCAATTTGATGATAACCAAACCTTAAATCCAATTTAGAGAATATTTTTGCTCCTCCAAACTCATCAAATAAATCATTAATCCTGGGCAAAGGGTACTTATTTTTAATCATCATATTATTCAATTGAAGATAGTAAATACATATCCATAGAGTTCCATCTTTCTTTTTGACAAAGAATATTGGTGCTCCCCATGGTGAAAGACTTGGTCTCATGTATCCTTTATCTAATAATTCCTGTAGTTGAATTTTTAATTATGTCAACTCAGGGATACTCATCCTATAAGGTTCCTTTGGCACTAGTGTAGATCTTGGTAGTAGATCAATAGAGAAGTTTATCTCTCTTATGGGAGGTAATTATGATATTTCTTTTGCAAATACATCCTCAAAGTGTAGAAAATTCTTCTAAACTCTAATTGTCTTCATTATATAGTATATTTGTTACTTGGATAACATATATTTTGCAGCCTTTATTAATGGACTTCTTAAATTTCATTGCTGATACTTTTCTATCAGAAATTGGTTTATTAATTCCTTGCACTGTTCTTGATACCCCACTTTCATCATTGTAAATAAATGTTTTTTCACAATAGTTCAGTACAAATTTATGTTCCTCTAGTCAGTCGATACTTATAAGCATGTCATATGAACCTAAAGGTAGTACATTCAAATTTACCTTTGTATCTTGGCCACTTATATCCAACTTATAGTCACGAATGAATTTAGATATTTTTCTTTTTGTGCCTATTGCTAATTGCACTAACCATGATTTAATATGTTTTACCCCTTTAAGTTTTCTTGAATCTACCAAAGATGGGGTAACATAACTTAAAATAGCTCCAAGGTATATTAGAATAAAAATTTTGTTGTCGTGAATTTTACTTTCAAGATCTCCACAATGGTGTATTAATGATTTGCTTGCCTACCATCTAGATTTGCCTTGATCCTATGAATATTTTTTCCAATATCTACAACTTTCAAAGTTTCTTGTATGTTCTGAACAGTTTTATCTGCAACATTTTTGTATGGATAGTTTCTCAACAAATGTGGTTTGCCACATCCCCAACACTTCAATGGTTCTCTAGGATTATCCATTTTTTTCTTGATTCTCAAATTAACTGGCTTGTTTCCCTATACCTGTGATGAGTTCCTAAGGAAATTATTTTCTCAGTGTCGCTTGGACATATTATGAAATGTTGATGGCTTGAAACCCTTCTTCCATTTATCGAGTTTCTCTTGTTTCTTTTCTCTCCATGTTTTTGGATTTTCAAATCATTGTTTGTATTATTCATAGCACATTCTTTCCTTTAGCAGTACTTCATTTAATGTTTTTGTATTATCAAAATCTATTATATCATTATATAATTGAGGTAAGCAACTTAAGAACCCCTAAACCCTTATCTTTTCATCTTTTATGTAAGAAACAAATCTCAATAGTTATAGAAATTTAGTAATCAGATCCTCCATAGACATCTGTCATAATTTCAACTCATAGAATTATTTAGTTTTCCTCTCATAATAACTTTCATAGAATTTCAACTCATAGAATTATTTAGTTTTCCTCTCATAATAACTTTCATACATATATTGCTTCTTAAAACATTTCTTAAAGTCTGTCCATTCCATTTTCTTTTCCTTTAAACCTTTGGCTAATTTTAAATCTTGCCACCATATACTAGATTTACCCTTCATATTATAGATAGTCATCCTTACTTTAATATTACTAGAGTAATTGTAAATGTGGAAATATTTACTTATGTCAAGTAAACAGGCTTCTGTCTCTTCGCCAGTTGTGGACTCTCCAACAAAAGTTGAAGATTTGATTTTCTTAAATTCTCCATCTCTTTTATTTTCCTTACTATAGATACTATGTTTTTAGTCATATGTGTATCGTTAGAAGAGTTGTTTTCTTTCTCTATTCCATGGTTGGAATCCTTTGAAGATTTTTTACTGACATCCTCATCCACATCGTTATTCTTTGGGCTCTTTTTCATTGCTATTCTTCTTAACAACATCCCTTTTATTTATTGTTGATATTCCTTTTCTTTCTTTAGTTTCTCATTATCAACCTTGAATGTTTGTAACTCTATTATTAGATTCTTAGTTGTTTCCAAAACTTGTGTTGTTGAGTTGCTTTCATTGGGGTGTTCTGGATTTCTATGAAGTTGTTGATGATCATTTCCTTCAAGTTTGTTTTCTTCACCATTATGTCCTGACATGGTTACAAAAATTTGAAACAGTCGGTTTGTATCAATGAATAGTTTGTTTGTTAGATCTTTCATCAAACACTATATTTTTTATGGTAATTCCCTTCAGCCTGGCTATTGTAACCTATAGCTCTTGTTGTCGCAAGAGTTGACTCTAGGCTGTAACAGAGCCAAGCCTTAGCACATTTTATATGAAATAAAAAAAATTGATTGATCAGTCATAAGAGGCTTCTAGAACTAGGTCTGAAACAGGTCATTCACTCATTTATAGATCAGAAACAAAGAGGCATGACATCATTTGTCTAATTGATTTAATAAAGAAGATGAATAGAGGATGGGAGATGAAGAAGACTGAAACAAAGAGTTAGGTATCTAATTCTGATAAGTCTAATCTTTATTTCAATGGCAGAAATAACACCAAACTTCAAATATCTTAGCATAGGTCTTGTCTTACTCATAGCAAGACAGAGGAAAAGCTATGAACAAATAAAACTTGTAAATAAGGAAAAAAAATTAAGATGCGGGTCTTGTTCTAATCACGGAAAAACAAAGGAAAAACTGCACTTTAAGGAATGCTTTAAATTAGCTACAGCAGAAGTATCACTGAATTGTAACCATTACAAGTTGAATTAATGAATGGAAGGAAGAAAGAGAAGTGATGAAAACTTCAGAAACAATAAAACAGGAAGAAGACGGAATTAGACAGTGACAAGGTGTAGAATCTCTTGGAATTCTTTTCTATATTTGTTGAAAAGGAATGCATTACAAACCCAACCTCCAAAAGGCTCTCCGGTTGTTCCCCCCACTTTTCATGTAGGTATTGAGGTCGAAATCCTCCCAAAAGATAACAAAAGTTACCATCAAATTCAGAAACTTTCTGCCATAGAAAATCGACCGAACTGCTAAAAATTGGGGCTGCAGTTATGGTTTGGTATCTCTCAAATCGTGATAGCTGTGTATAAAATGAAAGAGGTTTTTTTTCATCTATTGTTTTTGACCAAAAACCTCTCTCGGTTCCCTAAGATCCATTTCCATTTGCCCCAGATATGCCGTTCAAAAATATGTGTCAAACGGAGAAATTCTGAGATCTGAAAATTAAGGCTCGAAGATGGATTCGATTATCCCAATATGTGACACCTGTAGGAAAACTAAGGGATTTTATTGATCTCTGATGTGTTAGGCACAAAAACCTCCAACCATTTCTCAAAATGATATTCGAGTCACTCAGAATCATCATTTGAAAATGATGACTCAGCACAGTAAAAAATGCCACATTTCTGAAAACAAAACTCCTCTTCCGGGAGACTTTTGATTGCCTTCCCAAGCTCCAAATGAAAATCTAAATGCACCAATGGAAAGCCTAGGATCTGTAGATGTCAATCGACCATTTGAGTGCACAAAAAAGCCTCTCCAAGGATGAGAAAATTGATATTTTGTTGAGGTAGTTTTTTGCATATGAAAAATTTGCGATTTCGGTGGCTAACATGTCAAAAACAAAGGTAACTTAGTTGTCGAAAGTCCTGGCTTTTGGTGGATAATAGTGCAATTTCGGAGCGTCGTAAACCATTGAAAGTCCCAAAACCCCGATTTTGGGATTTCGGGTTTCGGGTAATAGAAAACAAAAATTCCGTCGACCAAACCTCCGATGGCCGAAACCCAAAATGATGACGTGGCATTTTGTAAAACCTTATTTTAGTGATTTTATTTCTATTTATTGCATTTTATTTTTTATTTTTTTTGTGCCTACTCTTGAGCTCTTCCTCCATGTGACGCTTGAGTGCTTAGTCTCGACCGATACACTTTCGACAGTTAAGGGCATATGAAAACTGAGATTTAAGCTACCGAAAGTCTGCACTTTCGGTAGCTAAACACTATAATTTTTTTTCTTTCTAAGCTACCGAAATCCAAAATTTCAATATTTGTTCCAACATAGGCTCCATCTAGGGATGGTGCTTTCCTGAAAGTGGCAAGAATAGTAGACCAAGTGCCTTCATCCATTGGGTGACCTGAAATCATCTTTATCAAACTTTGAACCTTGTCACTTTACTTGCATCTTTTCGGAATGAAAAACCGCTTATTCATCCATTGGGCTATGGAGTCGTAATGCTTTAAAACAAAACCATACTAGATTCAAAACTAAACTGAAAACATATTGAAAACCACCATTGTAATCTAATGCTCGAAGTCAAGCTTATTTATATACATCACCTACTCTAACTACTGAAAAATTCCCACTGAATCAAATGATACAAAAATGCTAGTGAAGCCAATCCAATGATTGTCTATTTATTTGAAATTTTCTCACACTTTCTTCGAGTAGGCTGAAAAAGGAAACTAACAACTCCCATCTGACCTGTTGGTGATCATGAATTTTCAAACCTTTCATCGATTCTTGTGACAAAATATCCATGACATAGCATACTCCTCCATTAAATGAATTTAAAAGATCGGCAAAAGGATCTTGGAAAAATATATGGTCCCGAGGTTTTAAAACATCCAGGACTACTCTATGTTCTGATTTATAATGCTTGGGATCATTCTTGAAGAGATTATTTGAGCACCCTTCAAGATCATCTGCAATGGCATCTCCAAAATCATGGCACAATCTTGTCTGAAGACCCTCATCCCTCCATGAAAAATCTGCAGCAAGTTGTTCTACAGAAATGATGAAATAATCATCACTATACTCATCATATTTAGGTTCAGCAGATAACTCAAGAGGGTCATCAGTCAGAAAAAAACTCGGGACAACAACTGTGGATCTCTCAAGCAAAGGACACTTGGTTACTATCTCTGGCATACTGTTTATTTCAGAATCATACTTCTGCAAATCACAGTCTAAAGCATTTTCGAACAGCAAACTTTCTTCAGGATCATTAAACATGGCAACCATATATTTTTCATGAAACAAAGAAGAGTCTAAAATCTGATCTCCTGGTAGGAAATCATAATAAATAGGTTCACTAACTTCCTGTAAAGTTCCATGAAATACATGACTACCATCATTTAAAAATAGATTTACATTTTCAAAAATGGAAGAAGTTTGACACTCATATCTGGGACTGTGTGAAAGCTGCAAATATGTGTGAGTAGGGGCTACAACATAGCTGTGCAGGAGCAGATCTATTTCTTCTTCAGTCAAAGGAGGAGGTGGTCTCTATATTTTCTGGATAAAACAACAATCATTCCTTTCTATCTCTTTTGCAGTTTGACCGTGATGTTGAATATCTTCTTCTTGAGTATGTTCACAAGATCCAGCTTCTTTATGAGCCAACTCTTCCTCATATTGATCATCTTCATCAACTTGAGAAATTTATGTTGTTTCTTCCTCCTCTTCAAGAGGATTTGTATGATCTTTTTGTCTTATGAATCCTATATTACAACAATCTTCAAAAAGGATTTCAGCTGAATATATCCTCTTACAATGTTGATGAAAAAGTGTGTGAAAAYATCTCAATGAAGGAATACYRGRRTGGGGTAAAKATTTATAYYAGAGTCTAGCATCTTTTTCCAATGAAAACATAAACAATTTCATGAGGACATCTTCATGATGTACATTTAATTCCTCCATGAGCTTGTGGAATTCAAACAAGTGTTGAGTGGGATTGTCGTCCTCATATTCTCCAAATTTAGGAAGGACATCTTCCCAAATTTTAATGTCTGGAATAGTGTTTGGAAAGCCATAAACATTTGTAAAGTTTAGAGGAGCAAACCTTGCAGAAATTCGAGCAGTGAACGAATTCGACATTTGAGACCAGTGGAGTCACCAACAAAATCATGTAGAGTCTACGGACCAAGGAGTCACTAGGTGAATGATCACAACCAATTGAATGCTTATCCTTTATTCACCATCAAGAGATAGATCTAAACTTTTTCGTATCCCAGGGAACATAACTTCGTCCTCCGTCCCCGGCAACGGCGCCAAAAAATGTTGTCGCAAGAGTTGACTCTAGGCTGTAATAGATCCAAGCCTTAGCACATTTTATATGAAATAAAATTTGTTGATTGATCAGTCATAAGAGGCTTCTAGAACTAGGTCTGAAACAGGACCTTCACTCATTTATAGAGCGGAATCGAAGAGGCATGACATCGTTTGTCCAATTGATTTAATAAAGAAGATGGATAGAGGATAGGAGATGAAGAAGACTGAAACAAAGAGTTAGGTATCTAATTCTGATAAGTCTAATCTTTATTTCAATGGCAGAAATAACACCAAACTTCAAATATCTGAACACAGGTCTTCTCTTACTCATAGCAAGACAGAGGAAAAGCTATGAACAAATAAAACTTGTAAATAAGGCAAAACAATTAAGATGCAAGTTTTGTTCTAGTCACGGCAAAACAGAGGAAAAACTGCACTTTAAGGAATGCTTTAAATTAGCTACAACATAAGTATCACTAAATTGTAACCATTACAAGTCGAATTAATGAATGGAAGGAAGAAAGAGAAGTGATGAAAACTTCAGAAACAATAACACGGGAAGAAGACAGAATTAGACAGTGACAAGGTGTAGAATCTCTTGGCATTCTTTTCTATATTTTCTGAAAAGGAATGCATTACAAACCTAGCCTCCAAAAGGCTCTCCGGCTGTTGCCCCTACATTTCTTCATGAAGATACAATAATATATGTCTTCTGCCTCCTTTCGAATAACTGAAAAACGATATGGATTCCAAAAGAAATCCCTCTAGAAATGAAAAGGCATTTCATGTACGTATTTAGGTCGAAATCCTCCCAAAAGATAACAACAGTTACCATCAAATTTGCAAACTTTTTGCCATAGAAAATGGGTCGAACTGCTAAAAACTAGGGCTGTGGTTATGGTTTTGTATCTCTCGAATCGTGACAGCTGTGTATAAAATGAAAGAGGTTTTTTTTAATTTATTTGTTATGACAAAAAACTCTCTTGGTTTCATAAGATCCATTTCCATTTGCCCCAAAACTGCCTTTCAAAAATATGTGTCAAACGGAGAAATTCTGAGATCCGAAAATTAAGGCTCGGAGATGGATTCGATTCTCACAATATGTGAAACCTATAGGAAAACTTAGGGAGGTTATTTATCTCTGATGTGTTAGGCACAAAAACTTCTGATATTTTCTCAAAATAATATTCGAGTAGCTCAGAATCATCATTTGAAAATGATGACTCAGCACAGTAAAAAATGCCACATTTCTAAAAATGAACCTCCTCTTTTGGGGGAGTTTTGACTGCCTTCCCAAGCTCCAAATGAAAATCGGAATGTACCAATGTAAATCCTAAGATATGTAGATGTCAATCGACTATTTAAGCACACAAAACGGCCTCTCCACGGCTGAGAAAACAGATTTTTTGCTGAGGCAGTTTTTTGCATATGAAAAATCTGCGATTTCGGTGGCTAACACGTCAAAAACAAAGGTAACTTAGTTGTCAAAAGTTCTGGCTTTCGGTGGCTAACAATGCAATTTCAGAGCATCATAAACCACCAAAAGTCCCGAAACCCCGATTTCGGGATTTTGGGATTTCGGGTTTCGGGAAATAGAAAACAAAAATTTCGTCGACCAAACCTCTAATGGTCGAAACCCAAAATGATGACATGGCATTTTGTAAAACCTTATTTTAGTGATTTTGTTTCTGTTTATTGCATTTTTTATTTTTTTTTGTGCCTACTCTTGAGCTCTTCCTCCATGTGACGCTTGAGTGCTTAGTCTCGGCTAATACACTTTCGGCACTTAAGGGCATATGAAAACTGAGATTTAAGCTACCGAAAGTCTGCACTTTCGGTAGCTAAACACTATAAATTTTTTTCTTTCTAAGCTACCAAAAGCCAAAATTTCAATATTTGTTCCAACATAGGCTCCATCTAGGTTTGGTGCTTTCCTGAAAGTGCCAAGAACAGTAGACCAAGTGCCTTCATCCATTGGGTGACCCGAAATCATCCTTATCAAACTCTGAACCTTGTCACTTTACTTGCATCTTTTTCGGAACGAAAAACCGCTTATTCATCCATTGGGCTATGGAGTCGTAATACTTTAAAACAAAACCATACTAGATTCAAATTTGAATTGAAAACATATTGAAAACCACCACTGTAATCTGATGCTCAAAGGCAAGCTTATTTATATACATCACCTACTCTAACTACTGAAAAATTCCCATTGAATCAAATGATATGAAAATGCAAGTGAAGCCAATCCAATAATTTTCTATTTATTTGAAATTTTCTCACACTTTCTTCGAGCAGGCTGAAAAAGGAAACTGACAACTCCCATCTAACCTGTTGGTGATCATGAATTTTCAAACCTTTCATCGATTCTTGTGACAAAATATCCATGACATAGCATACTCCTCCATTAAATGAATTTAAAAGATCGACAAAAGGATCTTGGAAAAATATATGGTCCTGAGGTTTTAAAACATCCAGGACTACTCTATGTTCTGATTTATAATGCTCAGGATCATTCTTGAAGAGAATATCTGAGCACCCTTCAAGATCATTTGCAATGGCATCTCCAAAATCATGGCACAATCTTGTCTGAAGACCCTCATCCCTCCATGAAAAATCTGCAGCAAGTTGTTCTACAGAAATGATGAAATAATCATCACTATACTCATCATATTTAGGTTCAGCAGATAACTCAAGCGGGTCATCAGTCAGACAAAAACTCATGACATCAACTGTGGATCTCTCAAGCAAAGGACACTTTGTTACTATCTCTGGCATATTGTTTATTTCAGAATCATACTTCTGGAAATCATAGTCTAAAGCATTTTAGAATAGCAAACTTTATTCAGGATCATTAAACATGGCAACCATATCTTTTTCATGAAACAAAGCAGAGTCTAAAATCTGATCTCCTGGCAGGAAATCATCATAAATAGGTTCACTAACTTCCTGTAAAGTTCCATGAAATACATGATTGTCATCATTTAAAAACAGATTTACATTTTCAGAAATGGAAGAAGTTTGACACTCATATCTGGGACTGTGTGAAAGATGCAAATCTGTGTGAGTAGGGGCTACAACATAGCTGTGCAGGAGCAGGTCTATTTCTTCTTCAGTCAAAGGAGGAGGTGGTCTCTGTATTTTCTGGATAAAACAACAATCATTCATTTCTATCTCTTTTGCAAGTTGACCATGATGTTGATTATCTTCTTCTTGAGTATGTTCACAAGATCCAGCTTCTTTATGAGCCAACTCTTCCTCATACTGATCATCTTCATCAACTTGAGAAATTTATGTTGTTTCTTCCTCCTCTTCAAGAGGATTTGTATGATCTTTTTGTCTTATGAATCCTATATTACAACAATCTTCAAAAAGGATTTCAGCTGAATATATCCTCTTACAATGTTGATGAAAAGGTGTGTGAAAATATCTCAATGAAGGAATACTGGAACGGGGTAAAGATTTATACCAGAGTCTAGCATCTTTTTCCAATGAAAACATAAACAATTTCATCAGGACATCTTCATGATGTACATTTAATTCCTCCATGAGATTGTGGAATTCAAACAAGTGTTGAGCAGGATTGTCGTCCTCATATTCTCCAAATTTAGGAAGGACATCTTCCCAATTTTTGATGTCTGGAACAGTGTTTGGAAAGCCATAAACATTTGTAAAGTCTAGAGGAGAAAACCTTGCAGCAATTCGAGCAGCGAATGAATTCGACATTTGAGACCAGTGGAGTCACCAACAAAATCATGTAGATTCTACAAACCAAGGAATCACCAGGTGAATGATCACAGCCAAATGAATGCCTATCCTTTGTTCACCATCAAGAGACAGATCTAAACTTTGTCATATCCCAGGGAAGATAACTTCATCCTCCGACCCCGGCAACGACGCCAGAAAATGTTGTCGCAAGAGTTGACTCTAGGCTGTAATAGAGCCAAGCCTTAGCACATTTTATATGAAATAAAATTTGTCGATTGATCAGTCATAAGAGGCTTCTACAACTAGGTCTGAAACAAGCCCTTCACTCATTTATAGATCAGAAACGAAGAGGCATGACATCATTTGTCTAATTGATTTAATAAAGAATATGGATAGAGGATAGGAGATGAAGAAGACTGAAACAAAGAGTTAGGTATCTAATTCTGATAAGTCTAACCTTTATTTCAATGGCATAAATAACACCAAACTTCAAATATCTGAACACAGGTCTTGTCTTACTCATAGCAAGACAGAGGAAAAACTATGAACAAATAAAACTTGTAAATAAGGAAAAACTATGAACAAATAAAACTTGTAAATAAGGAAAAACAATTAGGATGTAGGTCTTGTTCTACTCACGAAAAAATAAAGGAAAAACTGCACTTTAAGGAATTCTTTAAATTAGTTACAGTAGAAGTATCACTGAATTGTAACCATTACAAGTTGAATTAATGAATGGAAGGAAGAAAGAGAAGTGATGAAAACTTCAGAAACAATAACACAAGAAGAAGACAGAATTAGACAGTGACAAGGTAAAGAGTCTCTTGGCATTCTTTTCTGTATTTTCTGAAAAGGAATGCATTACAAACCCAGCCTCCAAAAGGCTCTCCGATTGTTTCCCCCCAATTTTCTTCAAGAAGATACAATAATATATGTCTTATGCCCCCTTTCTAATAACTGAAAAACAATTTGGATTCCAAAAGAAATCCCTCTAGAAATGAAAAGGCATTTCATGTAGGTATTGAGGTCGAAATCCTCCCAAAAGATAACAACAGTTACCATCAAATTCAGAAACTTTCTGCCATAGAAAATTGGTCGAACTACTTAAACCTGGGGCTGTGGTTATGGTTTTGTATCTCTCGAATCGTGATAGTTGTGTATAAAATGAAAGAGGATTTTGTTCATCTATTTTTTCTTACCAAAAACCTCTCTCGGTTTCCTAAGATCCATTTCCATTTGCCCCAGATCTGCCTTTCAAAAATATTTTTCAAACAGAGAAATTCTGACATCCAAAAATTAAGGCTCGGAGATGGATTTTATTCTCCCAATATGTGAAACCTGTAGGAAAACTGAGGGAGTTTATTGATCTCTGATGTGTTAGGCACAAAACTCTTCGACCGTTTCTCAAAATGATATTCAAGTCGCTCAGAATCATCATTTGAAAATGATGACTCAGCATAGTAAAAAATGCCACATTTCTGAAAAAGAACCTCCTCTTTCGGGGGACTTTTGACTGCCTTCCCAAGATCCAAATGAAAATCGAAATGCACCAATGGAAATCCTAGGATCTATAGATGTTAATCAACCATTTGAGCGCACAAAATGGCCTCTCCATGGCTGAGAAAACTGATTTTTTGCTGAGGCAGCTTTTGCATATGAAAAATCTGCGATTTCGGTGGCTAACACGTCAAAAACAAAGGTAACTTAGCTATCGAAAGTCCTGGATTTCAGTGGCTAACAGTGCAATTTCGGAGCGTCGTAAACCACCAAAAGTCCCGAAACCCCAATTTTGGGATTTCAAGATTTCGGGTTTCAGGAAATAGAAAACAAAAATTTCGTCGACCAAACTTCGATGGCCGAAACCCGAAATGATGATGTGGCATTTTGTAAAACCTTATTTTAGTGATTTTATTTCCGTTTATTGCATTTTTTTTTTCATTTTTTTTTTGTCCCTGCTCTTGAGCTCTTCCTCCATGTGACGCTTGAGTGCTTAGTCTCAGCCGATACACTTTCGGCAGTTAAGGGCATATGAAAACTGAGATTTAAGCTATCGAAAGTCTGCACTTTCGGTAGCTAAACACTATAAAAAAAATTCTTTATAAGCTACGGAAAGCCAAAATTTCAATATTTGTTCCAACATAGCTTCCATCTAGGGAAGGTGCTTTCCTGAAAGTGCCAAGAACAGTAGACCAGGTGCCTTCATCCATTGGGCGGCCCGAAATCATCCTTATCAAACTCTGAACCTTGTCACTTTACTTGCATCTTTTCGGAACGAAAAACCGCTTATTCATCCATTGGGCTATGGAGTCGTAATGCTTCAAAACAAAACCATACTAGATTCAAAACTGAACTGAAAACATATTGAAAACCACCGCTGTAATCTAATGCTCGAAATCAAGCTTATTTATATACATCACCTACTCTAACTACTGAAAAATTCCCACTGAATCAAATGATACGAAAATGCCAATGAAGCCAATCCAATAATTGTCTATTTATTTGAAATTTTCTCACACTTTCTTCAAGCAGGCTGAAAAAGGAAACTGACAACTCCCATCTGACCTATTGATGATCATGAACTTTCAAGCCTTTCATCAATTCTTGTGACAAAATATCCATGACATAGCATACTCCTCCATTAAATGAATTTAAAAGATCGACAAAAGGATCTTGGAAAAATATATGGTCCTAAGGTTTTAAAACATCCAGGACTACTCTATGTTCTGATTTATAATGCTCAAGATCATTCTCAAAGAGAATATCTGAGCACCCTTCAAGATCATCTGCAATGGCATCTCCAAAATCATGGCACAATCTTGTCTGAAGACCCTCATCCCTCCATGAAAAATCTGCAGCAAGTTGTTCTACAGAAATGATGAAATAATCATCACTATACTCATCATATTTAGGTTCAGCAGATAACTCAAGAGGGTCATCAGTCAGACAAAAACTTAGGACATCAACTGTCGATCTCTCAAGCAAAGGACACTTTGCTACTATCCTTGGCATACTGTTTATTTCATAATCATACTTCTGCAAATCACATCTAAAGCATTTTCGAAGAGCAAACTTTCTTCAAGATCATTAAACATGGCAACCATATATTTTTCATGAAACAAAGCAGAGTCTAAAATCTGATCTCCTGGCAAGAAATCATCATAAATAGGTTCACTAACTTCCTGTAAAGTTCCATGAAATACATGACTGTCATCATTTAAAAACAGATTTACATTTTCAGAAATGGAAGAAGTTTGACACTCATATCCGGGACTGTGTGAAAGCTGCAAATATGTGTGAGTAGGGGCTACAACATAGCTGTGCAGGAGCAGATCTATTTCTTCTTCAGTCAAAGGAGGAGGTGGTCTCTGTATTTTCTGGATAAAACAACAATCATTCCTTTCAATCGCTTTTGCAAGTTGACCGTGATGTTGAATATCTTCTTCTTGAGTATGTTCACAAGATCCAGCTTCTTTATCAACCAACTCTTCCTCATACTGATCATCTTCATCAACTTGAGAAATTTATATTGTTTCTTCCTCCTCTTCAAGAGGATTTGTATGATCTTTTTGTCTTATGAATCCTATATTACAACAATCTTCAAAAAGGATTTCAGCTGAATATATCCTCTTACAATGTTGATGAAAAAGTGTGTGAAAATATCTCAATGAAGGAATACTAAAATGGGGTAAAGATTTATACCAGAGTCTAGCATCTTTTTCCAATGAAAACATAAACAATTTCATGAGGACATCTTCATTATGTACATTTAATTCCTCCATGAGCTTGTGGAATTCAAACAAGTGTTGAGCAGGATTTTCGTCCTCATATTCTCCAAATTTAGGAAGGACATCTTCCCAAATTTAAATGTCTATATTAGTGTTTGGAAAGCCATAAACATTTGTAAAGTCCAGAGGAGCAAACCTTGCGGTAATTCGAGCAGCGAACGATTTCGACATTTGAGACCAGTGGAGTCACCAACAAAATCATGTAGAGTCTACGAACCAAGGAGTCGCCAAGTGAATGATCACAGCCAATTGAATGCATATCCCTTGTTCACCATCAAGAGATAGATCTGAACTTTGTCGTATCCCAGGGAAGATAACTTCGTCCTCCATCCCCGACAACGGTGCCAAAAAATGTTGTCACAAGAGTTGACTCTAGGCTGTAATAGAGCCAAGCCTTAGGACATTTTATATGAAATAAAATTTGTTGATTGATCAGTCATAAGAGGCTTCTAGAACTAGGTCTGAAATAGGCCCTTCACTCATTTATAGATCATAAACGAAGAGGCATGACATTGTTTGTCTAGTTGATTTAATAAAGAAGATGGATAGAGGATAGGAGATGAAGAAGATTGAAACAAAGAGTTAAGTATCTAATTCTGATAAGTCTAATCTTTATTTCAATGGCAGAAATAACACCAAACTTCAAATATCTGAACACAGGTCTTGTCTTACTCATAGCAAGACAGAGGAAAAGATATGAACAAATAAAACTTGTAAATAAGGCAAAACAATTAAGATGTGGGTCTTGTTCTACTCACGGAAAAACAGAGGAAAAACTGCACTTTAAGGAATACTTTAAATTAGCTACAGCAGAAGTATCATTGAATTGTAACCATTACAAGTTGACTTAATGAATGGAAGGAAGAAAGGGAAGTGATGAAAACTTCAGAAACAATAACACAAAAAGAAGACAGAATTAGACAGTGACAAGGTGTATAATCTCTTGGCATTCTTTTCTATATTTGCTAAAAAGGAATGCATTACAAACCCAACCTCCAAAAGGCTCTCCGGTTGTCCCCACCCCCACCTTTCTTCAAGAAGATACAATAATATATGTCTTTTGGCCCCTTTCGAATAACTGAAAAATGATTCGGATTCCAAAAGAAATCCCTCTAGAAATGAAAAGGCATTTCATGTAGGTATTGAGGTCGAAATCGTCCCAAAAGATAACAACAGTTACCATCAAATTCAGAAATGTTCTGCCATAGAAAATGGTCCGAACTGCTAAAAACTGGGGCTGTGGTTATGGTTCTGCATCTCTCAAATCGTGACAGTTGTGTATAAAATGAAAGAGGTTTTGTTCATCTGTTTTTTCTGACCAAAAACCTCTCTCGGTTTCCTAAGATCCATTTCCATTTTTCCCAGATCTGCCTTTCAAAAATATGTGTCAAACGGAGAAATTCTGAGATCCGAAAATTAAGGCTGGGAGATGGATTCGATTCTACCAATATGTGACACCTGTAGGAAACTTGAGGGAGGTTATTGATATTTGATTTTTTAGGCACAAAAACCTCGGACCATTTCTCAAAATGATATTCGAGTCGTTCATAATCATTATTTGAAAATGATGACTCAGCACAGTAAAAAACGCCACATTTCTGAAAATGAACCTCCTCTTTCGGGGGACATTTGACTACCTTCCCAAGCTCCAAATGAAAATATGAATGCACCAATGGAAATCCTAGGATCTTTAGATGTCAATCGACCATTTGAGCGCAAAAAATGGCCTCTCCACGGCTGAGAAAACTGATTTTTTACTGAGGCAGTTTTTTGCATATGAAAAATCTGTGATTTTGGTGGCTAACACGTCAAAAACAAAGGTAACTTAGTTGTCGAAAGTCCTGGCCTTCGGTGGCTAACAGTGCAATTTCGGAGCGTCATAAACCACCGAAAGTCCTGAAACCCTGATTTCGGGATTTCGGGTTTCAGGAAATAGAAAACAAAAATTTCGTTGACCAAACCTCTGATGGCCGAAACCCAAAATGATGACATGGCATTTTGTAAAACTTTATTTTAGTAATTTTATTTCCGTTTACTGCA
>ML787432.1:643699-662598 GCA_009831015.1 Picea engelmannii
TTGTTTTTACAAAATATCAAAGGTATGGCATATGTGTTATGTATTTCCATTGTACTTCTGCATTTAGTTATACTAAGTTTCATTGTTCAACATGTATTTCCCGACTAACTTGGCAGGGACTGCGTTGCCATGCAACCTTGTTCAAAATGTTATAACTTTTGGCTTTACTTTGAATTTTTTTATTAATTTTGTTTGGAATTTGGTAAAATATTGTTGAAATCTAAATTGGAGTTAATTGAAATTTGGTAAAAAATTAAAATGCAAATACTCCAGGTTTTTTTTTGTCCTTGAATCTATTTATACATTTAAATATTTATCATTTAAATTAAAGGAATACTATCATTTTACTAAAAAGTTAATTAAAATCAGGTAAAAAAATTAAAATGCAAATACTCCGGCGTTTTTTTGGGTGCTTGAATCTATTTATAGATTTAAATTAAGGAAATACTATAATTTCACCAAAAAAAATTGTATAAGGATGATGTCCCAGAAAAATATAACATTTAAACGGTGTCTTTAATCACGAATACAATTTCAATTATTTCTCGCTAGTTTAAATTTTAAATTTTAAATTTTAAATTTCAAATTTTCAACTGCAGCATGATGATGGTGGTTGTTGAAAGTTTATGAGAGTTCTGAGCAGGTCAGTGCGGCCATTAGCTCTATGTACCTTAACTCTCGTGGTTGTTGGAAGTTTATGAGAGTTCTGAGCAGGTAGTTTATGAGAGTTCTGAGCAGGTCAGTGCGGCCATTAACTCTATGTACCTTAACTCTCGGGCTTGTTGGAAGTTTATGAGAGTTCTGAGAAGGTAGTTTATGAGAGTTCTGAGTAGGTCAGTGCGGCCATTAACTCTATGTACCTTGACTCTCGTGGTTGTTGGAAGTTTATGAGAGTTCTGAGCAGGTAGTTTATGAGAGTTCTGAGTAGGTCAGTGCGGCCATTAACTCTATGTACCTTGACTCTCGTGGTTGTTGGAAGTTTATGAGAGTTCTGAGCAGGTCAGTGCGGCCATTAACTCTATGTACCTTAACTCTATATGCGCCTCCCGAAACCATATACGCCCACGTCAATTCATTCACATCGACTTTGACGTACACGTACTCTCCTTTCTTCGGTGTGTGAGTCTGCACGGTGTTTGATGCACTCGTTATGGTTTGGAAATATTGTTTCCATTCTTCCGGAGGGGGTTTTCACGAACTCTTGTTTTCTTCCATTCCTCAAGGTTCTCTCTTTCTATAAAAAAAATTTATTCCTTTACTCTGGACTTTGTGGTGAGCTGCATTCCTATGGAGATACTCGTGCCAATGGTGAAAAGGATTACCTCAATACTTTCCTACCTTTGGATTTCCAGGTAACTTATTTCTTCCCAATATTTGAAAAAAAAAAAACTTTTGTACATATAGGAAAGGTTTAAGATTTTCCTGTTACTTAATAAACTCCTGGAAGGTATTTCCTTCATCTCATATCTCGAGGATGTAGAACCGAGTTTACTTACGGGTTTATCGCCATCACTTAGCGAAACAACATTGAAAGGGTTAAGTGAAGGATGAGAAATACTCATCCTTGAGATAACGAATAATACTCTTCATTGAAAAATGTTTCCATAGGAATAAATTGGATTGCAGAGGTATTGTCTCTTGTTATTATCACTTATTGTCTCTTGTTAAATTAGAATAAACACATTATTGACTGTTCAAGTTTGAGAGAAACAATAGATTAGTACTCATGTTCTCCTCGATCATTAAGGTATGCGGTATGCGTTTTTAGTTATCTATCGGATCTTTGCATTTTGTCCTTTATGAACTCTAATTCCCCACGAAGTATGTTAATAAACTAGTTTTCCCAAATCGATAACTCCTAGTTACGATTGTGTAGTAACTTGTAGAAAATTCATTCGACCTGTCCATAAATTTTTGGACCCTAGCTCAGTCTAAGACTGTATATATACTTGGATTTAGCTTGTCAATATATTTAACAGACAATTGTGTATAAGAGTTTAATATGTATCTAGGTCAATTTTTCGTTTAATATACATCTATTTATGTTTATAGTGGATTCTTTTTTTGGGGGGAAGAAATTTCTGTGCCTCTTAATTTACTTTGTTTTAATTCCATGTATTTACTAAGTGTATGGATATGAAATTTTAATTATGGGTCCCATCAGGCTTATTTGGGAACCAATCAGGATTATTCCTCCTCCGTGGATTTTTTCGACCACTTGCAACAAAATTTTTGTTAGTTATAGTTATAACTGTAACCTCAATAGTATGTGACTGTACACTGCTACTTGTTTTGACCAGCTGTACCAGTTCGTTAGGATTTCTTGTTTTGTTTCTTGATCTTCTTGATTTTCTCGAGCTTATTTATCTCAGTTCTTTTCCCTTAATGAAATGTGCTCTACTCATTCTTGTTTCCAATTTCATCTCCTCTATATTATCTTCTTTTTTTCTCATTTTGTCATGGTATGAGAGCATAGGAAGTAAGCCTCTTCATAGTGCCTGGAGATCAGCTTGATCCTAAGAAGAAGAGAGCAAAGCTTACATTGTATCGCAAATGAGAGAACGGAATGCAAGATTCTTCACAGAAGCTTGGAGAGCAGTCTGCAGTATGCTGAAAAGATCATTAGAGACAGCAAGAGTGAGGAAGCAAAGATGTAGAAGGACGAAGCACTTAAAGATTCGTGATCATTTAAAGAATTTGTGAAATTCTTTCGCATTTAAAGATTCGTAAAATTCTTTCTTCAAAAGGAAGTTTGCAAAAGCAACAAAGGACAAGCTACAACAGCCATAAGATCGGTCGCGGGAACAGATCTGAGCCATTAATCAAGCTTAGAAACGATGAGGAGCGTGCAGAAGAGGCGATTTTTTTTTTCAGCCGTTAGATATGGGCAAGACCAAGATAAGCCGTCAAATCAAGCAAAGCTTAAGTCATGATTGTCGAATCTCATTGAAGGGAGATCGACGATGGGGACCCATTGCAGAGATCGGGAAGGAAATTAAAGCATCAGGAAGTTGAGACTCTGCAATTCCTCAGGATCGTTGATCTTGCTAGATCAACAGATCAACGGTGGATATCGATCCCACTACGAACGATCATATTCGCATTGCGGAGATCGGGAAGGAAATTAAAGCATGAGAAAGTTGAGTTTCCGCAATCACTCGTGGTCGTTGATCTTCACGGTCCATCGAAACACGACTTTCGACCTTGCAAAGTGAGATAAGTAGCCAAAGGTTACGCTGAAGTCACACCTCTTGGTCACATATAAACAATTAATGTTCGTCGATCCAAGCAGGGGACACACGTCAAGTGATCCTCGTATTCGGTGATCTCATACTCCGGGAGGAAGTAGTGTTGAGTAAAGAACTCCCTAAGGCCCAAAGCCTGGAAGTTCATCTGGACTGTCCATCGACAAAGACATGTGGACAAAGGATATTCTACTTCGCTAGTTCGAGACTCGGAGAAAACAAGGTGCAGTGTTGCCAGAACTTTTGAAGCCTCGAAGGACGAAGTAAATCTGAGTCGTCCAATCAAGAGGACACGTGGAGGCTGTTCTCGCACTTCCAAGATTCGACACTCCCGAGGATTGCGCGTATTAGTAGATGAAAACTCCTGAAGGCCAGAGTTCCGAAGAATATCTTGGTCGTTCATTTATAGAGGCCTAAGGATCATTGGATCTACACCTCTATGGATAGTTTGTCGCCTTGGCACTTCGGTAGTATTGTGATTGCGAGCGGTGAAAGATCTATGAAGCCTGAAGTCCCGAAGTAATTCTGAGTCATAGATCTCGACGGGTAATTGAGACCGTCGATCTCTTCCCCTATTCGAAGGTTTGTGAGTTTGGAGGATTGTGAGGTAAGAAAGGAATATCGCCCGGAGCCCCGAAGGCCCAAAGGGATGAATTTCCGAATTAACTATGAACTGTTGATCTCAAATCAACGAGGACCATTGATCTTTGCAACAATTCATTTATTCGGCCATTCGAGTATTCAAAGGAATTGAGACCTTCACATGTCTTAACACCCGAAGCCCGAAGGCCCGAAGCGCCTGGTTCTCAGCCCCCGGTCACATGAGAAGTTGAACTTCAATTTTTTTTTTGGCTCTCAAGTAAACTCAGATAGCTTGATTCCGCCATTAGAGGGGCTACAGTTGCTAAAGATGAGATCTCAAAGCTCTAACTCCGTAGATTTCGTGCTCGGATAGTCATGTCTAGCCAGATCGAAGCTAAAGAAGTGGTCTACCCCGTGTTTTTTGGCCCGAAGTCACACAGGATTTCGTAGGCCTAGTTTTACAAGCAGTAAACAGGAAAGCAAGAAAATCATGAAAATCTCTAAAAAAAAAAAATTGTTCAAGTTTTTTTCAAGATGGCCACCTATAGCAATTTAGGACCAACACAAGGACCGATTCTTCTTGGAAAGAACTATGAATTTTGGTTTATTAGAATGAGATCCTTCTTACAAGCAAAATAGTGTTGGGATACAGTGAATCTTGGCTACATGGAACCAGATCTAGCAGACCTTGCTGCCATGAGCAATCAACAGAGAACTGCTTAGGAAACACACAGGAACAGAGAGAATAAGGCACAATTTTGGATTCAAAACTTAGTGGATGACTCGATTTTCTCAAAAATCACAAGCGTTGTTATTTCAAAACAGGCCTGGGACATCCTTAAATCAACTTACCAAGGAAATGCTAGGGTCAAAATAGTCAAGCTGTAGACCTTTAGGACGCATTTTGAGACTTTAAAAATGATAGAGTCTGAAAACGTTGATCGATTTATGACCAGAGTCATGGGAATTGTAAACAAGATCAGATTGACTGGTGAAGACATCCCTGATCAAAGAATCGTTGATAAAGTTCTCAGAAGTCTTCCAAAGAAATTTAAAATGGTTGTTATAGCCATCCTTGAATCCAAGGATTTGTCTAATTTTTCAACAGTTGAATTAATGGGCTCTCTACTGACACATGAGACCAGACTACATCTCTAAGATGAGTCAATAGCCAATGCATTCAAGACTCAGTTCTCCTTCAGTAGAGAGAGGCAGAGGTAGAGGCAGAGGTCACCGAGGAAGAGGGAGCAGTCCATGTAAAAATCACTCAAGTGAAGGTAATAGACAATAGAACCAGAATCATAATTTCCAGCCTCAAAGAGGTAGAGGGAGAATATCAAATGACAAATCAAGTATACAATTATACTACTGCAAAAAGTATGGGTACTATGGATCTGAATGTCGAAAGAAGTAAGCATATCAGTTCTCAGGCAGAGCACTTGTCTCCATGGTATGTTTCTATCATGCCACAAGACTAAAGAACAACACAAAGATCTCGGGTTGTTGGACAATGGATGCAGAAATCACATGACAGGTAACAAAGATTTACTTTCATGCATTGATTCTTCTATTTCATCTAATATTATACTTGGAAATGATTCCTTAGTCAAAGTTCAAGGAAAATTAACTATACCTATTCTCACTAAACAAAATGTAAAGAAATATATAAACAATGTCTATCACGTTCTAGATCTGAAACATAATCTGTTAAGTGTAGGACAACTTATTGAACATGGCTAAAAGGTAATGTTTGAGGGAGAATCATGTAGGAAATATGAAAAAAACCCCAGCAGACAATTGATTTCTGAAATCCACATGACTAGGAATAGAATGTTTCCCCTGACCATTAGAACTGCAAATTTGATCCAATCTTATGCACAAAGTGCATCCACCCCCAATGAAACTATGGTTTGGCATGCAAGATTTGGACATCTACCCTTTTAAAGTCTAAGCCTTCTACAAAAGCACTCCATGGTCAAAGGTCTACTTATCTTGAAAGAGCATAATCCCCCATGTGAGAGGAATAGAATGTTTCCCCTGACCATTAGAACTGCAAATTTGATCCGATCTTATGCACAAAGTGCATCCACCCCCAATGAAACTATGGTTTGGCATGCAAGATTTGGACATCTACCCTTTCAGAGTCTAAACCTTCTACAAAAGCACTCCATGGTCAAAGGTTTACCTATCTTGAAAGAGAAAAATCCCCCATGTGAGTTGTATTCTTGGAAAACGTAAGAGAACTAGTTTTCCACAGTCCTCCACTCAAGCCAAACAACACTTAGAGATGGTTCACACTGACCTATGTGGACCAATGCAAACAAAGGAAATAGGTGGTAGCTTTTATTTCCTAACATTTATTGATGACTTTAGCAGGAAAATATGGATCTATTTTCTCAGACACAAGTCTGAAAATTTTGCAAAGTTCAGAGAGTTTAAGGTTGAAGATGAAAAACACAGTGGGAAATATGTGAAGACTCTCAGGTCATATAGAGGAGGAGAATACATCTCCAAAGAATTTGCAAATTTATGCAAATCACAAGGCATTATTATGCAAACTACAACCAGTTATACTCCACAACAAAATGGAGTGGCTAAAAGGAAAAATCAAACAATAATGAACATGGAAAGAAGTCTTCTTAGAGAGAAATGTCTGTCAAATCTATTTTGGGATGAAGTAGTAGCATGCTCTGTTTATCTTCTGAATAGATCTCCAACCACCAATCTCAAGATGAAGGTCCCTCAAGAAGCATGGAATGGGACAAAGCTAAATGTTGCTCATCTCAGGACATTTGGATGCATAGCATTCGCTCACATACCTTCCAAATTGAGGAAGAAACTTAATGATAGAAGTGAGAAATGCATCTTTGTTGGCTACAATGAGACATCCAAAGCCTACATACTCTACAATTCGATTTCAAAGAAACTATTCTCAATAGAGATGTCAAATTTATTGAAAATCAATTCTGGAGTGAGTCTGAAAATCGATCTATGGATAGTTAAAATCCATTGCCGCCATTTCCTGAAAACACAGAAAATTCAGGACAACAAACATATCAGCCTTCCCTTCCAAGATTGCAGATACAAAGATAGCTTGAAAGTCCTTAGGACAACTCTACTTCAAGCATAAATTCATCCTCTGAACTTCAAAATCAGAGAACTCAAAGCTTGAGCAAAATCCATCAACAGTTGGATGACATTGATCAACACAATATTTTTTCATTAATGTCATGTCAACCTACATCTCTTAAAGAGGCATCTAAAGAGCCACATTGGGTTCAAGCCATGAACCAAGAGATTGACTTCATTGAGAAGAACAAGACATGGAATCTTGTTGATCTTCCTAAACACAAGAAAAGTATTGGTGTCAAGTGAGTTTACAAAAAACTAAGCTCAATGAAAAGGGGCAGGTTGAACAACAACCAAAGGATTCTCACAACAAGCAGGCATTGATTATGGTGAAACTTTTACTCCAATAGCAAGGGTGGACACTGTAAGGACTCTCTTAGCCATAGCAGCTCAACACAAATGGCAAGTATACTAGATGGATATCAAGTAAGCTTTCCTGAACGGTGTCTTAGAAGAAGAGGTCTATGCAGATCAATTGTCTGGATTTGAAGTCAAAGAGCAGCTAGTTAAAGTGTATCAGTTGAAGAAAGCCTTGTATGGTTTAAAGCAAGCTCCAAGAGCTTGGTACAACAAAATTGACACTTACCTGATCAAGAATGGTTTCAGCAGAAGCCAAAATGAGCCAACTCTATACAACAAAATTGATTAGCAAGGAAAAATTTTGATTGTATGTTTATATGTTGATGACATGATATATACTAGAAATCTTGATTTAACCAGTTTTAAACATGCCATGCAATCTGAGTTTGAGATGACAAATCTTGGCATAATGAAATATTTTTTGGGGATCGAGGTTGACCAATCAACAAAAGGAATTTTTTTCTGTCAGCAAAAGTGTGCAGTAGACATCATCAAAAGATTATGCATGGAAGACTGCAATCCAACAGAAACTCTAAGATAATCATCTCTATGGTGACACAGACAGTGATTTTGCAGGCAGTCTAGATGATCGAAAAAACACCTCAGGACACGCTTTTCATGTGGGTACGAACTTGATTTCTTGGGTATCAAAGAAGCATCCTATTGTCTCAATATCTTCTGCAGAGGCAGAGTATGTCACTGCTACCTCAGCTTCCTATCAAGTTGTGTTGCTGCAAAGACTATTGGATGATATTCCACATACAGAAAATGAGCCAACTCCTATTTTATGTGACAACACTTCAGCAATTGCTTTATCCAAAAACTATGTGTTTAACAAGAAAAGAAAGCACATTGATACTCGCTTTCACTTCATATGCGAGCTAGTCAATAATGGTGACATTGCACTTCAATTTTGTGGCTCACGAAATGAGCTTGCAAACATTTTTACAAAGCCACTAGGAAAATCCATTTTTTATTTTCAGAGACAACACTTGGGCATTATCAGTGCTGATGTTTGTAACTGTTGAGTTTAAGAGGGAGTGAACTAGTTATAGTTATAGCTGTAATCTCAACAGTATGTGACTTCTGGCGAGGTAAGAGTTCGTTAAGATTTCTTGTTTTGTTTCTTGATTTTCTTGATTTGCTCGAGCATAATTAGCTCAACTCTTTTCCCTTAATGAAATGCGCTTTGCTCATTCTTGTAGCTTCCAATTTCATATCCTCTGGTTTGCTTCTCATTTTGTCAATTTTGACCTCCATTTTGACCTCCAATGAAACGTTGGTACAGGTAAAACAAAGTTTATTTGTTTTAAATTTATGGTTAGATTCTTCACTATTTATAATACCCCTTTAAGTTAATCAAGGCCGTTACTGACAGGGTAAGAGACCTCGTATTATTACAGCAACAAGTATTATAAATATCTCAACAGCAAGTATTATTACAATTGCTGGTATGTTGTCCTTCTACGTTTTAATCTGGTAGCTTCTTAATATTCTAATCACTCTTGTAAATGTGATTGCATGGCTGGTCTGACCCGTAATAAATCTATGGCTATTCCACATAGAGGTACTCGAATTCCAATCTGGGATGATTTGTTTGGGGTATATAGAATATCCTTTTAAATTTGGACTTATCTCTTTGGGAACTATAAATATATTTTTCGAGGGGAAGGGCATCTGTTGACAACCACTATGCTTATCTAGTTTATATAAACTAAAAGGGATTTTCGCTAAGATTATGTACAGTACATGAGCTCAATACAACTTTATTTTTATATTTATTATCACAAAGTAGTCCTTTCTATTAAAAAAAAATTAATTTTGTGTAATCCCTTGCATGATTTCTCTCTTTTGTTCAATTGGCTGGAAAAATATGATATCATATTGTAACTTCTTGCTAGTTCTTTTTTTATTAGTAATCTCTTTTTTCATATTTTCTTTTCTAGTAATTTTAATTAATTATTTAGATTTATCACTCAAAATCAAACTTGAGAGTAATACCTAAATTTCTTTTAAATTATGCAATCTATTTCACATACTCACTAGATCTAATTATCAAGCTACAAACATATGCTTCATGGATTTTTATTTTCCTATAACATACGCATCAAAGGTTTTTATTTTCACAATAGTGTAGTACACAACAATTTGTAATTACTCTCTGCTAATTTTTGTTTTATCTTTGTTTCTTATCATTTTCTTTGAAATATACCAGCTAACGTGAATATATGTATAGCCTACATAAGTCTTCTCTAGATCCATACAACTTCACTTAATCTATCAAACACGTAGTTAAACCATAGGTAGTAGGAAGATATATTAACTAATAAATCAGAATATACATATATGTACCAAACAAGCCCAAAAAAAAAATGGAACAGTCAAGTTTCACTAAACAGTAGATGCAATACAACCAATTTACTTTTCATAATCACTCTATAGCCTAATCATGATTCCATCAGGATTAATGAAGCTCCACCCCTTAGCCAATGTACCTTTGGTACAGTTCAAAAACAATGAGTGCTTCCACAACAAATATTTCCTTTCCACAACATACTAAAGGGCATCCTACCTCCCACATATGTTGTATATATTATTTTTTTCTTTCTTAGGTCTTTTCTTGAATCCATTTCTGTCCTTGGAAATTAGAAGCTTTAGAAATCTCTTATTTTTAGGGGCTTCCTGTGACATAACTCCACTTCTCACACTTGCTAAAAACCAATTCTGAGTTAACTCACACATGTTCCCCATTCATGGAGTCATAGTCAATTATTTTTGTCTCTTATCTCTTACATATGTCACTTGGCTAAGTCAAAATCTTTCTCAATAATTAAAAATATAATAATTAAATAACTTAATAATACTAAGTATGAATTTCCATAAATAAAAATTATTCAAATAAAAATGTTTAATAAGTGAAGATATTACATCATCACATCACATAAATATGTAGAGATATTCAAGACCTTTGTAAGGAGTTTAACAACTCCAAAAATGGATGTCAAGGTAGATAGATATGGTAAAGTTACTAAAATATTTTTCATATTAAAAATAATACATGCATATATTTTTTTTATAATACAAGCATATTTTAAAAGATATTTAAAGCAGGTGCACATTATTTGAAATTATTTTATTCTTTAGATGGGAGCATTTTTACTCTCAATTTGGTTGTTTCAATTTAGGATCATTTTAAAAATAACAAAATCTTCATTTTTCCAAAAAACTCTCAATATCTCCATTTCTTATATTATTTTTCATTAATCTTGATAAATCCATTTTCAATGAAACTACATACACATATAGACTGGACTATATAGATTCAAAATATACAATTTTTTTAAACAATATTGTTTAAATTTTTAATTTATTTTTGTCTTCACATATATTGAAATCTCCTATAACTTTTTATTTCCTTACCTAATATTTCACTAGTATAAACTGAACTCTACAATATAAAATATAATAATAATACAAATAATTTGTGTATTAACTCATGACCTAGTAATTTAAGGGCTATAATTATTTTCATAATTAAAAAAAAAAAAAAACAAATTTTAAAAAATGTTTGTGCATAAGAACATATGCATTTTATTTTGCAACAAAAATAACATAAAACTCTTAGAAAAGATTTTACATTTGACATGGTCATATGAAAATTTCATAAATAAAAATTATATATTAGGAAAGCTAATTGGATTTGGTAGGTTGCACTTGAAAGTGTATTATAAATGTGTAAAAAGATTTAGTAAAATTGTATATGAAAGACATTTTTCAAAACTCTACTAACTCTAGTCTTCTAATTAATTTGGTGCTCCTTTGGGGCTATCTTGAAGAAAATTTTCCAAAATCCATTTTAAAATTCCATATCTGAACTCCACAGTTTTGGTCTGTTGCACTTGAAGGTGTAATATAGGCATGTAGAAAGATTCAGTTAAATTGTATATGAAAGTGTATACAATAGAAACAATTTAATAAAATTGTAATAATAATGAAACAAATCATTTCAATATAAATTCTTAAAAATGAAGTATACAATTGCAAATCTGAAAAAAATAAAAAAAATGAAATATACAATTACAAATCTGTTGTTGCAGCACAATTAGTCTCCACGGAAAGGAAGCAACAGTTCAAAAGCATGAGATTTAATTAATTTATAGATTCTGCCCAGACCTACTTTCTTATGAGAGAAATAGAACGTGCTACTTACTCCTACTTTGCATAGCTTTGATGCATGCTTTATGAGAACTCCTAAAGTCGGTGTTGCTAAATTAAACATTAGCTTCACATGGCTTCAAGAGTTTCATATGCATCTATATTTTTTCAACCTTTAGCCTTGTGGATATGAGTACATTTTTTATAGTCTCTAACAATATAGATTTGGTCACCCACACTCCCATATGCATTTTGATGCATTTTGATTCCGGTGCCATGTCCATAACATGTGTGTTGAATTGTGTGCCTACAACTTTAGTTACCTGGTTCGTGTTTGTGTTTGAGTTTGGCGAGCTTGAAGTTCGCCAAAAATTCGACAGACAAATTTTTGGGGATAAAATTCGGCTTTAAGTTTGACATAGTACAAAATTTGAAAAAATAAAAAATATATATTCAATACTCTTCTTATAAGTTTATCATACATCTGATAGAAATGAAAATAACATACCAACATGATTAATCATGAAATATATATATTTTAAAAACACATCGTCTTGTTCAAAAGCTAAAAACATGTTCATGAAAATTTGAAACATAGCATTAAAAACATAAACATAACATTAAAAAGTTTTACAAAAGTCGGCGTCCAAAAAGAAAACTAGAATAGGAACACAAGTTTCATTCTTGATGTTCCTGTGGCCTACTTGTTACATCAAAAAGCTCTATATCATCGAGAGCAGTAGGGGCAGTAAAACCACTAGAAGCATGATCATCATTGAATTCAACACTAGCTGAGGATCTATCACTCTCAATGCCAAGACAATCTCCATCTTCTGGTGCATCTGGAACAGGACTAAGCCATGGAGTAGAAGAATTGGATGAGTCTTTGGCCACATTCTTTAAAGCCAACTGCAAGTTACTACGAACATAAAACAAGATCTTCTAATTTTCCATATAACAATCTATTTCTTTTCTTGGAATGAATATCATTAAAGGAACTCTAATTCCTTTCACAAGCTGATGCATTTGATCCCTGGCTCAAGACACGGATTGCAAAATTTTGCAATTCTAGGGTACCTGATCCATAAAATTCCCACCATATTGCTCCAGCAACTTTAGTCCTATCATACTTTGTTGATTTGGTTCCAAATACCCCTTCTTGTAATCTGTATGCTCTGAGTTGAGATCTAACAGAATATGCAATTGATGGATCTAGAAGTAGCTTGTCAATAGTCTCATAAAGTCCATTCATGACTTTGTCATCCTGATGTCTTGATATTCCAAACAATCTAGGGTCTAAATAGCAACCTGCTGCATGTAAAGGACTATGCATCATCTTCCATCTTCGATCAATTACCTCCCATATCTCCTGGTAATTTGCTTCCACATTATCAAAAGCAGTTGCAATGGCTTCCTTGCAATGATCCATGCCCTCATAAATAAAACCTATAGAAGGTTTGTCACTATCAACCATGTGGAGTACATTAACAATTGGATTGCACATTTTTAAAACTTTGTCAGCATTTTCCCAAAAGCTATTGTTGAGCACTATTTGTTCCACATCTTTTCCTTTTGATTCTTTTGAAAGGTGAGATCTCTACCACTCAGTACTGCAAAAAATAGCTCTTAGGCTTGTTTTTTCCTCAACAACTCTTTTCAGAGTAATGTAAAATGTAGGAAACCTTGTATCACACGGCCTCAACTCTAGTTGCATTTTTCCTGTATATGCTCAAAGTGAGACGATGGTTGATGACAAAATTTGCAATTGTTTTTCCTCTGCGAATTGTCTCATTGACCCATGGAAATTTGGCTAAATCATGAAGCAATAAATCCAATCTGTGAGTTGCACAAGGGGTCCAATAAATCTTTGTGTACTTCTCCATAATCATATTTCCTACACTGACACAATTTGAGGCACTATCTGTGATAACTTGGACAACATTTTCCTCCCCAACCCCCTGAATTGCTTCATCCAAAATTCTGAAAATAAATTCTGATGTCTTCACTTCGTCCATTGCATTAACTGCTTTAAAAAAGTATACCCCTTTAGGGGAATAAACCAACACATTGATCAATGGACGATGACACAAGTCTAACCAACCATCACTCAAAATTGTACAACCTGTATGCTTCCAAGACTGTCTAATGTCATCCAACTTGTTTGTCACTTTGTTCTTTGTTTTGCTGAGCAAAGTGGTACTTAAAGCCTCGGATCCAACAGAAACATACCCCTTTCCAAAATCAATGGCCTTTTTGAATGCATTTTTAAAATATGGCCACATTGAATGGAATTGCACATGCATAAAAAAATTCTGCAACAACATCATCAACTTCTTGTTTTTCAATAGGTTTCCAAAATTGGTTTAATGTTTTGGTTCCACTTGCTTTTGTCGGGGTAGAACTTGAGCCACCCATGTTTGATGAAGAATGAATGGTGTTTGAGGAAGACATGGCAATCTCCCTTTCAATCCGCTGCCTCTTCACATCCATTTTTCCCTTTTCTCCCTTTGATTTATTGTAGTCTTTCTGCACTGCATCTTTCTGCTCATTAGATATCTTTGTGCATGCTTCCACACCACCTCCATTACCATTACTGATTCCAAGGAGGTGGTCCACTGCCCTTGTTAAAGAGCCACTGAAGTTATGTCCACATAACTGGCAGATAAGACTATTTCCTTCTTTCTTGACATGCTTCCATGCCTCCGCTCTAGATTTTGGAGGTGCCATTGATGACTGAATGAAGGTTCTGCTGTCTGCAATTATAAATTTTGATGTACAGTAAATTGTAATTAGATTTTAAAACTATATTCTGATAGATTTTAAAACTAAATACAACAAAATTCAGATTAGATTTTAACCCCATAAAAATTTCTAATCTAATCTAAAACTAAATACAAGTTACAACAAAATTTTAAAAAATCCAATCAATTAGATTTTAAAAGTTTCCAACAGTCTAAGTTTAAAAAATTACAAAAAATAAAAAAAAATATAGTCAAAAAATACAGTGACTGTAAAATTTTAAAATACAGAAAATAAAAAAAAAAAAAAATTAAAACTACAAAAAATAAAAAAACACAGGTTTAACTTCTAAGTTTAAGACATTACAAAAAATAAATAAAAAATACAGCCAAAAATTATAGTAAAAAATTAAACTTCGTAAAATTTTAAAATACAAAAAATAAAAAATAAAAACAAAATTTAAATTTAAAACTACGAAAAAATAAAAAATACAGTAAAAAAATACATAAATTTTTAAAATACAAAAAATAAAAATAAAAACACAAAATTAAAACTTACCCGCGCAGCCTACGGGATTGGAGTCGGGGTCGGGTCGCGAGCTAGTGTCCACTGTAGTCTGTCACTGTCACAGACTCATGAGTCACAGTGATTGTGGAGTAGGGGTCACCGGTTGGGAGTCGGGAGCAAGCCAGAGTCGAGGTCGGGAGTTGGGAGCTGTTGTTGCGTGCGCCGTGGAGTCGAGGTCCGTGGAGCCAGGCTGTTGCTGCGTGCTGCATGCGTCGTGGAGGTCCGGAGGATGCTGCTGCTGCGTGCGTCGTGGAGCTAAACTGGAATCAGGATGCTGTGTGGAGTCGGGCTGCTGCGTGTAATCGTCGTCGGTCGATCGGGGAGAGCTGCTATTGCGCGGGAGTAAAAACTATTACCTTTATTGCATGTCGTGGGGGTTTTTGCAAACAAAAAATACCAAAAACGAACATGAACCTAAACCCTAACGAAGGCGAACTAAAAAAAAACCGAATAAAATCGCGAATATAATCGTCATTAAGTTTGGCTTTAAGTTCGAATTCGAGTTTGCCATTCAGTTTGGTGAACTTGAACGATTAAATTCGGGGCTCGATTAAATTCGTCGATTTTCGATTTTTAACCATAAAATACGGCGAACCCGGTGACTAAACCTACAACACAATTGGAGTACATGATAAGATTCTTCGATTATAAAAAACAAGAAAACCCTAGAATTAAAATTAGTGGATATATTTTTACAGATACCGTTGAAATTCATATTTTAATATGATATGTTAGGTCTCACCTCAAGTATGCCATGACCAAAGCTGGATTCTTTGTAAGCACTCCATTTTGGTTGCCTGTCCCAACACAACTTGCCCTTGGTTGGACCTGAGGTGTATTTGAAAGGGCACACACCTCCATATTCTGGCTTTATGCTTGTGATATTGGGGCAGTATCCAGGCTCATCAACATGATGCGTGGCAAGCCTCTCAATGTTTCCTCCATCACCAACAGTGATATAGACAAGGCCACATGGATCCAACCCATATTTATAAACTCGGTCCATTCTCTCGTATGCATGCACCTACAGTATGATACACAAAGTTCGCGAGCTTTAGGGAACATTTATAAGAGAAACTGATAGCTATTCCATGCGATTATGCTCTTATGGATAAAGAATAAGATCTTACATGTCCATGGAAAGCAAGATCCACACCATACTCGTAAAGAAGGTCTTCCATCTGTTGTCTCATGCATTCAAACTCTTGATAATGGCTGTTGTAACTATTATACCAAGGGCTGTGCCATGATGCTATTAGCTATGGAGTAACACTTCGATCCACTTGCTTCAGATCTCTCTTCATCCACTTATACTGCTCGCCTGTTAATGAAGAAAACTTATGTTGAGAACTGGGCAATGACAATATTATCATAAATTCAATTGAGTATAACATTAAATATATATAACTCATTAGTTCTGTTATAGTTAGTATATGATGCCAGAATCATGAAGTGCACTCCTCCAACGTTGAAAGAGTAATAGAGATTATTGTAGGATCCAGATTCCTTAGATGGGACTGCAAACCGGGCATTGTAAGATGCAAATTGAATGCCTCCACCTTGAGTTTCTATGTCATGATTTCCCCCCAATACCGTCATAGGCACGCGTGATACCAGTGGCTCCATGAACTTGGAAACAAATTAAAATTGAAAATGAATAACTGGGGTTAAGTTCTGATGAAATGAAAATGAACGAATTAAAAGTCATCTACCTTCCCCATGCATCCTAGCTAGGTTGATATGTTTGATAAAATGGACCATTAGGGAAGGTGCACTTAAAGCAGGCTGCAGATTTATCACCAGTGGTAATATAATTAGTTGCATAAGACATGTCTCCAACCATGAGAACCATGGAGGGGTCATTCTTTACAAGATGATTAAACGTTGTGAAGGAATTATAAGTGAGACCCAGATCTCCAACCACTGTTATTCGAGCGAGATACTTATTTGGGCCTGGAGAAGGCAGAGACAAATTCATGCTCTTCGCTTAATGCAGATAAGGATTTGTCTCCACATATATAATAGTATCTGGTGCTTGGAAGAAGATCTGTTCAACAATAAATGATTTTTTTGATTAAAACATAAATTCTATGCAATGGCCACCAAGGCATGGCAACAATACCATTTTGAGAAAATTTCTCCCATACTGAAAGAAAAATAAAAAGAACATTTTTTATTTCGACCTGGGCTACTTTTTATAACTCTGACATGTGTAAATCAAAACTATATTCATGTCTGTAACAACATTTCTGACCTTTGACAAGAACGTGGTGGATGATTCTGGACGTATAATTCAAACCTTTCTCAGTATACGTTTGCCTATAGATCACAGATGTCCCCTCAGCTTTAAAGAAGTGTACGCCACTTTCAGTGCCGTAATACACTTCACTCCCCACTAAGGAAGGATCCAATGGCGTTACCTTGGGTCCGATCTGAGCATCACCTGCACAACATTATTAAACACATCTTAAACTCAATATATGAAAATGAATTGCTCAACACAACAATACCTATGTTAGAATCATTCATCTTTGATCTATATCATGGTAGATGAAGGAATGAAAAGAGTGTTGAGAAACATACATGTTACCCAAGAAACCCACATGGAGTGAGGGGAAGATAGAGGGAACTCTCTTGATGAGGCGAGGGTCATTGTTGGGCAAATCATCGCTTCCATTGCGCAAATCGAGGGGTTGTTGGACTAACTGCCACACCTCTCGTGGGCTAGGGGTGTTGGACTAACTTCCGCACCTCTCGTGGACAAACCGCCACGCTGGGAACATGGGACTAACCGTCCACTCAAGGTAATGTTGATGATTTGGAAGTTTACTAACACTTGCAGGTTTTGGTGTAGTGGAAAATCTTAACATGGTAACAGAGCCTTAGCCCAGGTTCAATTCCCTCGAGTTACGTCGGAGGGGGGTGTTGGACTAACTGCCACACCTCTCGTGGACTAGGGGTGTTGGATTAACCGCCCACTCAAGGTGATGTTGTTGATTTGAAAGTTTACTAACACCTGCGGGTTTTGGTGTAATGTAATGGCAAATCTTAATAGGTAGTGATCAAGTCAAAGTTGTCAAGCTATAGACATTGAAAAGAGAATTTGAGAATTTGAAGATGCAAGAAGATGAAAATGTAAGTGATTATTGTGTGAGAGTAAAAGATGTAGTCAATAAGATGTCTACTCTTGGAGAAATTGTGGACAAAGAGGTTTTGATTAAAAAGGTGTTGAGGTCTCTAACACCAAGGTGGAACCATGTTGCCATAATCATTGAAGAAAGCAAGGATTTGTCTACTCTTGAATTTGATCACCTAGTTGGATCTCTTATGTCTCATGAAGAAAGATTGATAGATTCATTTGGAGAAAGTGGCGAGAAAGTTTTTTCTTTAAAATTGTAAATTACAAAGAATGAATATGCCAACACTAGCAGCAAAAGAAACCAAAGCCAAGGTAGAGGTCAAAATCATAATTATCCAAGAGGAAGAGGCGGTTCAAGAGGAAGAGACAGAGGCAGATTTGATAAAAGAAATATTGAGTGTTATTAGTGTAAAAGGTATGGTCACTTTGAAAGGGATTGTAGATTAAAAGAAGGTAATAATAACAAAGGTGTTAACTATGCTCGAGAAGGTGATGAAGCCTCTTCAAACAATTTATTTTTATCTTATGACAAAGCTGAAAATGGATTTAAAGATATTTGGTATTTAGATTCAGGGTGTTCTAACCACATGTTAGGAAATAAGAAGCTATTTTCTACAATGAATGAGAGTTTCAAATCCAAGATCAAGCTGGGTGATGACAAAGAACCATAATTTATTGAGTGTTGGCCAATTGTGTGAGAAAAATTATAAGGTGGTGTTTGAAAATCAACAATGTACAATGTATGATAAGAATAGAGGCAATAGGGTGGTTAGAGTTGTTCCTATGTCAAAGAATAGGATGTTCCCATTGATGTTTGGAGAGCATAACAACCATGTTGCCAATATGGCATATGAAGAAAAAAGTTGGTTGTGGCATCTGAGGTATGGACATTTGAATTTTCATAGTCTGAAGCTTCTAACATCAAAAGAATTAGTTTATGGTTTGCCTAAGGTTCAAGAACAGAAGGATATTTGTGAAGGATG
>ML787432.1:675398-691132 GCA_009831015.1 Picea engelmannii
AGACTAGAATTACTAAAATCCCTGAAAATATGTGATTGTATCTCGACAGCTATAGTTTCCTTATAGATAGTCAATCAATCCTAAACTATAGGATCAAAAAGCTTTGTACAGTGGCTATTTATGCCCAGCCAGTAATAGAAAAATATCATAGGAGTATTCTCTTCACAAACTCTGTATTTTTGACTTTCTCAATGCAAAACCATTCCTCAGTGTACAAATCCTATATTTGACATTTTTTTCGATAAATACTTGTTTAGGGTTTCAAATGATCTATTTGGACATCATAGAATGTGAAAGTTCAACATAGATGAAGGAACTAGCGGCACAAAAGGCTAAAAGAAACGTAGGCCCCTACAATTGTTTAAGAAATGTAGACCCTTACAATTGTTTATTTTCCTCAAAGTCTTTAACCATTGTACGCGATCTTTTGAACTTTGGTCAAATCTAAACTAGTTGTTGCAATGTACCAGGATACAAGTTGCTCCTGTATTATCTTCTAACTTGTACAAATGATTTACTTGTTTATGACTCACCTTTGACATCGCTATATGGTCTATGCAGTCCCCTGATGCTACTTATCACTCCTTTGTGGTAGTGTATGTTGTCAAAGCATTGAATTTCATATAAAACATTCTAAATATACACATATATGGTTTAAAGTAAAATAATTTGTTTTCCTTATTTGGATTTCATAAAGAATGTTATTTTGTTGGCAGACGAGTGTGTGGAATAAATGCATCATCTTCAGAATGTCCTTGGGCGGTAAGAAATGAGGTTATGCTTCAAATCGCGTTAGCATTCAACCCAGTTGGTACACCTTGTCTTTTTGCTTTTTGTTTTTTGCTTGGTCTCATTGAATGGCAGAGATAGTGCCTGAGGTCGATGGTGCACTTTCATTAGAAATCGGTGTGAATTTTTCCAAAAACAATGCAGGTAGATAGGTAGGGCTTGATGGCATCCACATGTGTTTGTTTTATTGTTCTTAGCCAAATTCCTTCTGCTCCAATTTGTTAAATATAATGTAACCTCAACAGGCTGACTGTACACTGCCAGCTGTTCTGGCCAGCTGTACTTTCATTTCTTGATTTTCTTGAGCCTATTTAGCTCAACTATTTTCCTTTTGCATAGTAGTTCTTCATTAACTCTTCTCATTGTACTTTCTCCTTACATTTTCTAATATACCGAATACTATTTTTTGCTCTGTTCTTTTCTCTCTACATTTCTTGCTTCACAATTTATCATGGTATGAGAGCTGCAGTAGTAAGCCTCTTCACACATGTTGGAGAGCAACATGATCCTCACAACGCAGAGCTTACACGGATCACGAGAGCACGGGACACAATTTTTTCACAAGGCTTGGAGAGATGTCTGTCATATGCTCAAAAGATCCTCGTAGGAAGCTCACACGAGGAAGCAGAGCGCTATACGCTCAAAAGATCGAGCAAGCAGAGATTGTAGAAGGAGAAACTGTAAAGATTCGTGTAAAATTTATAGAATCATCAAAGATTCATGAAAGATTGCTTCAGAAGGCAAAAACGTTGAAGAATTCAAGGAAATTCGTTCAAATTCGTGAAAGATTCCTGCAGAAGGCAGAATCGTCTAAAGAATTTTGGGAATTCTCTCAAATCCATCAAAGATTGCTGCAGAGAATAGAAAGCTTCAAAGAATTCTGTGAAATTTTTTCAAATCTGTGAAAGATTCATGAATTTTCTTTCGCAGGAGAAAATCCTTGCAGAGGTAGTAAAGAACACATCAGAGGAGCCAAGAACGAGCAATCGTAGCTGAAAGATCCATCCTGCGAACATATTTGAGACGAAAATTTAGTTCAGAAGGGACAAGGAGAGCACAGAAAAGGCAAAAGAATTTCAGTCGTTAGATCTTGCACAGAGGACTGATAGTTGTCGGATCCGTGAGAAAGTGCATGAGGTTTAGTCCTCTGAAATATACAGAAAAACAACGAATTGACGAAATCCTAAAAGAATCTGGGCCGTCCATCAAGGAGGACATGTGGCGAGATCTCGGTATTTCGCTAGCTCGCAGGGTGTAAAGGTCAGAAGACTGCCGTGAGAATTCGCAAATCGCAAAATCCTGATTCATTCTGGATCATTGGATCGAGAAAGATCATGAGTCATCGATCTAACTCTATCGCGAAATCGGGAATCGGGAGTTGGACGAGCAAAGGAGACTACACTCCAAACCCCGATACGCGAAAACCCGAAATCACAAAATTACTCAAAAGAAAATTTTGAGAAATAATTTGGACCATCCATCTCAGAGGAAAGGTGGTAATATATCCATCTCATTTCGACATTTCGGAGTTTGTGGTTTAGGAACTCTGTGACACGAGTTCTAAATTCGTGAAAGAACGAATCGCGAAATCCCGAAAGGATCTGGACCGTCAGATCATAGGAGGATCTAGACTATTGATTGTCCAAAGGGAAATTTCGGCACTTCGCATACCGAGAGTCCTAAGGACCCAGGATCATTGCAGCCAAACTCCCAAAGTCCCGAAACGCGAAATCCCGAAAAGGCGTTCGAGAAGGAAAGGCGCCAAGATATTTCGGAATTTGACATTTCGGCCATCCAGGAGACAAGAAGTCGGGCAGCTCAACCTTGAAAGTCCTAAAACACGAAATCGTGAAAATTTGGTAGCACTTGAATGCTTAAGCGCGTGGTCACCGGTTGTGGTCACATAGACGGAGGCTAAGGGCCAATTCAAGGCCATTAAGCTCTCTTCGGTGTTTTGGTGATCGAAACTTGGAGAGACAAGAGTTTGGAGGACTCGCATACAATAGTCCCGAAGTCCCAAAGGACTAAATTCCGAAGTCACTGCATATTATGCGCAGGAGACAGGTAAATACTAATTTTCTTTCTATTTTTGCTAAATTCTTTAAAATATGGCTACGTCTAGCAATTTACGACGAATTCAGGGTCCGATTCTTCTTGGAAAGAACTATGAGTTCTGGTCTCTTCGAATGAGATATTTCTTGCAAACACAAGAGTGCTGGGATCCAGTGGATCTTGGATATGTGGAACCAGATCCAACAGACCTTTCCTCCATGACAAACCAACAGAGAATTGCTCAGGCAACTCAGAGAAACAGAGGAAATAAAGCTAAATTCTGGATTCAAAATTTTATGGATGACTCGATTTTCTCAAAAATCACAGGTGCCAGTACTTCAAAACAGGCCCGGGACATCCTTAAATCAGCCTACCAAGGAAATGACAGGGTCAAAACAGTTAAACTTCAGACCTTGAGGACGTAATTCGAGACTCTAAGAATGACAGAGTCCAAAAATGTGGATCAGTTTATGACCAAAGTCATGGGCATCATGAACCAGATCAGATTGACTGGTGAAGCCATCCCTGATCAACGCATTGTTGAGAAAGTCCTCGGAAGTTTACCAAAAAGATTCGAAATGGTTGTTACAACAATCCTTGAATCCAAGGTTCTGTCACGTTTTTCAACAGATGAACTAATTGGTTCTCTAGTGACACATGAGACCAGTTTGCATCTCACAGATGAGTCAATCGCCAATGCCTTCAAAACTCAATTCTCCTTCAACAGAGGGAGAGGAAGAGGCAAAGGTCACCAAGAACGAGAGAGCACAAGATGTAACCAACATTCAAGTGGAGGCAACATACAACAGATTCAAAATCAAACTTTCCAAGGTCACAGACAGAATCAGAATTTCCAGCCTCAAAGAGGTAGAGGGAGAAGATCAAATGAAAATTCTAGCATACAATGCTATTACTACAAAAAGTATGGGCACTATGAATCTGAATGCAGGAAGAAGAAAGAAGATCAGCTCTCAGGCAGAGCACATGTGTCAAATCATACGAGAGAAACCTCAGGAGGTATGTTTCTCTCATGCCACAAGACTGAAGAACAACCTAATGATATTTGGTTGCTGGACAGTGGATGCAACAATCACATGATAGGTAACAGATTTACTTTCATGCATTGATTCTTCAATCTCATACGATATTACACTTGGAAATGATTCCTTAGTCAAAGTTCAAGGAAAAGGAATTGTTCCTATTCTTACTAAACAGAATGTAAAGAAGGACATAAACAATGTTTATCATGTTCCAGATCTGAAACATAATCTACTAAGTATAGGACAACTCATTGAAAATGGCTATAAGGTACTTTTTGAGGGAGCATCTTACAGGATATTTGATAACACCCCCAACAAAAAATTGATTTCTGAAATCCACATGAGTCAGACTAGGATGTTTGCCCGTACCCTCAGAACTGCAAATCTAAACCAAACATATGCACAAAGTGCATCCACCCCCAATGAAACAGTGGTTTGACATACAAGATTTGGACATCTACCCTTTCAGAGTCTAAGTCTTCTTCAGAAGCACTCCATGGTCAAAAGTCTTCCTATCTTTAAAGAGCAAATCCCCCCATGTGAGTCTTGCATACTTGGAAAACAAAAGAGAACTAGTTTTCCACAGTCCTCAACTCAAGCCAAACAACATCTTGAACTTGTTCACACTAATCTATGTGGACCAATGCAAACAGAGTCCATAGGTGGTAGCTTTTATTTTCTAACGTTTATTGATGATTTCAGCAGAAAAATCTGGATCTATTTTCTCAGACACAAGTCTGAAACTTATGCAAAATTCAAAGAATTCAAGGCAGAAGCTGAAAAAAAGAGTGGCAGATATATAAAAGCACTCAGGTCAAATGGAGGAGGAGAATACAACTCCAATGAATTTGCAAATTTCTGCAAATCACAAGGCATTATCATGCAAACAACAACCAGGTATACACCACAACAGAATGGAGTGGCTGAAAGGAAAAGTCAGACAATAATGAATATGGCAAGAACACTTCTCAAAGAGAAAAGTTTGTCAAATATTTTTTGGGCTAAAGCAGTAGCATGCTCAACTTATCTCTTGAATAGATCTCCAACCACAAGTCTAAATATGAAAGTCCCTTAAGAAGCATGGAGTGGGACAAAGCTAAATGTTGCGCATCTAAGGACATTCGGATGCATAGCATATGCTCACATACCTTCTGAATTAAGAAAAAAACTTGATGACAGAAGTGAGAAATGTATCTTCACTGGATATAGTGAAACATCTAAAGCTTACAGGCTTTACAATCCAATCTCCAAGAAACTAATTCTCAGCAGAGATGTAAAATTTCTGGAAAATCAATTCTGGAATGAATCAGAAAATCAACAAATGGATAGTCAAAATACTCTGTTGCCCAGTGCTGATAACGCAGAAAATTCAGGACAACAAATACATCAACCTGTCCTTCCAAGATTACACGTACAAAGACAATCTAAAACTTCTCAAGATAACTCAACTTCAAACAGAGACTCATCCTCTTAAATTCAAAATCAGAGAACTCGAAGTTTGAGACAAATCCATCAGCAGTTGGATGACTTTGAACAATACAACCTTTTTGCTTTAATGTCATGTCAACCTACATCTTTTAAAGAAGCAGCTAAGGAGCCACATTGGGTTCAAGCCATGAACCAAGAAATTGACTCCATTGAGAAAAACAAGACATGGGATCTTGTTGATTTGCCAAGTCACAAGAAGAGTATTGGTGTTAAGTGGGTTTACAAAACTAGACTCAATGAAAAAGGGCAGATTGAAAAACACAAGGCAAGACTTGTTGCCAAAGGATTCTCACAACAACCTGGTACTGATTATGGTGAAACTTTTGCTCCAGTAGCAATATTAGACACTGTAAGAACTCTATTGGCCATAACAACACAACACAAATGGCAAGTATACTAGATGGATGTCAAGTTAGCCTTCTTGAATGGTTTCTTAGAAGAAGACGTTTATGTCGATTAGCCACTTGGATTTGAAGTCCAAGAGCACCCAGCCAAAGTATATCGGTTGAAGAAAGCCTTGTATGGCTTAAAGCAAGCTCCAAGAGCTTAGTACAACAGAATTGACACTTATATGATCAAAAGTGGTTTTAGCAGAAGCCAAAATGAGCCAACTCTTTACACCAAAACAAATCAACACGGTAAAATTTTGATTGTATGTTTCTATGTTGATGACATGATATATACTGGAAATCTTGATTTAACAAATTTTAAACATGCCATGCAATCTGAGTTTGAGATGACACATCTGGGCATAATGAAATATTTTTTGGGGATTGAGGTTGATCAATCAACCAAAGACATTTTTGTCTGTCAGAAAAAGTATGCAGCAGACATCATCAAAAGATTCCACATGCAAGAATGCAATCCAGCAGAAACCCCTATACCTCTAGGCACAAAATTGAGCAAGAAAGATGAAGGCCGTATAGTGGACCCCACTCTGTACAAAAGTTTAGTCGACAGTTTGTTGTATCTTACAGCAACTAGGCCTGATATTATGTATGCAGCTAGCCTTCTTTCCAGATTCATGGAATCCCCCAAAGATTCCCACTGGAAAATGGCGAAACGAATTCTAAAATATGTTGCAGGAACTCTCAATTTTGGCTTATGGTACACTAAATCTAATAGTAATCAACTTTCTGGTTACACAGATAGTGATTTTGCAGGCAACGTAGATGACATGAAAAGCACCTCAGGACATGTTTTTTACATGGGCACGAACCTGATCTCATGGGCATCAAAGAAGCAACCAATTGTATCAATATCTTCTGCGGAGGCAGAGTATGTCGTTGCTACCTTAGCTTCTTGTCAAGCTGTGTGGCTGAAAAGAATATTGAAAGATATGTCACATACAGAAAATGATCCAACTCCTATTTTCTGTGACAATACTTCAACAATTGCTCTATCCAAAATTCATGTGTTTCACAAGAAAAGCAAACACATTGACACTCGCTTTCATTTTATACGCGAGCTAGTCAATAATGGTGATATTACACTTCAATTCTGTGGTTCTTGAGATCAGCTCACAGATATCTTCACAAAGCCACTGGGAAAATCTGTTTTTGATTTTCAGAGATAGAACTTAGGTATCATCAGTGCTTATGTTTGTAACTGTTGAGTTTAAGAGGAAGTGTTAAATATAATGTAACCTCAACAGACTGACTGTACACTGCCAGTTGTCCTGGCCAATTGTACTTTCATTTCTTGATTTGCTTGAGTTTATTTAGCTCAGCTATTTTCCTTTTGCATAGTAGTTCTTCATTAACTCTTTTCATTGTACTTTCTGCTTACATTTTCTAATATACTAAATACTGTTTTCTGCTCTGTTCTTTTCTCTCTGCATTTCTTGCTTCACAATTTATCACAATTGACTTTATTTTCACCGATGAAACTATCATTATGTTGGTGCAAGAATCATTTATTGGTGCTCTAATGTATGGAATTACTTTCTACGATTAAGGATTTTCTTCTTTAAAACCTACTAGTTCGATATCCATGACATAAAACTTAATTGCAAGTAAATAATTTTAAACTGTTTTTGAAAATAATTTTAGGTTTTGGCTTAGTTTTGGAGTAACTCTGGTTCATCATTTTTGCATCTTTGTACATGATCCTAGGTTTGGATTTCATTTGGGGTAAAGTAGGCCCAGTATCTCTACAAGACAATACAAATTATTTTGGTTTTTGGATGATTTCTTGGAGATAAATCAGTTTATTGTTCTGCATCTTTCACAGTGTATTGTTCATCATCTTTCACAAGTGACCTCGTGCACCATTCATCTTAGATTTGGGACATATTATGTTCCTAGTTTATGCAAACTTTGCACTTGATTTCTTGCAGTTTTAGATTGCTGTGGGTTTTGTATTTAGTTTCACTCAATTCTGAATCCATGTCAAAATAATTTTTTGGTGTTCTAAGAACTATTTTCATTGGATTTTTTTTCAAAACCCTATACGATATTTTTTTAAACCTCATACAAATAAAAGTGATTTTAATAGGAAATTTTGTTGGATATTATATTCATTGTTAATAAATAAGTAGCCAACATTAATATATTCAATGTTTTTGAATTATAATGCATTCATTCATGCAAACATGTATGCTCATTTTTATCCCTCTCTCACGTTCATTGTTTATAACAACACAAGTTAGCTTCCCTCTGAAATTAAATGATTAGTTGACTTGTCTATTTGGAATTAAGTGATCAACGAAAAGAATAATCTTTGTGTGTGCAGAGGCAGAAGTAACTTTACGTTGCTTTATGAAAACTACATAATCGTTTGCAAATTCAATGTTTAAAACGGTTGTATAGTGAACTTTAACATTTGCATCTATTTTCTCAATGCAAGACTAAAAAAATTGAAGAAGCAAAATCCTCCTGGGACATATTTTGTTCCTCGTTTATGCAAATTTTGCACTTGATTTTTTGCAGTTTTAGATTGCTATGGGTTCTGTAATTAGTTTCCCTTCGTTTTGGAATCCATGTCAAAAGTGTTGAATGATGATGGTGGCAGCTTTTGAAATGTAAATTCTGATCTCTTTGTATGGAAATGGCTCATGTCATGGGGCACGCCTCACCAAGAAGGATTCGATCTGATGGGTTGTGGTTAGGAATGAGAGACGACCGACATCTACAGGTCACTACTTATTACCTCCAAGGTTGGGGGTTTTTCATGGCATTCGAATTCCATACGTCAACATTATAGTTCCTCTATTTTTGTAGTTGCATATGCATATATCTACCACTTCATTCAAGTCAATTCATGGTTTCAGATTACTTCTGAGAATGTACACATACTTATGATCACACTAACAAGTGTGATGGTTGCTTCTGATCTGATCACAATGTTGCTATACTTCTACTCGTCTTCTTCCAACGGATGCTTCCAAGTTCTTGTTATTTATGCTGCCTCATTGCTTATATATAAAAACTTTTCCACAGGGACATCGCCACACTACAGTGGCACTTGTTAAATAAAGTGGGGGTGTTTTAATAGAAGGTGAGGTCGACTCTTTTATGTTTGGTAAAAAATTTTGAGCTTTAAAATATTTATTAAATATTTGTATTTTTTATTTTCTTTTAATTAAATATTTTGAGTTCAACTTTGAACTTTAAGAGTTTGGTTTATTAGAAGTTGTGTTTTGGGTGTTTTTGTGCTAATGGCGTAAGTGTAGAATTTTAAGTTTGAGGTGGAGAAATGTAGCGGAAAGAATAACTTTGATCTATGGAATCTCAAGATGCGGGATTTGCTTGTGCAACAAGGATTGCAAAAGACTTTGGCGGACAAGTCAAAGAAATCAACAAACATGATAGACGAGGACTCGGAAGATATGGATGCAAGAGATCTCAGTACCATTTGCTTGTTTCTAGCAGATGAAGTCTTGTTTAACATCATTGGAGATGAGACAACAACAGGTTTGTGGAACATACTGGAGAGTATCTATATGAAAAAGTCCTTGATGAAAAAAATATTCTTGAAGATGCAGTTGTACATATTACGGATGAAATAAGGTACAAAAATTGTTGTTCACTTAAATTTTCAATACTCGGATTTGTCAATTTTCTAGTATGGAAGTAAAGTACAAAGATGAGGACAAGGTGGTTACGCTATTGTGTTCATTGTATGAGTCTTGGGATCATCTCATCACATCTATGTTGTTTAGCTCAAAAGAAGTCATTGATTATGACATTGTTTTGGGAGCTTTGTTGTCTTAGGAAATGATGAGAAGATCCAATAAATAAACCTCAACATCACAAGCAATGGTGATCATAGGTTGATCTACAGAAGGAGGAAAAGGTCAGAAAGATACAACTAGGTGTAAGTCAAAAGGTAATAAGGGTAAGGGAAAAGGTTGGTTCTATGGAAAATATGGGCATCTCAAGAAGGATTTTTGGAAAAGAGAACAAGCATCGAAATAGGACTCCAAAATAGAAGAAAATTCAGCTGCAACAACTTCAGGTTCATGTATGGTTGATGAAGTTGTATCTGTCTGTTGTGTCTCACCACTTGTGTTCACATAGAAGTTGCAGGGCAGTGATGATTGAGTCACCATGAAATAAATAAAAAAATGTATTTACTTTGGAGTTGTAAAAATTATTGATTGAATGTAAATGGGCATACGTATGTAATACCTTGATAGACATCTGTACCCTTGGTTTATCACGTCACCTATGAAAGTTCTAGACATAGATTTAGGTAGATTGAATATGTGGGGGGGTGCATGCATGTTGGCTTAGCCTTGAATCGATGTAAGAATTAATGAGTTAAATCCTCTTTTTAGGTCAAAGAACATGGTTTTTTGGGTACATGTTTTTTGGGTAGCATGCGGTGTTGTGTCCATGGATTGCATGTAATGAAGTGATCCAAAATGGGTATAGGAAGGCCTAAAAATAAAAGTTCCCAAAATTGCTTCAAAACTGATGTGTGTGTAGGCCTCATTGTTACGACCCCAACGCAACTTGAACGGGCTCAAATACATGTTTTATGCGAAAGATATCGCGATATGTTCATTTTGCCAAACATGCAAAATTTTGATCACTGTGCAGTTCGTACAGTTCGTACAATGTTGACGTGGTAGTTGACTATACAGGCCATATGCTCATATAGTGACGTGGAAGGTACATTGGCATGTTGAATGGGTAGATGTTGTTGATACGTGGATGAATCATCGTTTGACACATGACATTTATTTGGGCTAATGGTATGGTGTCACGTGGCCCAGTTGTGGGCTGCCACGTGGCACCCCTTCATTGGTTGTTGGCTGCGACAAAATGTATGGAATCCCAAGGAGTTGAACCCATGACCTCCGGTCGAGGCGAAATGTTCTTGGAAGGGTCGGGCTACCAACCCGCCTACTTTTTTTCTTATACTATAAGGTTCAAATATAATATTTGAATTGATTGAGGTTTTCGTTCAACAGAATTAAGGGTTGGGGCCTAGCCTTGTCCTTAGTATTCTTTTAAATATGTTTATTCCTACATAATAGAAAACTAGTTCTACCTTTTTTATTGCACTGTAATTTCGGGTTGAAACCCCTCTCATTCAAGGACATAAAGAATTTGTATCTACTTCTTGCGTAAATTATTTCGGGTAAAACACTTATCAACCTTATTGTTATAGTTATTTATTATATGCATAGTCATGAATAAATTTCTTAGTTCTCTGCACAATGTCAGTGGTCATCTTTCCTATTTATAAATGAATGAGTTTATTCTGGATAATATAAATGAAGAGTTGTCTTATATAATCTGTTTCTCCACTATGTAATTTTTTATATTTTGGTTTAAGAAATAAAAGTATTATATATATATATATATATATATATATATATTTGGATGAAAATTTGTATTGCAAGTCTTATTTCCTGTATTTTTGTATGTGATATACAACAATTATAATATAAGAAAGAAATACATATCACAACAATTATAATATAAGCAAGAAATATATATTATATATGCTCAATAATTCTAGGTACATACAATGCATAACATATCTATATTTCTACCATTTATCTTGTGCTATAGAAATTCAACAACTGTAACATAATACGTACACTACCTGCATAAGTTCATTGGATTCGGAAGGTAAAGAATTCTTGGAAAATGGGGATGATGACACTCAAACTTCGAGGGGGCATGTGACGAACCAGAGGGCTCCATGGACAAACAGAGATAGAAGAGATGATTTACTGGAGAGCTTGCAATGGAGGGATTGATATGGGGGGCATATCATCCCTCCTACACCTCCTTTAGTATTCATGCTCTAAAAACACTTACAATATTGGACGGTTCCCCCCCCAAAGGCTATAGACAGTTACTTTGAGTCAACTAGACTTTCTTGGTTTCCCAGACACTCACCGTTTACAACCTTTTGCTTTGGACCTTCTTTCACTTGGTTGGTTGGATCCCTTCTATCAGGAGACATCTGTTATGTCTGTGGTAGACAGTATTTTGTTTTTATCTTCTACTATCTACCGACTGCAACTGTTTTAAGGTACTCTATGCGATGTCTCGTACTTCTTGGTCTCCCTAACTGCTCATAGTTTTCGATCATTTTCCCTGGTCCCACTTTCTTTGAGTTGGTATGGTACTTCCTGCTTTGTTAGGATCATCTGTCACAGACTATCCACTCAAGGCATACTACTCTTGGGGACGTTGCATTCACTCTTATGGAGACTATGATCTCAGACTCCACTGAGGGGAAGGTCGAGGACCCATGGGATCATCCGGATATCATTGCTTCGATAGACGAGTTGATTAGTAACCATTACCGGAGAAAAAAATGCTCTACGGATCCCTAGACATTTGCTTCTGACACTCCTCCCCTCACTTCCCCCTTGCCTCTAGAGAATAGTCAGACTTACCACTTAGTCTCATGAGGTTCTATATCGAAGTCGATACCAGTGGGATATCCTTTGTCTCCCTGCCAGTATAGTAGGAGATTATTTGGGAACTACCAACCGGCCAACAGTTATCTTGGCTGACTCTTGCACACCTACAACAACAAGAAGCCTCAAAGGGTTTGGAAACCAAAACAAAAACATCCTAACCTAGTGCTAAGTATGGATGTAGGACTATCTAAAGGCTGCAACCTGGCTCTTTGTGCCCTGGTTCGGAGGTTAGCTTACAAGGATAAGTGTAAACTACATTTGGAAGACTGGATAATAGCCTCCTGGAAACCACTTATAGGTTATATTCCCAAGGTCCTTTATCTCCAACATGGATGGCTAGGATTTTTTTTCAAGACACCTGAGGATACTGTTCACATTCTGGACAAGTTTTGGGCTGTTGGTGGTGGAAGTATCATGCTCAAGTGATGGAGGTTCGGTTTTAATCCTTCTACTGAACACTTCAGCTATAGGCATCTCTGGGTCCTTCTTCCAGGACTCTCTCTACAACTCTAGAACCAACAAGCTCTTGAACTCATCGGCACTTCTATAGCTCGTTTTTTAAAAGTGGACTCACACTCTCTTGCTTCATTAGACAGAAGAATGGCTAAGATCTTAGTGGAAATGGATATCCATGCTGGACTGTCGGAAGTCTTGAAAATTGATTGGAGAGGCCTTCATATTTCTCAACGACTTGACTACCTCGAGATCCCATTTCGATGCTCATTTTGCCGCAGAACAGACCACCTGAGAAGGTATTGCTCAAAGTTCCCTCCTACCGAACCAGAGCGGGACCCATCGGAGGAGTTTGGTTTCGAAGGATACAATACTCAACCAGATATGATAGGAGAGGAGACTTTACATCATAATAGAGATATGAGCCCTACATCTCCAGATGATTCACTAGTAAGTAAGATGAAGCTTCATTGTCCCTCGCTTTACAACACTCTCTCCGTTTGGGAGAGACTCACTTTAAATTCATTGGCTTCTACTACTCTGCATCTAGAATCATATGGGACTGAAGCTTTGGAGATTGACCCCACACCCTCTCCACCATCTTCCCTCAGTCCTACATCCCACGACATGCTGACACCTTTAAACCCATCCACACAACCTCTTGGGTATGGTTTGAGGGAGATAGAATCCTCCACACACTCTCCATCCCCCTCGAACAACCCTATTCCCCTCAGCGCCTCCACCAATTCATTGGCCCCAAATGACTCTTCTCACCCGGAGCTTGATCCCACCCTTCTCCCTGGATACTTCGAACAACCTCTTTCTGCACAAGATTTGGACCAACTGATTGATACCACCACTCCTTTAGTCACCCTTCCCTTTGACTCCCTCCCCATTCCATTGTACCATGGTAAAACTATTATCCCACCTTCTTCCAACTTTGGAGACTTACCTTCGACTTCGGGAGTGAGAAAGTCACCTGAGACGGATCCCACATGGTCCAGAGGGCTGGGATTGGAGCTATCACCACTCAAAACCCGCAGTGCACGGAAAAAGGTAGTCACAGAGGCATCGAGTTAGGCCTCTCTAGCTACTGATTTGAATTTAGGGGCACTTAGAGGATTAAAATCCCTAGCACAGGCCAAGTTATGATCCTACTCTCTATCAATATTAGAGGGGTAGGAGGACCCCTGAAACTAGCCTCCATGCAACGAATCCTAGACAAGACTCAACCGACTGTTATTTTTCTCTAAGAAACACTTGTGGATGTTGTAGCTACTAGAATGTTTCTTTACTCTCTTCGACCTGATTGGATGGTATGTGCGGCTATCTCGGTAGGAAACTCGGGTGGACTCCTGGCTGCCTGGGATCCAAACTTTTTTATTTTTCTCCAGTGCTAAGCCCTGGTGGGATTCTACTTTCTGGTACTTGTTTTGAACTAAATTCTAACATGACCTTGCTCAATACTTATGGCCCTTGTCTCGACCGTAGATATTTTTGGGAGAGGCTTGACCTCTTAGGCCTCCTCGCTATAAAAGACCTCATTATAGAGGGAGAACTGAACCTGGCGCTTAGAACTAAGGACATATGGGGAGATAGGGCAAAGTTGGACCCACTCGTGGACTACTTCAAACTACTCTTCTCGAAAAATGATTTAGTGGATCTAGAACCGACAGAACTTTTTCCTACTTGGCGAAATGGGAGATCGGGTTCATCTAGTATTGAAAATCGTCTTGACCGGTTCTTGGTGGCCGGATATTTGATTACACCCACTCACATGATTCAGGCCTGGATAGATCGTCCTTACCTCTCCGATCATGTCCCCATCTGCCTACAAATTGGAGAAGGAAGACCATGGACAAAATATCTCTTCAAGTTCAATCTGACCTGGCTGTTGGAGCCTGCTTTTGACCAGATAGTTCGTTCGGTTTGGTCTAACTCTTCTCTCACGATTCCTGGGGATGCACAGGGTAACATGGTGAGGAAACTCAACAGCTTGAAAGAAAAGTCTATCATCTGGCTCAAGAGGAAAAAATCTTTAGACTCATCTAAGCTTAACATAATTGAATACCAATTGGAAAATTTACATAGACAGAAGGTTCGGGATGACCAACAAGGCGACTTCGAAGCTACATTGGATCGTTTAGAAGAAGCCCACAATATTATTAAAATAACATAATAAAAATATCATAAATACAACAAATCAACTAGTAAAGTACATACCTCGACCTACATGTTCTGGTTGATTTATCCCCTTTCTCCTTTGCTCGTGTTCTTTCCCAAACTTCCTAGAATTGAATATTTACCTGTCATCCAACAAGGAACAACCTCTCTGGCTCCCTAGCTCTAGGTATCCTTGCGGTTTCCTCGCCCCGAGCCCCAAGTCCGAAACAGTAGAAGTGCCCCCCCGTAAAAGTCCCCCNCCTCCTCTTCTCCTTCTTCCAGAATTTCCCGCCAAAAAAAGATCCCTTTCCCAGTCCTCTCCCATTTTCCTTATCATCCTCTGTTTAATCCCTCTCCCTCATTCCATTCACCAACTGCCTTATGCCCTCATTAATTCCCTAACCTACCATAAAATAATTAAATAGTAAAAAGATTCATTGTATTTATTTTAATAATCAATTAAATTTAACTTAACAAACTATGATCAATAGAAATCAATTGGGTTGTTACATACATAAGAAACTTCATCCCGAAGTTAGAGTAATTTACAATACAATGGTAATGATACATGATTCATACATCCATATCAGATAAACAACATCATCAATTTAAAACATGTATACATACTAGTGTACATGTGCAAGACATGCATGTGTAGCTAACACATACAAGACTCACACATGTACTAATGTCAATAATTATCACACCTAAAGTAATTCTTGTATGCGTCCAATCCAATCGATAAGACCGTTCATTTCCTAAAGCATAGTAAACCATTTAAAATGTTTGCAAAATCTCTCAATTATAATAATTTAGCACAAGCATCATTCACTTAGATAATTGTAGTTTAGTTAGAC
>ML787432.1:693096-729235 GCA_009831015.1 Picea engelmannii
ATATATATATATTATTATTATTATTATTTGACAACATTATATTTTGTTTATTTATTTTAACTTTTTAATATTCTAATTTAAAGGTTAATATCAAGTGAGACACTAAATTGGGGTATGTGACCTATTTGTTTGTGGGGTAAGGAATTTTTTTTCTACAACGATTTAACTATTGAAATCTACATAGATGTACACCTACTCCTTTTGGATTTACACATGTAACCACTTACAAGAAAACACATCATCCTTATAATATATTATTAATATTATTTCAACCCTAATTTACCCTCGTCATTTTATAAATATATAAAATAACATTTTCACTATTTATCTTTATATCATGTCCTATCATTCTATTGTAATTATATTTTATATTCGCATGATATACTTGGGTATATTAATTCACTCAACATAATGTCAAATATTTTTTTCAAATAATAACAATCTTTGCTCATTTGTTATCGAACATTGTATTTTCTTTCAATGCAATGTTTGCTAACAAATAATAACAATCTTTGCTCATTTTGTTATCAAACGAAGACGTCTAGGTCCTCCCACTTAGGGTATCAGATTGTCGTCTCTACTTTGTTGTTTGTGTTTAGCATTGCCACTCATTGCCATCCGACTCTTTAGCACTTATACCTAACAATTTGTTTTTTTGTCATTTTTTAAGGATATTCATATATATAAATTCAAAGTGAATACTAATTAAATAATTAATCTATTTTTTTTATCATAATAAAAAATCAATAATAATAATAATTCAACTAATTAATTAATATATTTATTTTAAATACTATTAAATTAATTAATAGAATATTCAAAAATATAAAAAAAAAACTTAAAATCAATAATACCCTTTCTATTACATGTTTTGTTTGGATTCACTTTAAGTCTTATTAGTGTCGACAGAAGGAAGGGACTCTAGTTGACTCACTATTAATGTAATTTGAATTTTAAAATGGGTATTTTTTTCAAAGTTTCACATAATAATTGGTATTTCTTTAATTAAATAATAAAATTAATAATTTTTATCTAAATTTTTATTGGATATAAATTTTATACTCTTATTGTAAATGCTAGGTTTGATGTTTGAAACACTAGTTGGAGGTACTTTTAAAGGTTAATAAAACCTGTATTTTAGCTATAAGAATGTGAGTTGTCTAACGAAGGAGAGTACACTCCTTTGCCCTTAACTCAAGTACTCACTGTCGTTTTCCATGGGATTTGAACTAATCAACTGGGTCTAAGTTTCCAAAATCACATGGCTTGATTGTCGTCAACCTGATACAAATCTGCATGAGGTACGAGTTATGGGCTTGATGGTTTCTTGTAATTTGTGATTGAAGTTAGGTTTCACTAACTCTGTATGCCCTATGAGTTTTGTTGTTGCAACCATTCGACTACCTATTCTTCTGTGAATTCCACCAAACAAACAATGTTGCATTATCCTTTAACATTTTTACTTGCAGTGCTAAATTTGTTTGTTGGAGTTTACAATATGCTTTTCCCTCTCACTATTCCGACATACATTTCCAGCCAGAAGGAATATGTCCTTCCACCTTTTGTAGAGAGCATTGTTCATCTCTCCTTCCTCTCCCCATATCAATATCTATCATCAAGTAGAGAAGTGTCCAAGTAACTATTCCATGAAATAAATATTATGGTAGAGATTAACAATTTATTTTACCTCTGTACCTTATATCAAACTTTTAGAACTCGATTTCTTTTGTAAGCGTTGTCACTAATATTCTTTTAAATATTCTTATTCCTACATACTAGAAAACTAGCTCTACCTTTTTTATTGCACTGTAATTTCGGGTTGAAACCCCTCTCATTCAAGGACACAAAGAATTTGGATCTACTTTTATGGAAGAAGTAAGCATGATTGGTCATAAGATCAACACCTAGGTTTCCTTTAGAATATAACGATAGAGAAAGGAAGTTTTTAATATATTGCTTCCACCTTCTCTCGGATTTGAATGCCATTTCAATGGTAGTCCCAAAATGAACTGGTTACCTAGATTCACAAGGATAGTTCGACTCTAGTATTGATAAACTTCCATCGTCTTCTCCAAACATGAAATACATAACTGCATTTACATTACAAATATGAATATTACTGGGACAAAAGATTGATAAGTTTTAAATTATTTTGGGTAAAACACTTATCAACCTTATTGTTATAGTTATTTATTATATGCATAGTCATGAATAAATTTCTTAGTTCTCTTCACAATGTCAACGACCATCTTTCCTAATTATAAATGAATGAGTTTCTTCTGGATAATATAGATGAAGAGTAGTCTTATATAATCTATTTCTCCACTATATAATTTTTTGTATTTTGGTTTAAGAAATAAAAGTATTATATATATATATATATATATATATATATATATATGTGGATGAAAATTTGTATTGCAAGTCTTATTTCCTATATTTTTGTATGTGATATACAACAATTATAATATAAGCAAGAAATATATATTATATATGCTCAATAATTCTAGGTACATACAATGCATAACATATCTATGTTTCTACCATTTATCTTGTGCTGTTGAAATTCAATAACTGTAACATAATACGTACACTACATGCATAAGTTCATTGGATTCGGAAGGTAAAGAATTCTTGGAAAATGGGGATGATGATGCTCAAGCTTCGAGGGGGCATGTGACGAACCAGAGGGCTCCATGGACAAACAGAGGTAGAAGAGATGATTTACTGGAGAGCTTGCAATGGAGGGACTAATATGGGGGGCGTATCAGCCCTCTTACACCTCCTTTAGTATCCAAGCTCTAAAAACACTTACAATATTGGACGGTTTTCCTCCCCAAGGCTATAGAGAGTTACTTTGAGTCGACCAGACTTTCTTGGTTTCCCAGACGCTCACCGTTTACAACCTTTTGCTTTGGACCTTCTTTCACTTGGCTGGTTGGGTCCCTTCTATCAGGGGACATCTGTTATGTTCGTGGTAGACAATATTTTGTTTTTATTTGCTACTGTCTACTGACTGCAGTTGTTTTAAGGTACTCTTTGCGACATCCCATATTCCTTGGTCTCCTTATCTGCTCACAGTTTTTGATCATTTGCCCTGGTCCCACTTTCTTTGAGTTGGTAGGGTCCTTCCCGCTTTGTTAGGATCATCTGTCATAGACTATCCACTCACGACACAAGACATACTACTCTCAGGGACGTTGTAGTCACTCTTATGGAGACTATGATCTCAGACTCCATTGAGGGGAAGGTTGGGAACCCATGGGATCATCCAGAAATCATTGCTTCGATAGATGAGTTGATTAGTAACCATTACCAGAGAACAAACTGCTCTACGGATCCCCAAACATCTGCTTCTGACACTCCTCCCCTCACTTCCACCTTGCCTCCACAGAATAGTCAGCCTTACCACTTAGTCTCTGGAGGTTCTATACCGAAGTCGATACCTGTGGGAGATCCTCTGTCTCCTTGCCAGTATAGTAGCAGATTAATTGGGAACTACCAACTGGCCAACAGTCACCTTGGCCGCCCCTTGCACACCTACAACAACAAGAAGCCTCATAGGGTTTGGAAACCAAAACAAAGAAATCCTAGCCTAGTGTTGGGTATGGATGTAGGACTATCTAAAGTCTGCAAGTTGGCTCTTTGTGCCCTGGTTCAGAGGTTAGCTTACAAGGATAAGTGTAAACTACGTTTGGAATACTGGATAACAGCCTCCTGGAAAACACTTCTAGGTTATATTCCCAAGGTCCTTTATCTCCAACATGGATGGCTATGATTCTTTTTCAAGACACCTGAGGATACTGTCCACATTCTGGACAAGTTCTGGGCTGTTGGTGGTGGAAGTATCATGCTCAAGAGATAGAGGTTCGGTTTTCATCCTTCTATTGAACACTTCAGCTACATGCATCTCTGGGTCATTCTTCCAGGACTCCCTCTACAACTCTGGAACCAACAGGATCTTGAACTCATCGACACTTCTTTAGGTCGTTTTTTAAAAGTGGACTCACACTCTCTTGCTTCATCAGACAGAAGAATGGCTAAGATCTTAGTGGAAATGGATATCCATGTTGGACTGTCGGAAGTCTTGAAAATTGATTGGAGAGGCCTTCATATTTCTCAATGACTTGACTACCTGGGGATCTTGTTCTGATGTTCATTTTGCCGCAGAACAGGCCACCTGAGAAGGGATTGCTCAAAGTTCCCTCCTACCAAACCAGAGGCGGACCCATCGGAGGAGTTTGGTTTCGAAGGATACGATACTCAGCCAGATATGATAGGAGAGGAGACTCTACATCATAATAGAGATATGATCCCTACACCTCCAGATGACTCATTGGTAAGTAAGATCAAACTTCATTGTCCCTCGCTTGACAACACTCTCTCCGCCTGGGAGAGACTCACTTTAAATTCATTGGCTTCTACTACTCTGCATCTAGAATCATATGGGACTGAAGCTTTGGAGATTGACCCCACACCCTCTCCACCATCTTCCCTCAGTCCTACATCCCACGACATGCTGACACCTTTAAACCCATCCACACAACCTCTTGGGTATGGTTTGAGGGAGATAGAATCCTCCACACACTCTCCATCCTCCTCGAACAACCCTATTCTCCTCAATGGTTCCACCAATTCATTGGCCCTGAATGACTTTTCTCCCCTGGAGCTTGATCCCACCCTTCTCCCTGGATACTCCGAACAACCTCTTTCTGCACAGGATCTGGACCAACTGATTGATACCACCACTCCCGCAGTCACCCTTCCCTTTGACTCCCTGCCCATTCCGTTGTACCATGGTAAAACTCTTATCCCACCTTCTTTCAACTTTTGAGACTTACCTTCAACTTCAGGAGTGAGAAAGACACCTGAGATAGATCCCACATTGTCCCGAGCGCTGGGCTTGCAGCTATCACCACTCAAAACCCGCAGTGCATGGAAAAAGGCAATGACAGAGGCATCAAGTTTAGCCTCTCTAGCTACTAATTTGAATTTAGGGGCACTTAGAGGATTAAAATCCCTAGCACGGGCCAAGACATGATCCTACTCTCTCTCAATATTAGAGGGGTAGGAGGACCCCTGAAACTTGCCTCCATGCGACGACTCCTAGACAAGACTTGACCGACTGTTATTTTTCTCCAAGAAACACCTGTGGATGTTGTAGCTGCTAGAATGTTTCTTTACTCTCTCTGACCTGATTGGATGGTATGTGTGGCTAGCTCGGTAGGAAACTTGGGTGGACTCCTGGCTGCCTGGGATCCAAACTTTTTTTACTTTTCTCTGGTACTAAGCCCCTGTGGGATTCTACTTTCTGGTACCTATTTTGAACTAAATTCTAACCCGACCTTGCTCAATACTTATGGTCCTTGTCTCGACCGTAGATATTTCTGGGAGAGGCTTGACCTCTAGGCCTCCTGACTATAAAAGACCTCATTATAGTGGGAGACCTAAACCTGATGCTTAAAACTAAGGAGATATGGGAGATAGGGCAAAGTTGGACCCACTCGCGGACTACTTCAAACTACTCTTCTCGAAAAATGATTTAGTGGATCTAGAACCGACAAAACTTTTGCCTACCTGCCGAAATGGGAGATCGGGTTCATCTAGTATTGAAGAGCGTCTTGAACGGTTCTTGGTGGACGAAGATTTGATTACACCCACTCGCATGATTCAGGCCTGGATATATCCTCCTTACTTCTCTGATCATGTCCCCATATGCCTACAGATTGGAGAAGGAAGACTAGGGACAAAATATCCCTTCAAGTTCAATCTGACTTGGCTGTTGGAGCCTGATTTTGATCAGATAGTTCGTTTGGTTTGGTCTGGCTCTTCTCTCACGATTCCTGGGGACACACAGGGTAACATGGTGAGGAAACTCATCAGCTTGAAAGAAAAGTCTATCATCTGGCTCAAGAGGAAAAAATCTTTAGACTCATCTAAGCTGAACATAATTGAACACCAATTGGAAAATTTACATAGACAGAAGGCTCGGGATGACCAATAAGGTGACTTCGAAGCTACATTGCATCATTTAGAGGAATCCCACAATATTATTCTACGTGAGGAAGAGGATAGATGGTGCCTGAAAAGCAGAGCGCTATGGCTTACTAGTGGAGACAGTAACACCCACTACTTCCATCGTTTTGCCAGTCACCGCAGGAATAAAAAGCTCATGGTATATTGAGGAAGAGGATGGGAGTATTCTACATAAGACAAAAGACATCAAGCAAGCGGCTTTCAATCAACACAAATATTTTTACCAAGAAGCAAATGACACCAACCTAAATGATTAGATAGAAACAACCTGACTATTTGCACAAATGGTTACGGATGAGGAGGCGAGAGCACTAGAATTTCCCTGCACAAAGGAGGAATTCCTCTAGGTGATTAAAGGCTTTACTAAAGAAAAAATCCCTGGTCCTGATGGGTGGACAGTAGAACTTTACCTCTACTATTTTGATTTAATGGGTCAAGACCAACTAGATGCAATTGAGGATTCGAGGACCAAAGGGATTGTTAATAAGAAACTAAATAACACTTTTATCGTCCTGATTCCAAAACAAAATATTCCCCGACAGTTTTCAGACTACCGACCCATCTCGCCATGTAATCTTTTCTATAAGATTATTACCAAGATCATTGCTAGGAGAATTCGGTCCATACTTTCTCGGGCACTGTCAGAGGAACAAATTGATTTTCTGAAGGGGATACACATCCTCGATGCTATTGGAACTGCACAGGAATGCATACACAGTATTAAGACAAAACATTTACAAGCCATCCTCCTAAAACTGGACCTCAAAAAGGCCTTTGACTGTATAAACTAGATTTTTTTACACCTCATCCTTCTACAGTGTGGATTTGGGGTCGTCACTATTAATTGGGTGATGCGTTGCATAACCTCGGCCACCTTTGTGTTGGCATGTTTTACAGATAGTGTATGCTTTTCATTAATGGTAAGTGCATCAGACTTGAGTACAGGAAGGATGTGCCAGGCGGGCACCAGAAGCCTATTGGGAAGTCTATGCAGAATTGGCTTGACAAGATGAGAGTATGCGAAGGTATGCTTGTTCATTTGATGACAAACAAGTAGGCAAGGAAGACCAGTAGTGCAACGATGATTGAATAGCAAGATCAAGGTTTTGGTCAAACTTCATTTCAGAGTTTTCGACTACCAGAATTTTGGCTACCGGGATATAGAGATGTCACAGACTCTCGTCATCAGGAGTTCCGAAGTGCCGAAATGCGAAATCTCGAAAACCCGAAACAGGGGCATTACTCGAAGTAATGGATATCAGGATTTCGGCTACCGGGAGATAGAGATGTCACAGACTCTCATCATCAGGAATCTTGAAGTGTCGAAATGCGAAATCCCAAAAACCTGAAACAGGCACATTACTTGAAGTAATGGATACCGAGATTTCGGATACCGGGAGATGGAGAAGTCAGAGACTCTCAACATCAGAAGTCCCAAAGTGCCGAAAAGAGAAACGCCAAAATTTCAGAAGAAGGCACATCGTACCGAGATTTTGGATACCGAGAAATGGATAAGTCATAGACTCTCATCATCTTGAGTCCTGAAGTATCGAAATACAAAATCTTGAAACAAACACGTCATCAAAACACGTCAGCTAAGGACACGTGGCACAATCAGGCAATGACAAGTGTCAAGCTGATTCAACATTTCGGGCACATGTAAGTCACGAATCAAAGTGACACGTGGTAGATATTCGACATGTGTCAAACCACGTGTGACGTCAACAGGTTTAGATCACATCGAAACTTTCTATTTCGTGGTTTTACACAGCAAGCAAAAACTCCACCATCACGATGTCTCGAACTCTGAAATTTCGAAAGAGACCATTGCGAGTCTCGAAAAAACTCGAAGGGAAAAACACCGAAATCCCGTCAACCTTTCATCTCAGTGGGTTATGTGAACCGTCCGATCACTTCAGAGATTTTATGATCATGAATTTGATAATGTTGGAGTCATGATGACTCAAAAGGGAAAAACGCCGAAATCGCAAAACCCGAAGTCGCGAAATCATAGAGACTCCATACCGGAGTTTCAGAGATCAGGAGTTGGAGGAGTCAAGAGTGAAGACTCTTCATCTCAGGAGTCCGAAATCACAAAATCCAAAGTCGCGAAATGTCGATTCGCCGAAAAGAGATACTCAGGAGTATGAACCATTGATTCGACTCCATTTCAGAGTTTCGGATACCAGAACTTGGAGGTGTCAAGAACACTTCACCACAGAAACGTCGAAATCCCGAAATGCGAAATTGCGATATACAGTTTCGAACTAGATGGTGGTCATCGCCTGTGGTCCCATGGGGGAAGGAGCTAGTATAGAAAAGGTCCTTTTTAGAGTTTCGGGGATTAGGACATGGAGTGTACAAATATTTACCCTGGGATCTCAAAATATCGAAATGCAAATTGGCGAAACAAACGCAAGATCAGCTGAAGTCAATCGAATGGTGCAGGTGGTTTTGGGCACAATCAGAGGGCTAATGTTGCTCCTCCCAGTCTAACTGCTGGAAACCATTGATGATCTCTGCCAGAGGATTCAAAGAGACCTCTGTGTGATTTCCAGAGAAGCTGAAGGGTCTCCAAGATTCTCCCAATGAATGAAGACGATTCTTAAAGGGACTGAAAAGTGGATGAGCATTGAAGTCTGTAACTAAAGAAGAAAGTATAAGCTCGACTATGCTAGAGAAGACGAAGAGTCTCGACTACTAGAAGGGTTGAGGAATCTCAACATGACATCCAGTGATGCTGAACGCATGGGAAAACCGCCAGACAAGCTAAAGGGTTACCATGATAATCAGACAGAGCACTCGAGATGTGGTAGAGATCAACGCGCCATGAGTAGATAGAGGGATTGTGCACATTGCATGCACAAGGTGCACCGAAGCTATAAGTACACAGTACAAAGAAGAGATGAGGTTGTTGTTGCTATTGTGAGTGATGGATGTGTAAAGAAGGAGGTGGAGTGTAGCAACTGAAATGCAAAGAAGACAAAAGGTCCATTGAAGAGGAATGGTGCACATAGTACAAAAGATAGAAGAACAAAAAGTGCAAGGTATGCATGCAGGATGATAGTGAGACAGACAAAGCAGCAAAATCTCGCAGAATAGTGATGAGAATGGTAAGCTATTGTTGAACATTATATCACTGTAATAAGTTTCAGTAACACATTTTCATAATTCAGGGTGGTAGGGAGGTGCTAGGGAGGACAGGTGTCCTCAGAGGTTCAAGTGGGTGCTTGAACACAGGTAGTTGGTGCTTCCTTCTAGTGGGTGCTAGAGAAAATAGGGAGTTGATGCTTCCTTCCAGTTGGTTGTAGAGAAACCAGGGAGTTGGTGCTTCCTTCTAGTGGGTGCTAGAGAAAATAGAGAGTTGGTGCTCTCAGCAAGTTGCAGCTTGCAAAAATAGAGGTTGGAGCCTCACGTTGAGTTGGTGCTCATATGTATGATAATGTAAAGAATGTAAATAATACTTATTATAAAAATAAGAAGAGGTTTTTACCCTTTATGGGTTTCCTCGGAAATATCTATCTCTGTGTATCTCATATATGTGTTTGATGCTAAATGTGGCCTTGCTTGTTTCCCTGTATTATTGTGATTATCATTGAGTGCCTTGTAAAGAATTTAAAAGAAGCATAATTGTTTAAGCACGGTAACAACTGATTCACCGCACCCTCTCAGTTGTCCAACAATTGGTATCAGAGCCGGCCCCTTTTATCTAAGGGTAGATCCTAGAGCTTAAACATGTCAAGCCATGAAGGAAACTCAACCAATAAGGCCCCTCTGTTCAATAGAACAAACTTTGCCTTCTGGAAAGTTAGATTGAGAACCTACATAATGGTTTTAGGTGGAGATGTCTGGGATGTGGTAGATACTAGTTATGTAAAGCTAGTTGTGCTAGCTAATAAGGATGACAAGCTAGAATTTAGCTTCAACACTAAGGCTATGAATGCTATCTTGAGTGGGCTTGCAGAAGCAGAATTCGTAAAAGTTATGCACCTAGGAACTGCCAAAGAAATGCGGGACAAACTCATTAGCAGTTATGAAGGTAATGAGAAGGTAAAGGACGCCAAGCTTCAAACCTACATAATACAGTTTGAGCAGCTAAAGATGAAGGAAGTTGAAATAGTTGGAAAATACTTTCTGAGAGTAGAAGAAATGGTAAATGCAATGAAAGCACTTGGTGAAAAAATAGAGGAACCTTCTTTAGTTTAGAAAATCTTGAGATCTCTCCTAGATAGGTTCAACCCGAAGGTCTCCGCTATAGATGAACTTAATGATCTAAAAACCTTAGAGTTTGATCAACTTCTAGGAACATTGATTGCTTATGAAATGAGAATAGTTAAAGACAAACCCACCTCCAGAGAAGCATCATTCAAAGCAGACAAGAATGAGGATTTTGAGCCCGATGAAATTGAAGCAAAATTTGTGAAGAGACTGAAGAAGGGATTAGGCAAATACAAAGGTAAATTGCCTTTCAAATGTTTCAACTGTGGTAGAATAGGTCATTTTGCAAATAAATGTCCCCACAAAAGAAAGGATCAGACATATGATGATGAGGAGAAGCATAAACATAGAAATTTCTTTAAAGAGAATAACTTTAAAAAGAAAAGTCTTTGTGTAAACAATGAAGATGATCCTTCAGATGATGAAGACAATGACTCCCCTATTGAAGACAAACTAAATGACTTCATTCTTATGGCCAAAGAGGACTATGATAATAACAACACAAGAGGTGAAGTTAATGAAGAAGAAGCTGTGGTTGACATGGAAGGAGAACTGATCAGTGCAATTGAAGAGATTGACAGACTAAGAATTAAGAACAGAAAGCAAAGACAATTGCTGATACAGTTCGAGAAAGACAGTAAAGGACCTAAAGAAGACCTTGTCCTGTGAAAAGTGGAATTAGAGGAGGCAAAGAAAATCAAAGATATTCTGAAACAACAGCTGCCAGAAAAAAAAGGGCACGATGAGAAGCTTTAGAACAAGAAGTAGTGAAAACGAGTGTAGAGACCCAGCTTAATTAAATACAAAATTTTATTTCAATTAACATATAATTGCCTTCTCATATGTAAATTATTCATTCACATCAAAAGCATAAATATTCTGCATAAGTTAAAATCTATCTACAACATGGAAATAACTCAACAAATCACAATAAAATACATGTTTCTGATGTTAATTCCTGTCGATATGGCTGTCCCTTCCCTGCTGCCTTGCTGTTGTCTTGCCTAGCCTAATGCACTGACCAACACTGCCCAAATTGACTATCCACCCAGCCAGCTAGGAGCAGCCTGTCTGACTCCCTAGCTCCAGGAAACCGAAAAGAATCCTGGCCCCGTGCCCAAAACCCCTAGCAACCCGGTGCCCTCTACAATGATACTCACAGTCTGCAAAAATCTCCCACAGAACCAGAAAAACCATTCACAGAAACCAGTGCTCTCGTCCCCCCTCCAAAATTCTTCCTCCCCAAAATAAAAAATTCCCCTTCAAAAGAATGCCTTCCACCGTAAGGCTCTCCCCCGTCATATCCCCCTTCACCGACTCCTCCTTTAATTAATTTCCTTATCCATTTATTTATTATCTTATCCCCTTGTATTTATTATCTGATATTATCTTATCTTTACATTTAATGTCCTATCCCCTCCCGTATACGTAAGTCCTAATAAATTAAATTATTAACCCCATTAATTCTTTACTCACATAATTAAGAGTTGATTAATAATTAATTAACCATTGACAGTTATGAATAAATAATTAATGATAATTAATTAGTTAATATTATATAAAAAAAATTTATTGTTTAGCTAACATCTTAGGACAATCAGATTATCAATTTAATTATAATTAATAATCCTATACATTTATTTAAGCAGGGTCATTACAACGAGGAAAGAAATGGAGAAGTTTCAAGCCTTGTATAATCAGAATCTATCAAGTATCAAAGCCTCAGAAGGATTAGCCACCATTTTGAATCATCAAAGGAATCGAAAGATGAAAACTTGTTTGGGTTATGAAGAAGGATCAAGTAGTGGTAAGCCAAGAAATGAAGAGCCCATGAAGTTTGTCAAGTGTACAACCAATAACCACAACCAACCTGGAAAAACAAAGGAAGACAATCAGCTGCCTAGGACGAGTAAAGAAAGAGGTGCCAGGACTGAATTTGGAGAATGAAGAAATAATGCGCTCCCTGCTGAAAGACATCATCAGCATGGAATCGATTTGATCAAAGAAGACAACCACTTTCCAGGTACAAAATTTTTTTCTATGGTTATTGTTTCTACTATTCTAATTTTGGTCATAAAGCTGTAAACTATTCCTTCAGACGTAGACATGAGAAATTAAGATTTCGAAGGAATAAATATGTCCCACAACAAAGATTGATACAACCAAGTAACAAACCTTCACAGACTGCAAATTGTCAAAATAAGTCTAGGGACATGCAACCAAGGAGGCCTAGAAATAATCAACTGTCAATGAGTAGACAACGCTGCAACAATAAGTTTGACCTATCGAATAATGAAATTAAGTGCTATACATGTCATAACTTTGGACATAAATCTATTGACTGTTGTTTAAGGAACCATGAACCAGAATTGAAATCCCTTGCTGAAAATGTCAAGTTTTGGAAGAAGAAGGAAAGTGACAAGTGTGGATTAGTATTGTCCGCTCAAAGAAAAATGAACCCTTGGTATATAGACAATGGATGCTCCAAACATATGACGGGAGACAAAGATAAGTTTCTATCCCTTAGTGAAGGCAAATCGGGAAACATAACTTTTGAAAATGATGCTCCAGGTAAAATAAAGGGCAAAGGGATGGTGAGCTTAAGTAATGGAAAAGGAAAAGCCCAAAATGTTCTCCTTGTAGATGGGCTGAAACATAATCTGCTCAATGTAATTCAAATGTGTGACAGAGGATGTGAAGTAGTGTTCACGTCCAAGGACTGCAAGATAAAGTCTGTAAACTTAGGACAAGTGGTGGCCAAAGGCATAAGGACATAAAACAATGTATACGTGCTGAAAGAAAATAGAGAAGAGTGTCATCTAAGAAAACATGACGAAAGCTGGTTATGGCATAGAGACTTGGACATCTAAATTTTGACCACTTAATCAAACTCAAAAATCTCGAGGTAGTAAAAGATCTTCCGAAAATATCAGCCCCAAGATTCAATGTGTAAACCCTGCCAAGTAGGGAAGAAAGATAGGACACAGTTTAAGTCTAAGAGCTTTACTTCAACAGAGAAACCACTCCAACTAGTTCATATGGATTTATGTGGACCATCGAGATAAGAAGGCACGGGGAAAGAAAACTACTTCATGTTGATTATTGATGATTACTCTAGACTTACTTGGGTTGCCTTCCTCAAGGAAAAAGATGAAGCATTTGAGAAGTTTAAAATATTTAAGGCTTTAACAGAGAATCAAACAAGAAAGAGGTTAAAGGCAGTAAGATCAGACCGAGGAGGAGAGTTTATGTCAAGAGACTTCAATGAATTCTGTGATGAGCATGGGATGAAGAGAGAATACAGAATCCCAAGAACTCCACAACAAAATGGAGTTGTTGAGAGGCAAAACAGAATAGTGGAGGAACTGGCCAGGTCAATGATGAATGAGAAGAACATTGGTCAAACCTACTTGGTAGAAGCAATACACACAACAGTCCATGTTCTTAACAAAGCTCACCTCATACCACAGAGTGACAAGACACCTTATGAATTGTGGTTTGGCAGACCTGCTTCAGTTAATCACTTCAAAGACTTTGGGAGTAAATGCTACATAAAGAATAATGATGAGAACGTTGGCAAATATTATGACAGGGATGATGAAGGTATCTTCTTAGGGTATGCTACAAACAATAAAGGATATAGATGGTATAAGAAGAGGCTCCACAAAAAGGTTGACTGTATTGATGTAAAAGTTGATGAAGGAACCACAGCAAGAGAGGTATGCAGTAATGAGTCTTCTACAAAAGACACAGCTAAAGCTGAAGATGAAGAAGTCCAAGAATAAGAAAATGAAGAATCTGAATCAGATGAAGACTCAGACACTTAGACAGGCTCAAATCCGCAGTCAACTACAAATTCCTCCTCCAGAATCATTCAAAAGAATCATCCTGCAAGTCAGATAATTGGGGAAAAAGACAAAGGTGTACAAACCAGGAGAAAGTTAATCAAAAACACCGAACAATCTCATACATCCTTCATATCCATGCTAGAACCCAAGAATTTTAATGAAGCCAGCAAAGATGACCACTGGATTAACACAATGAATGATGAACTTGATTAGATTAAGAAAAGCAGTACGTGGGAGTTGGTTCATAGACCTGAAGGCAAAAATGTCATTGGCTCCAAATGGATCTTTAAGAATAAACTGAATGAGTAGGGACAAGTTGTCAGAAACAAAGCAAGGCTGGTATCTAAAGGATATGCTCAGATAGAAGGATTCGATTTTGACGAAACATTTGTGCCCATATAAAGATTAGAAGCTATCAGAATGTTTCTTGCCTATGCTTGTCATAAAAGGTTTAAAGTCTATCAAATGGATGTCAAGTCCGCTTTTCTACATGGAGATTTAATTGAATAATTCTATATTGACGCAACCTGCCCCTGAGTGAGCAGCCGCTCTCACCAGGACCTTCTTCATCCACGGGCCCGAAGAGTCTGAGCTCTTCCAACTCCCCTCGGGGGTCACGGGTCACCCACCATAACCCCACAGCAATCTCCCCTCCTTCGGAAATCGGGGTATTGCGACTCGGGAATTTGCGTCTCTTGATGCACAAGACCACAGTCTTTACCAATCCTCGAATCTCGACTCCTCAGGATCCTGCGCCACGTGTCCCCGCTATGATCGACGGCTCCGATCGATTCGGGAAATCGCCGGTCGCGGTTTCAAAGAGGTGGAACTCTTGCCTCTGGGAAACGCCGAACGCCGAACCCCGATCCTCAGGGATCCTGCGCCACGCGTCCCCTCTCCGATCAACGGCTCAGATCGATTCGGGGAATCGCAACTCGCGATTTCTCGAGGTGTAGAACTCTCACCTCGCCATCCTCTGAATGCCGAAACCCCGAAGTCCGATGGACTTTAATTCTCCGCGCCTGCGCCTATGGTTTAACTCCTGCACAGGTTTACTGAGATCGAACGGTCCGCGGGGTTTCGCAATTCTCCTCCGCTGAACTCTGACCGTCGATTATTCTCCTTGGAGATTTCTCCCCGTTCCAAGCTTTGCTCTGTCCGAAACTCCTCCTGGGTCTGTCCCCACTGTAACGAGAAGGAACTATCCCTCCTGAGCTTCTACCTTTCCTTCCTTCCTATGCTTGGGAGAATTTCCAAGTCTCAAAGGCCTCCACCTTTATCTTCCTTCCTCTTGCGCGAACTCCTCAACTTGATGTCTCGCCTGTGCGTATGAAAACGCTATCCTTCCAGAGCTTCTACCCTTTGAATCCTCACGGGATTCTTTGGCTCCTGCACTCCTGCAGAGTCTTCGCGCANGGATTTTCTCTACCTTTCCCTCAGATGATCAATATCGACGCCTTCCTGGCTCCTTGCTCAAGCAACCCCCGTGCAGAGTCTTTCTAGATATTCAGCAACCCAATACAGGTCCCTCAGTGGACTCTGCTTCCTTCATATGATAGAACTCAATGAGTTCCTTCCTCCTCGGTTATCTGTCTACACCCTTCCTCGACGCCCTCCTGGCGGAGTCTCTGCTCCCACAGAACATTCAGTAGTTTTGGGTTCCTAGGCACCTTTTGCACCTGCTCAATGCCCTCTTGGCAGAGCCTCTCAGAATCCTCAGTGATTCTGGTATTCCCTTAAGAACTCACAGCAGAGTTCTTTCTCTCTGTACACCACTGTATACGCGCTCAATGCCCTCTTGGCAGAGCCTCTCACAGAACTTCTCAGTGAAGGTTCTGTCCACAACAGTGTCTCAGCTACACTGCCTTGACTATTGAGGTGTTCAGTAACCCCAAAAGTCTTCCTCCTGTATGAGTTGTTGACTTCAATGCTTGTGCTCTCAGCACGTCTTTGTCTGACTCCTCACGAGTTCAGAAGTGCATCCTCCTGTGCACTGGTATTCAGAGTCTCAATACTCTGTCACACCCTCATGGCATGAAACCTCAAAGACCTCTCAAACCTGAAATCAAACCAACCCCCTGCAATTACATGATAACAATACACAATTGCAGCATATATTGAACACACACATACAGACATGCATATAATGACAGACTGGTGCAGGAAAAACTGCTCTGTATTAATAATGGTGAATGCCTGTATATTTTACAAGGTTTTTCCAAGATCTCTCTTGGATCCTCTGCTCTACCTGCAGATTCTACAACCCAATTCTCTCTCTTGTGAGACCTCAAAATCTCTTTTACATGAGGTGGCTCAATCGAGCGCTTCCCTCCAGGATTTACCTACCCTATTGATTTACAATCAATGGCTGTCTAGTCTGCTATCCAGAACTAGATCTCAACCGATCTATAATAAATGCCTATCTTATCTACAGCCTGCGCAAAGGCATGGCATTCATGGCTCACCAGCCTAAGACATTTATTTACATTCAATTCAAATTCAAAATGAGGTTGTGCCTCCCTTTCAGCCCTGCATGAGTGTGCGCTGACGTGGCTGACTAGCTGGGATGGAGAGATTCTCCTGCATCATATATGGAACAACCAGAGGGTTTCGAACTGTCTGATAACTCTGACTTAGTATGCAAGCTGAAGAAATCTTTATATAGGATAAAACAAGCCCCTCGAGCCTGGTATCATAGACTGGATACGTATCTGAACGAAAAAGGGTTCAAGAGAGGAACAATTGACAACAATCTGTATATTAAAACAAAGGATAATGATTTGGTCATCGTATTGGTCTATGTAGATGACATCATCTTCAAATGTAATAATGATTCATTGGTACAATGGTTTGCTTTTGCCATGGAGTATGAGTGTGAAATGTCTATGATAGGAGAACTATCATTTTTTCTTGGTCTGCAAATTACTCAGAGGACTGAAGGGATGTTCATCTCTCAAGAAAAATATCTAAGAGAAATGCTGAAAAGGTTTCAAATGGAAGATTCTAAGCCTGTGGGTACACATATGGTTACGGGATGTAAGTTAAGCAAGGATGATGACTCACCTGATGTTGATCAAAGCTCATATAGATCAATGATTGGGAGCCTGCTGTACATCACAACATCTCGCCCAGACATAATGCATGTTGTAGGAATGGTAGGAGGATATCAGGCTACACCTAAAGAGAGTCATTTGCAAGCTGTCAAAAGGATATTCAGGTATTTACAGGAAACAATGAGTTATGGTCTGTGGTATCCCAAAAATCAGAATTTTCAGCTAACTACTTATTCAGATGCAGATTGGGAAAACTGTGTTGATGAGAGAAAAAGCACCAGTGGAGGAGCATTCTTCCTGGGTGACTCTTTAGTAGCCTGGCTTAGTAAAAAGCAAGGTTCCATTTCTTTATCAACCACAGAGGCAGAGTACATTACTGTTGCTACCTGTTTCACTCAGGTATTATGGATGATTCAGACACTTGCAGACTTGGAGGTAAAATACACTGCACCAATCCCAATTCATTGTGATAACACTAGTGCCATCAATGTGTCTAAAAATATTGTATTCCATTCCAAGACCAAGCATATTCCCAAAAAATATCATTTTCTGGGAGAGCAAGTCACCAATTAGATTGTTCAGGTCCATTACACTCCAAGCACAGAACAAATAACATACATCTTTACTAAACTCCTAGCCAAGACACCATTTGAATGTCTTAGAAAGAAGCTGGGTGTCATCCCGTCTCACATATAAGAGAGTCCATCTTGCTAGGGGAAGTCTTGTATTGATTGCACATCTGATACCTCCTAAATATATTGCAATAGCTCAGGGGAAGCGTGTTCTCTTTGATATTGATGTCAAAGGGGAAGAAAAGAAGAGGTACGGGTGCCTTTGTTGCCTTCAATGCCAAAGGGGGAGATTGTTGGCATGTTTTACAGATAGTGTATGCTTGTCATTGATGGAAAGTATAGTAGAATTGAGTACAGGAATGATGTGCCAGGTGGGCATTAGAAGCCTGTTGGGAAGTCGATGCAGAACTGGCTTGACAAGATGAGAGTATGCGAAGGTATGCTTGTTCATTTGATGCAAAACAAGCAGGCAAGGAAGACCAGCAATGCAACGATGATCGAATAGCAAGATCGAAGTTTTGGTCAAACTTCATTTCGGAGTTTTCGACTACCGGAATTTTGGCTACCGAGAGATAGAGATGTCACGGACTCTCGTCATTAGGAGTCTCGAAGTGCCAAAATGAGAAATCCCGAAAACCCGAAACAGGCGCATTACTCGAAGTAATGGATACCGGGAGATGGAGAAGTCAGAGACTCTCAACATCAGAAGTCCCTAAGTGTCGAAAAGTGAAACGTCGAAATTTCAGAAGCAGGCACATCATACCAGGATTTCGGATGCCAAGAAATGGATAAGTCATAGACTCTCATCATCTTGAGTCTCGAAGTGTCGAAATATGAAATCCCAAAATAGACACGTCAGCAAACCACGTCAGCTAAGGACACATGGCACAATAAGGCAATGACAAGTGTCAAGTTGATTCAACATTCTGGGCACATGTAAGTCACGAATCAGAGTGACACATGGCAGATATTCGACACGTGTCAAACCACATGTGACGTTAGCAGGTTTAGATCACATTGGAACTCTCTATTTCGGGGTTTTACATAGCAACCAAAAACTCCATCATCACGATGTATCGAACTCCGAAATGTTGAGAGAGACCATTGCGAGTCTCGAAAAAACTCGAAGGGAAAAACGTCGAAATCCCGTCAACCATTCATCTTAGTGGGTTATGTGAACCGTTCGATCACTTCGAAGATTTTGTGATCATGAATTTGATAATGTTGGAGTCACGATGACTCAAAAGGGAAAAACGTCGAAATCGCGAAACCCGAAGTCACGAAATCATAAAGACTACATACCGGAGATTCGGAGACCAGGAGTTGGAGGAGTCAAGAGTGAAGACTCTTCATCTCAGGAGTCCTGAAATCGTGAAATCTGAAGTCACGAAATGCCAATTCATCGAAAAGAGATACTCAGGAGTATGAACCATTGATCCGACTCCATTTCGGAGTTTCACATACTGGAACTTGGAGGTGTCAAGAACACTTCACCACAGAAATGCCGAAATCCTGCAATGCGAAATTGCGATATACTGTTTCGAACTAGTCGATGGTCACTGCCTGTGGTCTCGTGGGGGAAGGAGCTAGTACAAACAAGGTCCTTTTCGGAGTTTCGGGGATTAGGACATGGAGTGTAACAAATATTTACCCCGGGGATCCTGAAATACCGAAATGCGAATTGGTGAAACAAACGCAAGATCAGGTGAAGTCAATCCAATGATGTAGGTGGTTTTGGGCACAATTGGAGGGCTAATGTTTCTCCTCGCAGTATAACTGCTCGAAACCATTGATGATCTATGCCAGAGGATTCGAAGAGACCTCTGTGTCATTGCTAGAGAAGCTAAAGGGTCTCCAAGCTTCTCCTACTGAATTAAGACGATTCTTAAAGGGACTGACAAGTGGATGAGCATTGAAGTCTGTAACCAAAGTAGAAAGTATAAGCTCGACTATGCCAGAGAAGACGAAGAGTCTTGACTGCTAGAGAGGCTGAGGAATCTTAGCATGACATCCAATGACGTTGAACACGTGGGAAAACCACCAGAGAAGCTGAAGGGTTACCATGATGATCAGATAAAGCACTTGAGACATGGTAGAGATTAACGCGGTGTGAGCAGATAGAGGGATTGTGCACTTTGCATGCACAAGGTGCACAGAAGCTATAAGTACACAGTACAGAGAAGAGATGAGGTTGTTGCTGTTGTGAGTTATGGATGTGTAAAGAAGGAGGTGGAGTGCAGCAGCTAAAATGCACAAAAGACAAAAGGTGCATTGAAGAGGAATGACGCACAGAGTACAAAAGATAGAAGAACAGAAAGTGCAAGGTATGCATGCAAGATGACAGTGAGACAGACAGAGCAGCGAAATCTCGCAGAATAGTGATGAGACTGGTAAGCTGTTGTTGAACATTATATCACTGTAATAAGTTTCAGTAACACATTTTCATAATTTAGGGTGGTAGGGAGGTGCTTGAACACAAGTAGTTGGTGTTTCCTTCTATTGGGTGTTAGAGAAAACATGGAGTTGATGCTTCCTTCTAATTGGTGCTAAAGAAACTAGGGAGTTGGTGCTTCCTTCTAGTGGGTGCTAGAGAAAACAGAGAGTTGGTGTTCTCAGCGAGTTGTAGCTTGCAAAAACAGAGGTTGGAGCCTCACTTTGAGTTGGTGCTTACATGTATGATAATGTAAAGAATGTAAATAATTCTTATCATAAAAAGAAGAAGAGGTTTTTACCTTTTATGGGTTTCCTCTAGAAATATCTATCTCTGTGTATCTCTTATATGCGACTGATGCTAAATGCGGCATTGCTTGTTTCCTTGTATTATTGTGATCATCATTGAGTGCCTTGTAAAGAATTTAAAAGAAGGACAATTGTTTAAGCACGACAACAACTGATTCACCCCCCCCCTCTCAGTTGTCCAACAATTGGTATCAGAGCCGGCCCCTTTTATCTAAGGGTAGATCCTAGAGATTAAACATGTCAAACCATGAAGGAAATTCAACCAATAAGGCCCCTCTGTTCAATGGAACAAACTTTGCCTTATGGAAAGTTAGAATGAGAGCCTACATAATGGATTTAGGTGCAGATGTCTAGGATGTGGTAGATATTCGTTATGTAAAGCCATTTGTGCTCGCTAATAAGGATGACAAGCTAGAATTTAGCTTCAATGCTAAGGCTATGAATGCTATCTTGAGTGGGCTTGCAGAAGCAGAATTCGTAAAAGTTATGCACCTAGGAACTGCCAAAGAAATGTGGGACAAACTCATTAGCAGTTATGAAGGTAATGAGAAGGTAAAGGACGCCAAGATTCAAACCTACATAACACAGTTTGAGTAGCTGAAGATGAAGGAAGATGAAACAGTTGCAAAATACTTTCTGAGAGTAGAAGAAATGGTAAATGCAATGAAAGCACTTGGTGAAAAAATAGAGGAACCTTTTTTAGTTCAGAAAATCTTGAGATCTCTCCCAGATAGGTTCAACCCTAAGGTCTCGGCTATAGAAGAACTTAATGATCTAAACACCTTGGAGTTTGATCAACTTCTAGGAACATTGACTGCTTATGAAATGAGAATAGTTAAAGACAAACCCACCTCCAGAGAAGCATCATTCAAAGCAGACAAGGATGAGGATTCTGAGCCCAATGAAATTGAAGCAAAATTTGTGAAGAGACTGAAGAAGGGATCAAACAAATACAAAGGTAAATTGCCTTTCAAATGTTTCAACTGTGGTAGAATAGGTCATTTTGCAAATAAATGTCCCCACAAAAGAAAGGATATGACATATGATGACGAGGAGAAGCATAAACACAGATTTTTTTTTAAAGAGAATAACTTTAAGAAGAAAAGTCTTTGCGTAAACAATGAAGATGATCCTTCAGATGATGAAGACAAAGACTCCCCTATTGAAGACAAACTAAATGACTTCATTCTTATGGACAAAGAGGACTATGATAATAACAGTGCAGGAAGTGAAGTTAATGAAGAAGAAGTTGTGGTTGACATGGAAGGAGAAATGATTAGTGCACTGGAAGAGATTGACAGACTAAGAATTAAGAACAGAAAGCAAAGGCAATTGCTGATATAGTTCAAGAAAGACGGTAAAGGACCTGATGAAGACCTTGTCCTATTAAAAGTGGAATTAGAGGAGACAAAGGAAATTGAAAATATTCTGAAACAACATCTGTCAGAAAAAAAAGGGCATGATGAGAAGCTTTAGAACAAGAAGTAGTGAAAACGAGGAAAGAAATGGAGAAGTTTCAAGCCTTGTATAATCAGAATCTATCAAGTATCAAAGCCTCAAAAGGATTAGCCACCATTCTGAATCATCAAAGGAATCCAAAGCTGAAAACTGGTTTGGGTTATGAAGAAGGATCAAGTAGTGGTAAGCCAAGAAATGAAGAACCCATGAAGTTTGTCAAGTGTACAACCAATAACCACAACCAACCTGGAGAAACAAAGGAAGACAATCAGCTACCCAGGACAGGTAAAGAAAGAGGTGCCAGGACTGAATCTGGAGAACGAAGAAATAATGTGCTCCTTGCTGAAAGACATCATCAGGATGGAAGAAATCGATTTGATCAAAGAAGACAACCACTTTCCAAGTACAAATAATTTTTCTATGGTTATTGTTTCTACTGTTCTAATTGTGGTCATAAAGATGTAAACTATTCCTTCAGATGTAGACATGAGAAATTAAGATTTCGAAGGAATAAATACTTCCCACAACAAAGATTGATACAACCAAGTAATAAACCCTGACAGACTGCAAATTGTCAAAATAAGTCTAGGGACATGCAACTAAGGAGGCCTAGAAATAATCAACTGTCAATGAGTAGACAACACGACAACAATAAGTTTGAGCTATTGAATAATGAAATTGAGTGCTACACATGACATAACTTTGGACATAAATATATTGACTACCGTTTAAGGAACCATGAACCATAATCGAAATCCCCTGCTGAAAATGTCAAGTTTTGGAAGAAGAAGGAAAGTGGCAAGTGTGGATTAGTATTGTTCTCTCAAAGAAAAACGAACCCTTGGTATATAGACAGTGGATGCTCCAAACATATGATGAGAGACAAAGGTAAGTTTCTATCCCTGAGTGAAGGAGAATCAGGAAACGTAATTTTTGGAAATGATGCTCCAGGTAAAATAAAGAGCAAAGGGATGGTGAGCTTAAGTAATGGAAAAGGAAAATACCAAGATGTTCTCCTTATAGATGGGCTGAAACATAATCTGCTCAGTGTAAGTCAAATGTGTGACAAAGGAAGTGAAGTGGTGTTCACGTCCAAGGACTGCAAGATAAAGTCTGTAAACTCAGGACAAGTGGTGGCCAGAGGCATAAGGACAGAAAACAATGTATATGTGCTGAAAGAAAATAGAGAAGAGTGTCATCTAAGCAAACATGATGAAAGCTGGTTATGGCATAGGAGACTCAGACATCTAAATTTTGACCACTTAAAACTCAATAATCTCGAGGCAGTAAAAGATCTTCCAAAAATGTCAAAGCCCCAAGATTCAATGTGTAAACCCTGCCAAGTAGGGAAGCAAAATAAGACACAGTTTAAGTCCAAGAGCTTTACTTCAACAGAGAAACCACTCCAACTAGTTCATATGGATTTATGTGGACCATCGAGATAGGAAGGCACGGGGAAAGAAAACTACTTCATGCTGATTATTGATGATTACTCAAAACTTACTTGGGTTGCCTTCCTCAAGGAAAAAGCTGAAGCATTTGATAAGTTTAAAATATTTAAGGCTTTAACAGAGACTCAAACAGGAAAGAGGTTAAAGGCTGTGAGATCAGACTGAGGAGATTTTATGTCAAGAGACTTCAAGGAATTCTGTGATGAGCATGGGATGAAGAGAGAATACACAATCCCAAGAACTCCACAACAAAATGTAGTTGTTTAGAGGAAAAACGGAACGGTGCAGGAAATGGCCAGGTCAATAATGAATGAGAAGAACATTGGTCAAACCTACTTGGTAGAAGCAATACACACAACAGTCCATGTTCTTAACAAAGCTCACCTCAGACCACAGAGTGACAAGACACATTATGAACTGTGGTTTGGGAGACCTGCTTCAATTAAACACTTCAAAGTCTTTGGGAGTAAATGCTACATAAAGAATAATGATGAGAACCTCGACAAATATGATGACAGGGATAATGAAGGTATCTTCTTAGGGTATGCTACAAACAGTAAAGGATATAGATGCTATAATAAGAGGCTGCAAAAAATGGTTGACTGTATCGATGTAAATGTTGATGAAGGAACCACAATGAGAGAGGTATACAGTAATGAGTCTTCTACAGAAGACACAACTAAATCTGAAGATGAACAGGTCCAAGATCAGAAAATGAAGACTCTGAATCAAATGAAGACTCAGACACTGAGACAGGATCAAATCCCCAGTCAACTACAAATTCCTCCTCCAGAATCATTAAAAAGAATCATCCTGCAAGTCAAATAATTGGGGAAAAAGACAAAGGTGTACAAACTAGGAGAAAGTTAATCAAAAACACTGAACAATCTCATACATCCTTCATATGCATGCTGGAACCCAATAATTTTAATGAAGCCAGCAGAGATGACCACTGGATTAACGCAATGAATGATGAACTTGATCAGATTGAGAAAAACAGTACGTGGGAGTTGGTTCATAGACCTGAAGGCAAAGATGTCATTGGCTCCAAATGGATCTTTAAGAATAAACTGAATGAGGAGGGACAAGTTGTCAGAAACAAAGCAAGGCTGTTCTGTAAAGGATATGCTCAGATAAAAGGACTGGATTTTGACAAAACATTTGCGCCCGTAGCAAGATTAGAAGCTATCATAATGTTTCTTGCCTATGTTTGTGATAAAAGGTTTAAAGTCTATCAAATGGATGTCAAGTCCGCTTTTCTAAATGGAGATTTAAGTGAATAACTGTCTGATAACTCTGACTTAGTATGCAAGCTGAATAAAGCTTTATATGGGCTAAAACAAGCCCCTCGAGCCTAGTATCATAGACTGGATACGTATCTCAAAGAAAAAGGGCTCAAGAGAGGAACAATTGACAACAATCTATATATTAAAACAGAGGATAATTATTTGCTCATCGTATTGGTCTATGTAGATGACATCATCTTCAGATGTAGTAAAGATTCATTGGTACAATGGTTTGCTTCTGCCATGGAGTCTGAGTTTGAAATGTCTATTATAGGAGAACTATCATTTTTTCTTGGTCTGCAAATTACTCAGAGGACAGAAGGGAGGTTCATCTCTCAAGAAAAATATTTAAGAGAAATTCTAAAAAGGTTTCAAATGGAAGATTCTAATCTTGTGGGTACACCTATGGTTACTAGATGTAAGTTAAGCAAGGATGATAACTCACCTGATGTTGATCAAAGCTCATATAGATCAATGATTGGTAGCCTGCTGTACATCACAACATCTCGCCCAGACATAATGCATGTTGTAGGAATGGTAGGAAGATATCAGGATGCACCTAAACAGAGTCATTTGCAAGTTGTCAAAAGGATATTCAGGTATTTAAAGGAAACAATGACTTANGTGACTCTTTAGTAGCCTGGCTTAGTAAAAAGCAAGGTTCCATTTCTTTATCAACCACAGAGGCAGAGTACATTGCTGCTTCTACAAGTGTCAAGTTGATTCAACATTCCGGGCACAATCAGGCAATGACAAGTGTCAAGTTGATTCAACATTCCGGGCACATGTAAGTCACGACTCAGAGTGACACATGACAGATATTCGACACGTGTCAAACCACATGCGACATCAGTAGGTTTAGATCATATCAGAACTTTCTATTTCTGGGTTTTACACAACAAGCAAAAACTCCACCATCATGATGTCTCAAACTCCGAAATGCCGAAAGAGACCATTGCGAGTCTCGAAAAAACTCGAAGGGAAAAACGTCGAAATCCCATCAACTGTTCATCTCAATGGGTTATGTGAACCGTCCAATCACTTCGAAGATTTTTTGATGATGAATTTGATAATGTTGGAGTCACGATGAATCGAAAGGGAAAAACACCGAAATCGCGAAATCATAAAGAATCCATACCAGAGATTCGGAGACCGGGAGTTGGAGGAGTCAAGAGTGAAGACTCTTCATCTCAGGAGTCCCGAAATCGTGAAATCCGAAGTCATGAAATGTTGATTCGTCGAAAAGAGATACTCAGGAGTGTGAACCATTGATCCGACACCATTTCAGAGTTTCAGATACCGAAACTTGGAGGTGTCAAGAGCACTTCACCACAGAAACGCCGAAATCTTGAAATGCGAAATTGCGATATACAGTTTCGAACTAGTCGATGGTCACTGCCTGTGGTCCCGTGGGGGAAGGAGCTAGTATAGACAAGGCCCTTTTCAGAGTTTCGGGGATCAGGACATGGAGTGTAACAAATCTTTACCCCGAGGATCCCGAAATACCGAAATGCGAATTGGCGAAACAAACGCATGATCAGGTGAAGTCAATCCAATGGTGCAGGTGGTTTTGGGTACAATCAGAGGGCTAATGTTGCTCCTCGCAGTCTAACTGCTATAAACCATTGATGATCTCTGCTAGAGGATTCAAAGAGATCTCTGTGTGATTGCCAAAGAAGCTGAAGGGTCTCCAAGCTTCTCCTAGTGAATGAAGACGATTCTTAAAGGGACTGACAAGTGGATGAGCATTGAAGTCTGTAACTGAAGCAGAAAGCATAAGCTCGACTATGCCAAAAAAGACGAAGAGTCTCGACTGCTAGAGAGGCTGAGGAATCTCAGCATGACATCCATTGATGTTGAATGTGTGGGCAAACCGCCAGAGAAGATGAAGGGTTACCATGATGATCAGACAGAGCACTCGAGATGTGGTAGAGATCAACGCGGTGTGAGCAGATAGAGGGATTGTGCACATTGCATGCACATGGTGCATAGAAGCTATAAGTACACAGTACAGAGAAGAGATGAGGTTTTTGTTGCTATTGTGAATGATGGATGTGTAAAGGAGGAGGTGGAGTGCAGCAGCTGAAATGCACAAAAGACAAAAGGTGCATTGAAGAGGAATGACGCACAAATTACAAAAGATAGAAGAACAAAAAGTGCAAGGTATGCGTGTAGGATGACAGTGAGGTAGACAGAGCAGCGAAATCTTGCAGAACAGTGATGAGACTGGTAAGTTGTTGAACATTATATCACTGTAATAAGTTTCAGTAACACATTTTCATAATTCAGGGTGGTAGGGAGGTGCTAGGGAGGACAGGTGTCCTCAGAGGTTCAAGTGGGTCCTTGAACACATGTAGTTGGTGCTTCCTTTTAGTCGGTGCTAGAGAAAACAGGGAGTTGATGCTTCCTTCTAGTTGGTGCTAAAGAAACCAGGGAGTTGGTGTTTCCTTCTAGTGGGCGCTAGAGAAAACATAGAGTTGGTGCTCTCAACAAGTTGTAGCTTGCAAAAACAAAGGTTGGAGCCTCACGTTGAGTTGGTGCTCATATGTATGATAATGTAAAGAATGTAAATAATACTTATCATAAAAAGAAGAAGAGGTTTTTACCCTTTATGGGTTTCCTTGGGAAATATCTGTCTCTATGTATCTCATATATGCGACTGATGCTAAATGTGCCATTGCTTGTTTCCCTGTATTATTGTGATTATCATTGAGTGCCTTGTAAAGAATTTAAAAGAAGCATAATTATTTAAGCACGGTAACAACTGATTCACCCACCCCCTCTCAGTTGTCCAACACTTTGTTCTTTTGATCAACGACGAGGCTACTAAAGTTTTCCACTGTGAAAGAGGGATTCAACAGGGCTGCCCCCTCTCACCCCTTCTTTTCATCCTGGTCTTAGAAAACCTTAGTATCTTGTTAAAAAAAAGTCAATCAGATGGCAAACTTTCGGGGATTAGAGTTTCAAGATTGATTCAGATAATGCATCTTCTCTTCGTAGATGACGTGATCATCATGACATCGGCCTCCATGTCTGAATGGACAGAGATTTATAATTTGCTTAACACTTTATGTTTTGTTACAAGTCTGTAGATCAATTATCAGAAGTCAACCTTCTTGGCTTCAGGAGCTCGGGACGAATTCCTGACGAAACTAAAGAAACTATTTGGCATCGACATTCGAGATCTTGCGGATGGTTTCTGCTACCTTGGATACCAAATCAAACCTACAAGCTACATTGCAAGGGATTGGAGATGGTTCATTGAAAAATTTGAATTTATAATCCTACACTAGTGTAATAGATGCTTAACTTTGGGTGGAAGATACATCTTAATCAAGGCTGTTTTGATGAGCCTTCAGATATACTGGATGGCCCTGATACACATCCCTCTTTTAGTGTTAAAGAAGACTTGACAGTTGATTTTCGCCTTCCTCTGGAATGGCAACAAGTAGAACAAAGGCTACCATCTTTATAGGTGGGAGATGGTATCAAAACCAAAATCATTGGGAGGCTGGGGCTTGAGGAATTTACACTTTTTCTACAAAGCACTCTCGGCAAATGCACTCTGGAGAATTATGATGGTTCCAGGCATTTGGAGCAAAGTTATAAAAGATAAATACATCACCCACCAGTCGGTCCATTCCTGGCTTAGATCAACATCGACATTTCCACTAAGGGGCTTACAAACTCGGAAGCACCTTTTGAAGTCGCTCTCGATTCAACTACACTGGATAGCGTGGCTACCTGGCTCTGGATCCTCAAAAGAAATTGGCAGGGATGCTATCCTTGGCATGGGTAACAAAGCCCTGCTAACAACTCATCTTCTGGAACGCTTTCACATAAAAGGTATACACTTTCTGTTTCAAATAAAACTTCCACCTAATCGTGGATTGTTAGGAGAAACTTGGTTATGAAGCTCCTCGTTGGACCTGGACAGTGAGCTCGAGGCAGAATGGAACCGTTACATATAGAATCTTATTGGATTTGGTATCCGTCTACAGGAGCGGCCAAACACCCTCATCTGGACGGGAGGGGACAAAACTGAAAAAATCTCAGTTAAAAACGTATACCACGCGATTGCAGAGGTGATTTGGAAAAACCACAATGAGACTTGGCATACCCGTTTGTGGAAATGGAATTGCCCCTTGAAAATCAAATTATTCATCTGGTTATTGTCTGAGAACAAAATCCTTGTATGGGATAACCTCCAAAGCCAAGCTGGATGGGCCCCAATCGATGCATTTTGCGTAAGATGGACAGCGAAACCACTTTGCACCTCTTTGTGAACTATAAATTCACCCGAGAAGTCTGGTTACATGTCACTACTGCATTAAATATCTTTGAAAACTGGACTAGAACGTCGACAAAACATTGCTTCAGCACTTGGTGCTCTAGACACCAGAACTATCCTACGTTGCCAACCACTCTATGCTGGAACATATGGTTCGCGAGGAATGCTTCCATTTTTGAAGATAAGTCTCCCTCGATCCACTTGGTGACCAAAAACATAGTAGCAACAATAGATCTTCCTGTCAAACAAGCAAAGGATCCTCCTACCCGCAGATGTACTATAACTCTTCAATCTGACAAAGTCATCGCCTGGTTTGACGTAGCTGCACAACTAGGTGAAATTCTTTGTGGGGCGGGGGGAAACATCCTCATAAACTCTCACACATCTATCCGTTGGACCCTTAATTGTGGACAAGGCACACATACAAAGGCTGAACTTATGGGGGCGTGGGCATCCATCATCTTGGCTCATAAACTGAACATCGATGAGATGCTACCACTGGGAGACTCCAAAGTCATTATTGATTGGATTAATGGCAAAGCTAATCTCTAGGTGGCAACTCTAGAGTGCTGGAAAGAGAGAACACTAGAAGCTACAAGACTTGTTAAGAGTCTCTCCATCTCACATATCTACAGAGAAGACAATAGAATCACGAACATCTTATCAAAACAAGCTTTGTTCCTGTCCCTCAGAATTTTAAGATTCTCCCAATGCGAGGATGGCAACGAGGGTCCTCAAATACTGCTCAATATCTAAAGCAAAAGACACAAGAAAGTTGATCTTCTGTAGTTTTTGTTTCTACTGATATTGGTTGTAGTTTCTCCCTCATAACTTCATGATAGAATGACTTTGGATGGATGTTTGTTATAATGTGAGCGAAAAAAAAAAATATTCATTGGATCCATATAACAAATTTATTAAGAAAATTATCACAATTTGCAATTTTAAACAATATGCAGATTATCTTCACTAGAGATTAGAATATACATATTTGTATGAATAAGCTGAAAACAAATGGAACAACCATGTTCCCTTCAACCCTAAATGCAGAACAACCAAGTTATTTATTAGTCTGACTCACTATTAATATAGTTTGACTTTTAAAATCTGTATTTTTTTTCAAAATTTCATATAATAGTTGTTATTTATTTAATTAAACAATAAAACTAATAATTTATAAGACTAAAAATAATGATTTTTATTTATTTTAAAAATCGATTTATTTACTATTTAATCGACTAAAATGAGATATTACTGTGATTTAACCATTTTTCATCTTATTATGGCAGCTGCGTTAGGTTAAAAAAAACTTAAATATTAATTACTAGTACTTCACCATTTAGTTAAAGGTGAGGTTGATATGATTGCTAAACTCCTCGACTGGTGTATGCTTTTCGGTGGCATGAGGCGGATGGTATTTACAAGTAGGAATGTGGTCGGATGACAAACATAATTGTACCGACCACCTTTTCTTCTCCAGGCGTACACTTCGTGCTTTCCATGTGATCGTGTTGACGTGAAGCGAAATCCTGATGCATCAAATCCAAATTTAGGTCAATAAAATCGAGATTCAGCATTAAAGATACTAATAATTTATAGACCAATTTGAAGGCAACGAGATTTGAATTTATAGTACCATCATTTATGCATTTATGCGAAGAAGCCATGTTTCTATGAAGTTAGAATAAAAAAGTGTTTGTTTATGTCCACTTTACTTTACTATATGTAAAGTAGAGATTAATTAATGTGTGGATATCTCATTTGTTTTTATATCTGGGGATATAACATTGCATAAGTCATTCTACATATAAAAGTGTTTTGTATTTAGGATAAAAAAAAAAAATATAAGATTTTATTTTATTATGATTTTTATTTATTAAAATTTTTATAAATCGTAATGTATAAATATATATTTGTTTATTATATTAGTAAAGGTCTTATCATTATATATTTATTCATTATTTTTTTTATGTTTTAAAAAATTAAATAATAAATTATACATTTATGAAAATAACATTCAATATTTATTATTCAAATTAATATTTTTTTTTAATTTTTCAATTTCATTGGTTAATATTATACTTATTCCTAATTATATTAATTAAAAATAAGTATAATTGTACACCTAGTATAATCATACAATTGTTGTATTATTAAAGTAGATATAATTGTATTAGTATGAGAGACCTTTTTTATAGCATTAATTATATCATAATAGTATAATTATTTATAATATTTATATATAATACTTTACATAGTCTATTATTATATAATTAGTAATAATAATTATTTATAATATTTATATATAATATCTTATATAATTAATTATTATATAATTAATAATAATAATAATTTGTCTTGTTAATAATTATATTCGTTATATTGATTAACTATAATATTGAAGTCAAAGAAGGTTGTCCCTTATCCTCTATTCTTTTTGGCATATACATTGATAAGTTAGAAGAATGCTTCGAAAACGCAGGTTGTGTCAGCTCTACTCTCACTGGTATAGTCATCAATCTTTTTCTTTATGCCGATGATATCGTTCTTATGGCAAGGAGTCCCCATGATCTTGAAAACCAATTAAGAATCCTCAATGATTTTTGCTCCAATATGGGTATGACTGTTAAGACTGATAAGACTAAGATCATGATTATTAAATCCAATAGGATCCATTATGATACCTTTGTATATGACAACAACAACTTGGAGGAAGTGACTTCATACAAATATCTTGGAATTGATATTCACCACAAGCTCAATTGGAATTATAGCATTGATAAAAGGATTATTGGGGGATGGAAAACTTATTATGGGCTTGAAAACAATTGTAAATCAGCTGATCTTTGGAGTTGGGATAAGAGAAAACTCCTCTAAGAGACTCTTGTTACACTCGTTATTCTTTATGGATGTGAAGTCTGGGGTTGTAGTATCTCTTCTGAATCCTGAAGAAAGATAGAGAAAATACAAAAGAATTGTATAACCTATAATCTCAAAATTAAAGGAAATATGCCCTATCCCATCCTCCTAGTAGAAACAAGCCTCTCCCCCATTGAGAGCATGGCTATGACTAGATACCTAATGTATAAGAACAAGTTAAACAACATGGAAGACAAGAGGCTACCTAAAATTGCTTCAAAATCAAGTCATAACCACAATCGACTCAAGCTAGGATGACATAAAGATGTCCGGTTTTCGTTAAACTATTAGGGAATCATGGAAGAAACCATTTTGCACAATAAAGATAATATTAAAAAAAAAGTCAAATCAAAATTTAAGAAAAAATGTGGTGTGATAAAGAGTTAAAGGGAAAAAGAAAATTAAGGTATTATAAAGATGTAATCAACTTTAATCTAGAAGATCAAAATTATCTATCTGTTTTGTCAAGTGTAAAAAAAAAAATAAGCATTGCCAAGATACGAACAAATTCTCACGAGCTCCATAGTGAAACTCGCAGTTGGTCAATTCCTAAAATGTCATGGGATGAAAGAGTGTGTCACCTTTGTCTTTGTGACACTAAGAAGGTTGAAGATGAAAAACACTTTCTCTTTCACTTACCCTCTTAAGATTCGATAGACCAATTAAATATTAGTTAAGGTTAATCATCATCATAATCTAATATATTATAGGATTTAAATAATTATGAAAAACCTATATTATTAATATTTTTTGTTTTTAATAAATTTATATTATTATTAATAATATAATAATTTAATTATATTTTCATATTTTAAAACTTGAGCGACATGGACTAAGCTGCTATGGAGAACTTGTTAAAATAATGAAGTAGTGATTATTGCCCCTGACAGATTGACGTTTTGGCTGCCGTGTAAAGTATTCCTTAGAAATATGGTTTCTTGTCCTATCTTATTAAAATAATGAGGGATATGGTTTCTTGTCCTATCTTATTAAAATAATGAAGTAGTGATTATTGCCCCTTCCAGAGTGACGTTTTCGCTGCGGTGTGAAGTATTCTAAGCTTCTTTATAATTGTGATGATTACTGCAGGTTTATTTGAGTGTGTAATGCAGCTACAAGGGGAGAAAGATTTTACAGCTACACTGAAACGGAGACATAAGAGAGAGGCAAAGTAATCTCTGCACCAAAATTGTTGTAATAAAATGTCTGTCCATGCAACGCTAGCGTTGGCAGACACTGCAGCCGAGAATCATCTCAACAGTGATAATAAACGGACGTTGTCGCAGGGACGGCAACTGCCAGAATTACTTAACGGTAACGGTAAAAAACCGCTAGAATCTGCTTCCGACTGTGCATCGCCAGCCGAATCTGATTCCGATTGTGAATCATACGAACCAATTAAGCAATTACGGCGAAGATGGATCAGCAAAACGGAATGGACTCATTGTATTAAAGAGGATCCCGATTTTCGTGCCAGATTGGACTCCGTTGTGTCCATATTTAGAGTTCCCAAGTTCCTGAAAGACACAAAAAGAGAAGCATATGTCCCTCAAAGAGTTTCGTTGGGTCCACATCATCACCGAAATGCAGAGATTCCTTCAATGGGTCATCACAAAGGAAGAGCCTTGTGTAGAATGATGAAGACCTTCAATACTAATAGGAACGTCGACACTGTTCCAAATAATATGGATTTCGCGGATCGTGCAATGGAGGAGATCCTGAAGCTGGAGAACAAAATCAGGGATAGCTACGAAGAAAACATCGATTGCAAAGGAAAGACCCTAGCTCGGATGCTAAGTTTGGACGGTTGCTTCATTATAGAAGTATTGAGAACCCTGGGTGGAGTAGACCATGGGAGCCAGTCCTATGAACCTATTTTTCGGAAAAAAAAGCTTTCGTTTGCTGGACAGGATATACTGATCGACATTTTGAAGCTTGAAAATCAAATCCCCTTGATCGTTCTCCAAAAGCTACTACAATTGGAGCTCAACTCGGACGCTGATGTCGAGCATATTCTTTTGGATGTGCTGGTGGAAGGTACATGGGATTTCTTCAACCTTTTCCGCAAAGATGATCTTGCTATAAGACAATGGCCCCGGCGAAGACCACTTGAACAACACGTTGATCATCTTTTGGGTTTCTTGCACTCCGTCATTGCATCTCCACCATTGAATCATGGTGGAAGTGGAGATCAAGGTGACTGTAGCATCCCCATTAAATGTTGTACTAGTCAGTGCATTAAAAAGCCCCAAGACGAAACCAAAGCAGAAAATGACTTCGACAACATCCCTCATGCAGTAGAATTAAAAAATACCGGGATCAAATTTAAACGATGTCATGGAGGCATAGGGAAGATTAAGTTTGACTGGAACAGCGCCACAATTTTTCTTCCTCTGATCTCTATCTTTGACGAGACGGAGATACTATTCCGTAATTTAATCGCTCTTGAGATGTGCAAGCCAGCTGATATCAATTACGTGACTAGTTACGTTCATCTCATGGACGGGTTGATCGACTCGGAAAAAGACGTGGCTTTGCTAAGAAGAATGGGCGTCCTCATTAACCATCTTGGGAGTGACAAAGAGGTTGCGGACCTTTTCAACGGTCTATGCAAGGAAGTCACCTTCACTACGGATGTCTTCCACGATCTGAGAAAACACGTGAATGCGCACCACAACAATGAAATCAATGTCCAGATTGCAAACCTTGTGCAGAATCATTTATCATCGCCTTGGAAAGCGGTAGCTTTGTTGGCGGCAATGGCTATACTGTTACTCACCATGTTGCAAACGATCTTCACAATTATATCGGTATATAAGTAGCCCCTTTGCTGTTTTTTTCTTCGAGATATAAATAGCTGCTTCGCTGTTTTTTTCTTCGAAATAAATAAGTCTAGTCTAAGTGATTAGTAGTCGGTTAGCAGTATCTAGTACTGGGTTGGCAATGGGCAGTATTAAAATTTGGATGATGATGTTTCACCATTTTTCTCGTTGGTTTAAGTGATTTTTACTTTTTAGTTAGTTGAAGTGATTTGTACTCATTGGCATGGGCAATAGTAAGTATAAAAATTTGTATGATGCTGTATCTGGAGCTATCGAATATTGTTTCGCTGTGGTTTTAGCATTTTCCATTGATGATATATCTTTAGTTCTCGAATATTATTCACATTATTTCGCTATGTTCAAAATTAATTTGTGTGATGATATCTCCAGCTCTCCAATATTATTCAATTGTTTAGCATTCTCCATTTTCGGACAATTTAAGACACCGTGAAAACGGCTTCTGTAGGCACATGTTATTACCACTATATGCATATGCATTTGGTTGTAATATTTTGTTACAAATCACAGTTGTCAATAGATATTTTAGTATCGGTGATAGGAGAATTTTTTTTTACATTTATATTATTATTAATTTCATTATATTAATATTAATTTTATTATATTTAATAACTAGCAACAATTAATTATATTTAAGTAAATGTGGTTGATATGAATTTATTTTAGACTTTTAAAAATTAATGACTAGTTGTTGCTAGTTGACCAACATACTTGGGAGACCATATATATATATATATATATATATATATATATATATATATATATATATATATATATNTATTTACATATTTGAAGTATTAATTAAATAAAAGTATTAATATATTAATGTAATTTATAAATTAAAATATTAAAATATTAATAATGTAATATATTAATTAATTAATACAATAATAAAATATTAAGATATTATTAAAGTATTAATATATTGAGAATACATTATTATATTAATCTTTTAAATTATCAATTAATTTATTAATAATTAATAAAGTAATCATATAAGCATAGAGGGGTTTAATCTAATCATTAATCTATGATCCATATCCATGAGTATTAATCGCAACTGACTGCGTAGTGTAAGTCATTAATCTATGATCCATATCCATGAGTATTAGTCGCAACTGACCAATAATCCTCATGATTTGAATAGTCCACTTAGCACTCATTGCATGGGGTGAAGATAGATACATGAAATTAATTATTCTTGTTAATAAAATAAATATTAACTAAATACTACTTGTAGTCACAACCTACACATTATGAATTGAAAATATGGGTGAGTGCAAGTTGATAAAGGGTCTCTCATGATGCATTAGTGGCAATGCAAACTTGGAAAAACAACAATCTCTTAACTTGGAGGGATTATTCAAGGTACTTTTACAATGAATTTGAATATGGTGTAAGAAGATGAAACTTAGGAAATTGAAATAG
>ML787432.1:729285-743633 GCA_009831015.1 Picea engelmannii
AATGCATAGCATATCTATGTTTCTACCATTTATCTTGTGCTGTAGAAATTCAACAATTGTAACATAATACGTACACTACATGCATAAGTTCATTGGATTCAGAAGGTAAAGAATTCTTGGAAAATGGGGATGATGACGCTCAAGCTTCGAGGGGGCATGTGACGAACCAGAGGCTCCATGGACAACCAGAGGTAGAAGATATGATTTACTGGAGAGCTTGCAATGGAGGAACTGATATGGGGGGCGTATCAGTCCTCCTACACCTCCTTTAGTATCGAAGCTCTAAAAACACTTACAATATTGGAAAGTTTTCCTCCCTAAGGCTATAGACAGTGGCTTTGAGTCGACTAGACTTTCTTGGTTTCCCAGACGCTTACCGTCTACAACCTTTTTCTTTGGACCTTCTTTCACTTGGCTGGTTGGGTCCCTTCTATCAGGAGACATCTGTTATGTTCGTGGTAGACAGTATTTTGTTTTTCTCTGCTACTGTCTATTGACTGCAGCTGTTTTAAGGTACTCTTTGCGACGTCCCATACTCCTTGGTCTCCCTATCTACTCACAGTTTTCGATCATTTTCCCTGGTTCCACTTTCTTTGAGTTGGTAGGGTCCTTCCCGCTTTGTCAGGATCATCTGTCACAGACTATCCACTCACAGCATAATACATAATACTCTCGGGGACAATGTAGTCACTCTTATGGAGACTATGATCTCGGACTCCACTGAGGGGAAGGTTGGGGACCCATGGGATCATCCGGATATCATTGTTTCGATAGACGAGTTGATTAGTAACCATTACCAGAGAAAAAACTGCTCTACGGATCCCCAAACATCTGCTTCTGACACTCCTCCCCTCACTTCCCCCTTGCCTCCATAGAATAGTCAACCTTACCACTCAGTCTCTGGAGGTTCTATACTAAAGGTGATACCTGTGGGAGATCCTTTGTCTCACTGCCAGTATAGTAGGAGATTAATTGGGAACTACCAACCGGCCAGCAGTCATCTTGGCCGACCCTTGCACACCTACAACAACAAGAAGCCTCATAGGGTTTGGAAACCAAAACAAAAACATCCCAACCTAGTGTTGGGTATGGATGTAGGAGTATTTGAAGCCTGCAACCTGGCTCTTTGTGCCCTGGTTCGGTGGTTAGCTTACAAGGATAAGTGTAAACTACGTTTGGAAGACTGGATAACAACCTCCTGGAAACCACTTCTAGGATATATTCCCAAGGTCCTTTATCTCCAACATGGATGGCTAGGCTTCTTTTTCAAGACACCTGAGGATACTGTCCACATTCTGGAAAAGTTCTGGGCTGTTGGTGGTGGAAGTCTCATGCTCAAGAGATGGAGGTTTGGTTTTAATCCTTCTATTGAACACTTCAGCTACAGGCATCTCTGGGTCCTTCTTCTAGGACTCCCTCTACAACTCTGGAACCAACAGGCTCTTGAACTCATCAACACTTCTTTAGGTCGTTTTTTAAAAGTGGACTCACACTCTCTTGCTTCATCAGACAAAAGAATGGCTAAGATCTTAGTGGAAATCGATATCCATGCTGGACTGCTGGAAGTCTTGAAAATTGATTGGAGAGGCCTTCATATTGCTCAACGACTTGACTACCTGGGGATCCCATTCCGATGTTCGTTTTTCCGCAAAACAGGCCACCTGAGAAGGTATTGCTCAAAGTTCCCTCCTACCGAACCAGAGTCGGACCCGTCGAAAGAGTTTGGTTTCGAAGGATACGATACTCAGCTAGATATGATAGGAGAGGAGACTCTACATCATAATAGAGATATGAACCCTACACCTCCAGATGACTCACTGGTAAGTAAGATCAAACTTCACTGTCCCTCGCTTTACAACACTCTCTTCGCCTGGGAGAGACTCACTTTAAATTCGCTGGCTTCTACTACTCTGCATCCAGAACCATATGGGACTGAAGCTTTGGATATTGAACCCGCACCCTCTCAACCATCTTCCCTCAGTCCTTCTTCCCACAACTTGCTGGCAGCTTTAAACCCATCCACGTAGCCTCTTGGGTATGGTTCGAGGGATATAGACTCCTCCACACACTCTCCATCCCCCTCGAACAACCCTATTCCCCTCAGTTCCTCCACTAGTTCATTATCCCTGAATGACTTTGCTCCCTCGGAGCTTGATCCCACCCTTCTCCCTGGATACTCTGAACAACGTCTTTCTGCACAGGATCTGGACCAACTGATTGATACCACCACTCCTGCAGCCACCCTTCCCTTTGACTCCCTCCCCATTCCGTTGTACCATGGTAAAAATCTTATCCCACCTTCTTCCAACTTTGGAGACTTACCTTCGACTTCGGGAGTGAGAAAGACACCTGAGACAGATCCCACATGGTCTAGAGGGCTGGGTTTGGAGCTATCGCCACTCAAAACTCGCAGTGCATGGAAAAAGGCAGTCATAGAGGCATCAAGTTTGGCCTCTCTAGCTACTGATTTGAATTTAGGGGCACTTAGAGGAATAAAATCCCTAGCACGGGCCAAGTCATGATCCTACTCTCTCTCAATATTAGAGGGGTAGAAGGACCCCTGAAACTTGCCTTCATGCGACGACTCCTAGACAAGACTCGATCGACTGTTATTTTTCTCCAAAAAACACTTGTGGATGTTGCAGCTGCTAGAATGTTTCTTTACTCTCTCCGACCTGATTGGATGGTATGTGTGGTTAGCTCGGTAGGAAACTCGGGTGGACTCCTGGCTGCCTGGGGTCCAAACTTTTTTGATTTTTCTCCGGTGCTAAGCCCTGGCGGGATTCTACTTTCTAGTACCTGTTTTGAACTAAATTCTAACCTGACCTTGCTCAATACTTATGGTCCTTGTCTCGACCATAGATCTTTCTGGGAGAGGCTTGACCTCTTAGGCCTCCTGGCTATAAAATACCTCATTATAGCAGGAGGCCTGAACCGGATGCTTAGCACTAAGGAGAAATGGGGAGATAGGGAAAAGTTGGACCCACTCGCGGACTACTTCAAACTACTCTTCTCGAAAAATGCTTTAGTGGATCTGGAACCGACATAACTTTTGCCTACTTGGCGAAATGGGAGATCAGATTCATCTAGTATTAAAAAGCCTCTTGAACGGTTCTTGGTGGACGAAGATTTAATTACACCCACTCGCATGATTTAGGCCTGGATAAATCCTCCTTACCTCTCCTATCATGTCCCCATCTACCTACAGATTGGAGAAGGGAGACCAGGGACAAAATATCCCTTCAAGTTCAATCCGACATGGCTGTTGGAGCCTTCTTTTTACCAGATAGTTTGTTTGGTTTGGTCTGACTCTTCTCTCACGATTCATGGGGACGCATAGGGTAACATGGTGAGGAAACTCAACAGCTTGAAAGAAAAGTCTATCATCTGGCTCAAGAGGAAAAAATCTTTAGACTCATCTAAGCTAAACATAATTGAACACGAATTGGAAAATTTACACAGACAGAAGGCTTTGGACGACCAGCAAGGTGACTTCGAAGCTACATTGCATCGTTTAGAGGAAGGCCAAAATATTATTCTACGTGAGGAAGAGGATAGATGGCGCCTGAAAAGCGGAGCGCTATGGCTTACTAGTGGAGATAGTAACCCCCGTTACTTCCATCGTTTTGCCAGTCACCGCAGGAATAAAAAACTCATATGGGATATTGAGGAAGAGGATGGGAGTATTTTACATAAGACAAAAGACATCAAGTAGGCAACTTTCAATCACTACAAATATTTTTACCAAGAAGCAAATGACACCAACCTAAATGATCATATAGAAACAACTTGACTATTTCCACAAATGGTTACGGTTGAGGTTGCGAGAGCACTGGAATCTCCCTGCACAAAGGAGGAAATCCTCGAGGTGATTAAAGGCTTTACTAAAGAAAAAATCCTCGGTCCTGATGGGTGGACGGTGGAACTTTACCTCCACTATTTTGATTTAATGGGTCAAGACTTGCTGGATGCAATTGAGGATTCGAGGACCAGAGGGATTGTCAATAAGCAACTAAATAATACTTTTATCGTCTTGATTCCAAAACAAAATCTTCCCCGACAATTTTCGAACTATCGACCCATCTCGCTATGTAATCTTTGCTATAAGATTATTACCAAGATCGTTGCCAGGAGAATTTGGCCCATACTTTCCCGGGCACTGTCAGAGGAATAGCTTGGTTTTCTGAAGGGGAGACAAATCCTCGATGCTATTGGAACTACACAGGAATGCATACACAGTATTAAGACAAAAAATTTACAGGCCATCAGCCTAAAACTGGACCTCAAAAGGGCCTTTGACTGTATAAACTGGAATTTTTTACACCTCATCCTTCTACAGTGTGGATTTGGGGTCGTCACTACTAATTGGGTGATGGGCTACATAACCTCGGCCACCTTTATTGTTTTGATCAACGACAAGGCTACTAAAGTTTTCCACTGTGAAAGAGGGCTTTGACAGGGCTGCCCCCTCTCACCCCTTCTTTTCATCCTGGTCTTAGAAAACCTTAGTATCTTGTTAAAAAAAAGTCAATCAGATGGCAAACTTTTGGGGATCAGAGTTTCAAGATTGACTCAGATACTGTACATCTTCTCTTCATAGATGACATGATCATCATGACATTGGCCTCCATGTCTGAATGGACAGAGATTTACAATCTTCTTAACACTTTTTGTACTGTTATAGGTCTGAAGATCAATTATCAGAAGTCAACCTTCTTGGCTTCAGGAGCTCGGGACGAATTCCTGACAGAACTAAAGACACTATTTGGCATCAACATTCGAGATCTTGCGGATGGTTTCTGCTACCTTGGATACCAAATCAAACCTACAAGCTACATTGCAAGGGATTGGAGATGGTTAATTGAAAAATTCAAATTTAGAATCCTACACTGTTGTAATAGATGCTTAACTCTGGGTGGAAGATACATCTTAATCAAGGTTGTTTTGATAAGCCTTCCGGTATACTGGATGGCCCTAACACACATCCCTCTTTCAGTGTTAAAGAAGATTCAACAGTTGATTTTCACCTTCCTCTGGAATGACAACAAGCAGAATAGAGGCTACCATCTCTGTAGGTGGGAGATGGTATCAAAACCAAAATCGTTGGGAGGCTAGGGCTTGAGGAATTTACACTTTTTCTACAAAGCACTCTCGACAAATATGTTCTGGAGAATTCTGATGGTTCTAGGCATTTGGAGCAAAGTTATAAAAGATAAATACATCACCCACCAATCGGTCCATTCCTGGCTCAGATCAGCGTCGACATTTCCACTGAGGGGCTCACAAACTCGAAAGCACCTTTTGAAGTCGCTCCCGATTCTACTACACTGGATAACGTGGCTACCTGGATCTGGATCCTCAATAGAAATTGGCAGGAACACTATCCTTGGCATGGGTAACAAATCCCTGCTAACAACTCGTCTTCTGGAACGCTTGCACATAAAAGGTATGCACTTTCTGTTTCAAATAAAACTTCCACCTAACCGTGGATTGTGAGGAGAAACCTGGTTATGAAGCTCCTCGCTGGACCTAGACAGTGAGCTCGAGGTAGAATGGAACTGTTACATACAGAATCTTATTGGAGCTGGTATCCATCTCTACAGGAGTGGACGAACACCCTCATCTGGACGGGAGGGGACAAAACCGGAAAAATCTCAGTTAAAAACGTATACCATGCGATTGTAGAGGTGATCTGGAAAAACCATGATGAGAATTGACATCCTGTCTGTGGAAATGGAATTGCCCCTTGAAAATCAAATTATTCATCTGGTTATTGATCGAGAACAAAATCCTTGTATGGGATAACCTCCAAAGCCGAGGCTAGACGGGCCCCAATCGGTGCATTTTGTGTAAGATGGATAGCGAATCCACTTTACACCTCTTTGTGAACTGCAAATTCACCCGATAAGTTTGGTTACATGTCACTACTGTAGTAAATATATCTGAAAACTGGACTGGAACCTCAACAAAACATTGCTTCAATACTTGGTGCTCTAGACACTAGAACTATCCTATGCTGCCAACCACTCTATGCTGGAACATATGGTTGGCGAGGAATGCTGCCATTTTTGAAGATAAGTCTCCCTCGATCCACCTGGTGACCAAAAACATAGTAGCAGCGATAGACGTTCCTATCACACAAGCAAAGGATCCTCCTACCCGCAGATCTACTATAACTTTTCCATCTGACAAAGTCATCGCCTGGTTTGACGGAGCTGCACAACTAGGTGGAATTCTCTGTGGGGCGGGGGGAAACATCCTCATAAACTCTCACACATCTATCCATTGGACCCTTAATTGTGGACAAGGCACAAATACGAAGGCTGAACTTATGGGGGCGTGGGCATCCCTCATCTTGGCTCATAGACTGAACACCGATGAGATGCTACTACTGGGAGACTCCAAAGACATTATTGATTGGATTAATGGCAAAACTGATCTCCAGGCGACAACTCTGGAGTGCTGGAAAGAGAGAACACTAGAAGATACAAGACTTGTTAAGAGTCTCTCCGTCTCACATATCTACAGAGAAGACAATAGAATCACATACATCTTATCAAAACAGGCTTTATCCCTGCCCCTCGGAATTTTAAGATTCTCCGAATGGGAGGATGGCAATGAGGGTCCTCAAATACTGCTCAATATCTGAAGCGAAAGACACAAGAAAACTGATCTTCTTTAGTTTTTGTTTCTACTGATATTGGCTGTAGTTTCTCCCACAGAACTCCATGATAGAATGACTTTGGATGGATGTTTGTTATAATGTGAGCAGAAAGCTGTCATTTTCATATGTCTCTTCTTTGACAGGAACTCTGAAATGTAAATTCTTATATCCTTTTGAATATAAAGAGAATTTCTTCAGTGGAAAAAAAAAAATTCATTAGATCCATATAACAATTTTTTTAAGAAAATTATCACTATTTGCAATTTTAAACAATATGCAGAGTATCTTCACTAAAGATTAGAATATACATATTTGTATGAATAAAATGGAAACAAATGGAACAACCATGTTCCCTTTAACCCTAGATGCAGAAGTTACTTATTAGTGTGACTCACTATTAATATAGTTTGACTTTTAAAATCTGTATTTTTTTTTCAAAGTTTCATATAATAGTTGATATTTATTAATTAAATAATAAAACCAATAATTTATAAGACTAAAAATAATGATTTTTATGTATTTTAAAAATCGATTTATTTACTGTTTAATCGACTAAAATGAGATATTACTGTGATTTAACCATTTTTCATCTTATTATGGCAGCTGCGTTGGGTTAAAAAAAACTTAACTTAAATATTAATTACTATTTCTTCACCATTTAGTTAACGGTGAGGTTGATATGATTGCTAAACTCCTCGACTGGTGTATGCTTTTCGGTGGCCTGAGGCGGATGGTATTTATAAGTAGGGATGTGGTCGGATGACAAACATAATTGTACCGACCAACTTTTCCTCTCCAGGCGTATACTTCGTGCTTTCCATGTGATCGTGTTGATGTGAAGCGAAATCCTGATGCATCAAATCCAAATTTAGGTCAATAAAATCGAGATTCAGCATTAAAGATACTAATAATTTATATACCAATTTCAAGGGAACGAGATTTGAATTTATAGTACCATCATTTATGTGAAGAAGCCATGTTTTTATGAAGTTAGAATACAAAAGTGTTTGTTTATGTCCTCTTTACTTTGCTATACTATATGTAAAGTAGAGATTAATTAATGTGTGGATATCTCATTTGTTTTTATATATGAGGATATAACATTGCATAAGTCATTCTACATATAAAATTGTTTTGTATTTAGGATAAAAAAAAATGATATAAGATTTTATTTTATCATGGTTTATATTTATTTATTTAAAATTTTATAAATCATAATGTATAAATATATATTTGTTTATTATATAAGTAAAAGTCTTACTATTATATATTTATTTATTATTTTTTTTTATGTTTAAAAAAATTATACATTTATGAAAATAACATTTAACATTTATTATTAAAACTAATAAATATTTTTAATTTTTTTTTTCACTTTTATTATATAAAATTAGTTAATATTATATTTAATCTTAATTATATTAAATTAAAAATAAATATAATTGTATACCTAGTATAATCATACAATTGTTGTATTATTAAAGGTATAACTGTATTAGTATGAGAGAAATCTTTTATAGCATTAATTATATCATAATAGTATAATTATTTATAATATTTATATATAATATTTTACATAGTCTATTATTATATAATTAGTAATAATAAATATTTATAATATTTATATATACTATTTTATATTGTCTTTTATCCCTTACTTTTTTTGGTATATATATTGATAAGTTAGAATAATGCTTGGAAAAAGCAGGTTGTGTCGGTCCTACTCTCACTTCTCACTGGTATAGTCATCAATTTTCTTCTTTAAGCCGATTATGGCAAGGAGTCCCCATGATCTTGAAAACCAACTAAGAATCCTCAAGGATTTTTGCTCCAATATGGGTATGACTGTTAATACTGATAAAACTAAGGTCATGATTATTAAATCCATTAAGATCCATTATGATACCTTTGTATATAACAACAACAACTTGGAGGAAGTGACTTCATACAAATATCTTGGAATTGATATTCACCATAAGCTCAATGGGAATTATAGCATTGATAAAAGGATTATTGGGGGATGGAAAGCTTATTATGGGCTTGAAAACAATTGTAAATAGAGAAAATACAAAAGAATTTTATAACCTATAATCTCAAAATTAAAGGAAATATGCCCTATCCCATCCTCCTAGTAGAAACAAGTCTCTCCCCCATTGAGAGCATGGCTATGACTAGATACCTAATGTATAAGAACAAGTTAAACAACATGGAAGACAAGAGGCTACCTAAAATTGCTTCAAAATCAAGTCATAACCATCATCTATTGAGGATGGCATAAATATGTCCGGTCTTGGCTAAACTATTGGGGAATCATGGAAGAAACCATTTTGCATAATAAAAATACTATTAAAAAAAACGTCAAATCAAAATTTAAGGAAAAAATGTGGTGTGATAAAGAGTTAGAGGGAAAAAGAAAATTGAGATATTATAAAGATGTAATCAACCTTAATCTAGAAGATCAAAATTATCTATCTGTTTTGCCAAGTGTAAAGAAAAAAATAAGCATTGCTAAGATAAGAACAAATTCTCACGAGCTCCATAGTGAAACTCCCAGTTGGTCAATTCCTAAAATGTCATGGGATGAAAGAGTGTGTCACCTTTGTGACACTAAGAATGTTGAAGATAAACACTCTCTTAGATTGTCCAGCCTATACCCATATTAGATCTCATTTTCAAAATATTGATCACACTACTAACCTCCCTAACCTCTTAACTCAACAAAAATATGATGATCTTGGAAAGCTTCTCTTAATGCTTTTCGAGCACATAAACAAAATTCTAAAGAATCACAAGTAATCACTTACCCTCTTAAGGTCTGATAGACCAATTAAGTCTTAGTGGACGTTAATCATCATCATTATCTAATATATTATAGGATTTAAATATAATCTAATATATTATAGGATTTAAATAATTATAAAATAAATATATTATTAATAATTTTTTGTTTTTAATAAATTTATATTATTAATAATATAATAATTTAATTATATTTTCATATTTTAAAACTTGAGCGACATGGACTAAGCTGCTATGGAGAACTTGTTAAAATAATGAAGTAGTGATTATTGCCCCTGACAGTTTGACGTTTTTGCTGCCGTGTGAAGTATTCCTTGTAAATATGGTTTCTTGTCCTATCTTATTAAAACAATGAGGGATATGGTTTCTTGTCCTATCTTATTAAAATAATGAAGTAGTGATTATTGCCCTTTCAAGAGTGGCGTTTTTGCTGCGGTGTGAAGTATTCTAAGCTTCTTTATAATTGTGTTGATTACTGCAGGTTCATTTGAGTGTGTAATGCAGCCAGCTACAAGGGGGAGAAAGATTTTACAGCTACACTGAAACAGAGACATAAGAGAGAGGCAAAGTAATCTCTGCACCAGAATTGTTGTAATAAAATGTCTTTCTATGCAACTCTAGCGTCGGCAGACACTGCAGCCGAGAATCATTTCGACAGTGATAATAAACGGACGTTGTCGCAGGGACGGCAACTGCCAGAATTACTTAACGGTAACGGTAAAGAACCGCTAGAATCTGCTTCCGACGCTGCATCGCCAGCCGAATCTGATTCCGACTGTGAATCACACGAAACAATTAAGCAATTACGGCGAAGATGGATCAGCAAAACGGAATGGACTAATTGTATTAAAGAGGATCCCGATTTTCGTGCCAGATTGTCGTCGGATGTGTCCATATTTAGAGTTCCCAAGTTCCTGAAAGACACAAAAAAAGAAGCATATGTCCCTCAAAGAGTTTCGTTGGGTCCACATCATCACCGAAATGCAGAGATTCCTTCAATGGGTCATCACAAAGGAAGAGCCTTGTGTAGAATGATGAAGACCTTCAATACTAATAGGAACGACACTGTTCCGAATAATATGGATTTCGCGGATCGTGCAATGGAGGAGATCCTGAAGCTGGAGAACAAAATCAGGGATAGCTACGAAGAAAACATCCATTGCAAAGGAAAGACCCTAGCTCGGATGCTAAGTTTGGACGGTTGCTTCATTATAGAAGTATTGAGAAGCGTGGGTAGAGAAGACGATGAGAGCGAGTCCTATGAACCTATTTTTCGGGAAAAAAAGATTTGGTTTGCTGCACACGATATAATGAACGACATTTTGATGCTTGAAAATCAAATCCCCCTGATCGTTCTCCGAAAGCTACTAGAATTGGAGCTCAACTCGGCCGTTGATGTCGAGGAGATTCTTTTGGATGTGCTGGTGGATGGTATATCATATTTCTTCATCGTTTTCCGCGAAGATGATCTTGATATAAGACTATGGCCCTGGCCAAGACCACTTGAACAACACGTTGATCATCTTTTGGGTTTCTTGCATGCCGTCATTGCATCTTCACCATTGAATCATGGTGGGAGTGGAGATGAAGGTGACTCTAGCATCTCCATTAAATGTTGTACTAGACAGTGCATTAAAAAGCTCCAAGACGAAACCAAAGCAGCGAATGACGTCGACAGCATACCTCATGCAGTAGAATTAAGAAATTCCGGGATCAAATTTAAACGATGCGCTGGAGGCATGAAGGAGATTAAGTTTGACTGGAACAGCGCCACAATTTTTCTTCCTCTGATCTATGTCTCAGACGACACGGAGATACTATTCCGTAATTTAATCGCTTTTGAGATGTGCAAGCCATCTGATATCAATTACGTGACTTGTTACGTTCATCTCATGGACGAGTTGATCGACTCGGAAAAAGACGTGGCTTTGCTAAGAAGAATGGGCTTCCTCATTAACCATCTTGGGAGTGACATAGAGGTTGCGGACCTTTTCAACGGTCTATGCAAGGAAGTCACTAGGGATGTGCCTAGCGATGTCTTCAACGATCTGAGAAAACAAGTGAATGCGCACCACAACAATGAAATCAAGGTCCAGATTGCAAACCTTGTGCAGGATCATTTCTCATCGCCTTGGAAAAAGGTAGCTTTGTTGGCGGCAACGGCTATACTGTTATTCACCATGTTGCAAACGATCTTCACAATTATATCGGTATATAAGTAGCCCCTTCGCTGTTTTTTTCTTCGAGATATAAATAGCTCCTTCGCTGTTTTTTTCTTCGAAATAAATAAGTCAAGTGTAAGTGATTAGTAGTCGGTTAGCAATATCTAGTACTGGGTTGGCAATGGGCAGTATTAAAATTTGGATGATGATGTTTCACCAATTTTCTAGTTGGTTTAAGTGATTTTTACTTTTTAGTTAGTTGAAGTGATTTGTACTCATTGGCATGGACAATAGTAAGTATAAAAATTTGTACGATGCTGTATCTCGAGCTATCGAATATTGTTTCGCTGTGGTTTTAGCATTTTCCATTGATGATATATCTTTAGTTCTCGAATATTATTCACATTATTTCGCTATGTTCAAAATTAATTTGTGTGATGATATCTCCAGCTCTCAAATATTATTCAATTGTTTAGCATTCTCCATTTTCGGACAATTTAAGACACCGTGAAAACGGCTTCTGTAGGCACATATTATTACCACTATATGCATATGCATGTGGTTGTAATATTTTGTTACAAATCACAGTTGTCAATAGATATTTTAGTATCGGTGATAGGTGAATTTTTTTTTACATTTATATTATTATTAATTTCATTATATTAATATTAATTTCATTATTTTTAATAACTAATAACAATTAATTATATTTAAGTAAATGTGGTTGATATGAATTTATTTTGAACTTTTAAAAATTAATGACTAATTGCTAGTTGAACAACATACTTGGGACACCATTAATATATATATTAGTACATATTTGAAGTATTAATTAAATAAAAATATCAATATATTAATTAATTAATATATTAAAGTAATTTATAAATTAAAATATTAATATATTATATTAAAACATTAATAATGTAATATATTAATTAATTAATACAATAATAAAGTATTAAGACATTATTAAAGTATTAATATATTGAGAATACATTATTACATTAATCTTTTAAATTATCAATTACTTTATTAATAATTAATAAAGTAATTATATAAGCATAGAGGGGCTTAATCTAATGATTAATCTATGACCCATATCCATGAGTATTAGTAGCAACTGTAGTGTAAGTCATTAATCTATGACCCATATCCATGAGTATTAGTCGTAACTGTAGTGTAAGTCATTAATCTATGCCCATATCCATGAGTATTAGTCGTAACTGTAGTGTAAGTCATTAATCTATGCCCATATCCATCAGTATTAGTCGCAACTGTAGTGTAAGTCATTAATCTATGACCCATATCCATGAGTATTAGTCGCAATTGACCATTAATCTTCATGATTTGAATAGTCCACTTAGCACTCATTGCATGGGGTGAAGAAATGAGACTGAAACTAGCGAAATGAATCAAATAACATCAATCATCACTTCCAAGTTCCATTTTTAATATGGTTTTTTTTTATTGTTGATTAGAGTTGAGATTAAATAATTGATATTTAAACGATTTCCTAAACTTGAGTAATTTTATTGGTAACTAACAAGGTTTAAGACGTTGAACACTATTATTAATGCACTCGAGGAATATAGCAGATACATGAAATTAATTTTTCTTGTTAATAAAATAAATATTAACCAAATACTACTTGTAGTCACAACCTACACATTAGGAATTGAAAATATGGGTGAGTGCAAGCTAATAAAGGGTCTCTCATGATGCATTAGTGGCAATGCAAACTTGGAAAAACAACAACCTTTTAACTTGGAGAGATTATTCAAGGTACCTTTACAATGAATTTGAATATGGTGTAAGAAGATGAAACTTAGGAAATTGAAATAGATTTTCGAATACACAACTTTTATTCATAGACATTGTGAATAGCTAGATGAAATTTGATTTTTTCTAACAACGATATCTTATTTTTCCAACAAAAAATAAGGTATATGTTTTCATTCGTGCATGTGGTAAGTGTCTAAACGATGAAATTTCGTTACAAAAACTTGTCTACTTGTAGAGAACCTGTGTACTTTTTGAAAATTTTTAATATTAATTTTATATATTTTTAAAATTATCAAAGTCAACATATGTGTGAAATTACAACATCTTTTGTTCGTGCAAGGTAAAAGGGTCTTAACATGATCAAAACATTTATTTATTTATTTTTAGATTGTAGGTATCGGTCTCCTCTAGTGCCTCATATAACTCATTTCAGAAATGGTTAAGCCGAGGAAAACCTATAGCAAAAATAAAAGAGGTACTTATTCTAGGATTTTGATATATGTGAAGGAAAAAATAGATTAAAAATAGTAAACAATAATAATTTAAAAAAAAAGGATATTTTTGAAATATGCATAAGTGACTTTATCTATGTCTATAATTTCATCAATAAATGAATTGTTTAGCCTATAAAAAAAAACGTCAAAGAAAGAGATATAGAGGGGTATTAAAAAAAATGGACTTTTTTTATGAATTTGCAGACCAAAACCACTAGGTTTGTCATTTCGAACCTAAATATGAGCCAACCAATTCAGTATACACCTTGTCATTCCCACCCAAAAAAATGAATTCAAACAAGTGCGCATACACTCTAGGACCATGCACACACTCTAGGAATGTGTGCAGTCTCCTAAAAATCATTTCCTTCCTTCTCTATATTTTTCCTCCCTCTCTTACATCTACCCCCCCTCTCTATCTCACTCTCATTCTCTAGCTCTACCCCC